>JBAMJR010000092.1:542500-970000 GCA_038501785.1 Myoxocephalus aenaeus
AAGTAAAGTCTCAGAATTCTGAGACTCTGCGAGGCGAGCCCAGTGGCTGGATGCTGGATGCTGGACAGCCTGCAGCGTTCATGTATTTGGGGCTCATGTATGAAACAAAGACAGACTCTCTGCTGCCCGTCACCTACAACACTCATCTGGACGTTGGGTTGTACACAAACTCTGTTGTTGGGTCTTTCGTGTGCGCTTTTTTTTATCCGTTGGTTTGCTTTCCCACAGTACTTGAAGGCAGCATTTGACGCAACTTGTGGGACGTAGCACGTACAGGTTGCCCCTGACAACTGCGTTGGCTCTCTTGTGTGTGATGTTGAGCTGGACCTCAGTGGACTGCTAATAACACGACATGTTGAGTTAATCCTGGAATACATTTCAGCTGAAAGTAGTAGTAGTAGTAGTAGTAGTAACAATTGTATTATCGATTACATACAGTTTCACTATAAACTCTCTCGTGTGTGTGATGTTGAGCTGGACCTCAGTGGACTGCTAATAACACGATAATGTTAAAGTTAAGTTACACAGACTGATGACCTGCCACCCGCTGTGCTACTCTACTGCTATGCTATCTGGATATCTACTAGATATAGTGCACGGCAAACAGAAGAAGCATCGTGAGCATGACAGATAGCACACATAGGCCCTCTCTGAAGGGTTAGCCTTAGCTAGCGTAGTTAGCCTTAGCTAGCATAGTTAGCCTTTTCTGGCATAGTTAGGCTTAGCTAGCGTAGTTAGCCTTAGCTAGCATAGTTAGCCTTTTCTGGCATAGTTAGGCTTAGCTAGCTTAGTTAGCCTTAGCTAGCGTAGATAGCCTTAGCTAGCATAGTTAGCCTTTTCTGGCATAGTTAGGCTTAGCTAGCGTAGTTACCCTTAGCTAGCATAGTTAGGCTTAGCTAGCGTAGTTAGGCTTAGCTAGCGTAGTTAGCCTTATTGGCATAGTTAGGCTTAGCTAGCGTAGTTAGGCCACTCTTTGAGGCGGAGCCTCCACCTGTGATGACACCATGAAGACATGAACACACACTAGAGAAACAACTACCTGTGATGACACCATGAAGACATGAACACAATAGAGAAACAACTACCTGTGATGACACCATGAAGACATGAACACACACTAGAGAAACAACTACCTGTGATGACACCATGAAGACATGAACACACTAGAGAAACAACTACCTGTGATGACACCATGAAGACATGAACACAATAGAGAAACAACTACCTGTGATGACACCATGAAGACATGAACACACTAGAGAAACAACTACCTGTGATGACACCATGAAGACATGAACACAATAGAGAAACAACTACCTGTGATGACACCATGAAGACATGAACACACTAGAGAAACAACTCAAAGAGAGCACAACTAAGCCCCCATAAGCTGCTCTGGATATGCACCGACTGCTATTATGTTTGAAAGAAAGCTCCCCGTTGTCTGAAATTTTAAAAGAGGATTATGATCTTAAAAAAGAAGAAGATGGAGGCAAAAGCTCATATTTGAGCTCTTGCCTTTATGTAACCCCACTGCACGTTGGTGGAAAGGGCAGATTTGACCAAAACAATACCAGCTAACTGTTTTGGTTGATATTAGAGCTGTTGTACTAGGTTGCCAGGAAGGGCCTTCATGAAGAAGACAATCTGTCTCGTCAATTTAATGAAAATGCTCTCTGAAGTCCTTTCAGCTGTAACTGTAAGCTGATGGTGAAGAGCCGGCTCTGTTATTGTGATCATCTCAACACGCTGAAACGGGCCAGGAAGAGAGGAACACATTTAAATAAAGATGTTGACATAAACCTCATAGTTCAGTCTTCTGAGTTCATCCAATACCCTTCAATACAATCTATATATATATATATATATATATATATATATATATATATATATATATATATATATATTATTATTAGAGAGAGAGAGAGAGAGAGAGAGAGAGAGAGAGAGAGAGAGAGAGAGAGAGATACATATACCTCAACTTTGTCCGCCATCTAGTGTGCGACCTGTGGTATTACACAGTACTCGGAGCCCGGTGCTGCACTTGTGAGCAGTGTTGTAGGACTTGTACTTGTGCCCCCCCCCCCCCCCCCCATGATAGATAGATAGATAGATAGATAGATAGATAGATAGATAGATAGATAGATAGATAGATAGATAGATAGATAGATAGATAGATAGATACGTAGATAGATAGATAGATAGATAGATGGATAGATAGATAGATACTTCATTCATCTCCAGGGGGAAATTTGTTTGTAACAGCAGCAAGCAAAGTTACATAGGAGACATACATATTAAGTATGAACAATACTTAATATATACAATACAATAAAATAGCAGAGCGTATTACATTTAAGAAAATTAAATAATAAAAAAAGTGCACAAATGCAAAGTAGTGTATGAAGTGTAAATAAAGTATATACAGTGAAACGCATCCAGTTCTTCAGAATCAGAATCAGAATCAGAATCAGCTTTAATGGC
Organism: Myoxocephalus aenaeus; assembly: GCA_038501785.1. NCBI lineage: Eukaryota > Metazoa > Chordata > Actinopteri > Perciformes > Cottidae > Myoxocephalus > Myoxocephalus aenaeus. Next base: position 544,985 of record JBAMJR010000092.1, read on the forward strand.
CATGTAAATTTGCACATACATGGAATTTGACTCCGGTTTCACTTGCTCTTCGTACTTTTTTCACACACAATATACAAGATAAATATAAAAAATATAAAAAGGACTTAAAGACAGTAGTAAAAAATATAAAAAGGACATTAAAGACAGTAGTAAAACAACAAAAAAGTGCAGATAGTGCAGATGAAGAGTCTGTTTAACTGTTCATCAGAGTGACGGCCAGTGGGAAGAAGCTGTTTCTTGTTCTAAAAAAAAGCGTTGGAACAAAAAGAGATTAAGGATTAGAAAAACAATTATATTGCAGTTCAATAACAACATTTAAAATAATATCTAACTAATGTGTGGACTATTTGCAGGCAGCTGGGAGTCAGTTTAAAGGGCCACCACTAGAGGGCAACATGTTGAATGTCCCACACAAGTCAGTACAGGGTTACTTCCGGTCCTGCGCCGAAGGATCGTGTCAAAACAAAGGCTGCGGCCGTCGGGAACGCGCGTGGCAGCGAGAGGCATCAGCATCTGTGTAGCTCCGTCTCTTTAATGCTAACTCTTTAATGCTAACTTCCTGACAGCATCCGTTTATAAACGTTATCTGCGCGTGGAAACACGCGACACTCAGAACGGATGTCTGACGCGCTCTTGTTTTGAAACAGCAACCCGGAAGTGGTTTCCTTCTCTCTGATTGGCTGCTCTCCCTCTGTGTGCTGATGTGGTGTTCTGAAGCTAGCGAGCCCGGTCAACCGATTCAGACCGATCCTTCGGTTTAAGAGCGACTTTGAGGAAGGAACCCGTGAACATGCCGTACTTCCAGACCTGGGAGGAGTTCGCCCGCGCGGCAGAGAAGCTGTACCTGACGGACCCCATGAAGGTGAGCACACCTTGTGTGGGATAAGTAGCTTCGCGTGCTAGCTGCTAGCTCGCTAGCCGGGCAGCTCGTTAGCGACGTGGTTGAGCCAGCAGCCTGGAAAAGTCATGTAAATGTGTTATATTCATGTGTTCATGTCTTCATTTAGTTTGGAATAATGAATATGCTTTTAAAAGAAAGACTCAGAATATAAGCAGCATACATACAGGCATCTATATAAATGTTTATTCTTTTAATCAAACTATTGTCTCATTCATTTGAGTCATTTAAGGTTTACTGTATGCTTTGTGTTCTCATTGTTAGTTTAAATACTACATTTACTCACTTTTTACTGTTCACACCCAGATTTCACTAAATGTTTGTAATGGACATTTGGTTTAAAGTCATGGAAAAGTCATGGACCACTGGTCAGGATGTGTCTGAACCCTGCAGTTCACACACATCCTGACCAGTGGGTTTTATGACTTTTCACCAAATTTAAAATGTGGTTAAAAGTCATGAAACCCACTGTTCAGAAAAGAAATCCTTTTTATTTGTCATAGTACATACATGAAATGTGTCCTCTGCACTTAGTATCCTAGAGGGCTGCCCTGTGAGGCGCCCGGGGTTAGGGTTCAGTGACCCTTCGACATGTGAGCTGTGGGGGGACTGGGGATCGAACCGGCTACCTTGTGGTTGGGGGACGACCACTCATCCCCTGAGCTACAGCATACAGCTGCTGGTCCTGATGTGTGTTTGTCCGCAGGTCCGCGTGGTCCTCAAGTACCGGCACTGCGACGGCAACCTGTGCATCAAAGTGACCGACAACGCCGCGGTGAGTGCGTCGGTTCTGTTGGTTCCGCAGCATGCGGCACCGAGCACGCGTGGCTGTGTGAGGGCGGCCGGACGTCCTGGGTCCACTAACGCTCGTGCGGGTTTGTTGATTAACAACAACTAGATAGATGGTAGTCGACCAAGACCATAACGACTGATTAGTTCAGCAACTGACTAAGAAAGAGGAACCGCCTCAGTGAGGGATTCATCATGGAGGTATTCCTCGATATAAGACGTGGTGCATTATTGATATACAAATGGTCATTTCGTGGCTGAAGTATTCCTTTTTCATAATGTAAAGGTGAGGTGAACATGCGTACGCCTCCCAACAGGCTCCTCTGGTTCTGTTGACTGTTGGCATTGTTTTGGCCTACAGTCGAACCACACGGTTAAAATGTATTTTCCATTAGTTTTAAAAAGTGTCCGAGGCCCAGAATCCGTTGCCAAATTCTCAAACTGGTTGAAAATGGCCACCTTGACTGTCGCGCCCCGATAGAAGTCGATTAGAAGAATACACCTGTATTAACGAGTTCCAGCAGCAATCTAAAATAACCACACATTGCAGTCCTGCAATAGCACAACATCACATTCCCCTCAACATGAGTCATCAGCCCTTCTGCACACAATTCATTTCAAACGCTGACTTCAGTAAACTACTTGTTTTGCACCAACATTGCACACAAACCAGCTCCTCAGGATCAGTCGCCATTCCTTTAGCCTGCAGGTGTAAACGCTGTCCTCGTGAAGTAAAGTGACGGTAGCTAATCCCTCCCCAGTGTCTACAGTACAAGACCGACCAGGCCCAGGACGTGAAGAAGATCGAGAAGCTGCACGGGAAGCTGATGAGGCTCATGGTGTCCAAGGAGACGCACAGCGGGTCCATGGAGACGGACTAGAGGCTCCGGTTCAGGCCGAGCCCGGTTCAGGCCGAGCCCGGTTCAGGCCGAGCCCGGTGGACGTTGTTGAGAGCACGGTACCACCTGAGAGATGGATCTGCGACTCTGAGTTAATGCCGTTGGGGACGCGTCATGTAGACTGTATGTATTTCACTCTCTGGACTTTTTATGATCCGTTCTTCATAAACGTCCAGTGGTCTTTCCTTTTTCCTCGTGGGGTATTGTGATCTCATCCCTGATGGTGTTTCTGTACGTCAGTGCTGCTGGAGGCCGAGAGGAGAGGGACCCCGTGTCCACCAGCGACTAACCCTCTGGCTTCTTCATCGTTATGATTTTCACAGGAGCTCGTGTTTGATTTCAGTTTGAAAGCGGACAGACAGGACGAGCAATGAAGACATTGTATTTTCTTTTTTCTATTTACATCTGTGTAGCTCTGTCGGATTAAATGTCAGCACGGCCATTGTTTTCTTTTGATCTTTTTCATCATGGACTCGTGACTGAAGCAGGACCTTCTGATGTCCTAACGCCAGTGTGGAGGACACACACACACGCGCACACACACACACACACACACGCACACGCCTCCAAATGCCCTTCTAGCGTCTGAAATCATCACGTTACATGTTCAATAAATGTTTATTTACCCCAGTACAGCCGGTATCTGTGTTCATGTGTCTGTCTCTTGTCCCCAGTATAAAGCGGCTTTGAGTATCTAGTAAAGCGCTATAGAAGTTTGAATTATTAATTATCATCTTGTGTTGCTGTTGTATACAGGGTCTCAAGGCCTCTTACTTCTGGCACCTTTGCGAGGACCAACGTGCGTGCGTGCGCATCTGGAAAGTATTCACAACACTTCACTTTTTCCACAATTTGTTATCCAAAATGGATACATTTTATTCCTCTATTATACACACAATACCCCATAATAAAAAACAAAAAATCCCATGAACACAAGTATCCACAGCCTTTGTCATGACAACATTTTCTACAGCTTGAGTCCACACAGCGGTCTGTAAGGTCCCACAGGTCAGTGTTAGAACAAGCCATGAAGCCTCACCTCCGACAGGACTGTGGAGCCACAGACCTGGGGGGTGTGATTGTGTATATGTGTGATTGTGCATGCATGCATACGTGTGTGTGTGTGTGTGTGTGTGTGTGATTGTGCATGCATGCATACGTGTGTGTGTGTGTGTGTGTGTGTGATTGTGCATGCATGCATACGTGTGTGTGTGTGTGTGTGTGTGCGCACAAATCAATGGGTGACGTCCCTACGTCCACTTCTTACTATCGCTTCTTCAAACCAGTATACATACGTAGCATACTACATATCCCATCATGCACCTCTGCTATTTCCACACAGTAGTTCAGTCGTTATCCTCACTGTTTCCTTCACACGCGTAAAGTATGAAGGTAGATTTGTGTCTTTATTCCGCGAGCAAATTTCTGGTTTGTAACTAGAATTTCTGCTCTCAAAATAAAAAAATGTGCTAAAAAAAACACTTGTGCGCTCAATCCCAAAAGTTAGGAGTTGAGTTTTGGACGTAGTGGGCGGGGCATACGCTGCTGAATGAGCGAGGAGTTTCTATTGGTGGGCTCGACTGGGCTCTTGGCACACACACACACACACACACACTAACAGGAGGTTACGTGAGGAGGACACAGAGGTAAGTTGACATTATATTGCTCTGTTCGTCAACATTATTTTAAATGTAGCAGCACTTCTCTTTGTTTTCATGTTGTTAATGTCGTGGAGTCTCTTTCTTTAAAGAACGACATGGAGGCTGCTGTGTTGACATGAAGCCCCACGTTCTGCCTGCATGTAACGTTAGCCCCCAGTGAGCTAACGTTACATGCACCTGATGCATGTAACGTTAGCCCCCAGTGAGCTAACGTTACATGCACCTGATGCATGTAACGTTAGCCCCCAGTGAGCTAACGTTACATGCACCTGATGCATGTAACGTTAGCCCCCAGTGAGCTAACGTTACATGCACCTGATGCATGACTACGTTAGCTCACTGGGGGCTAACGTTACATGCACCTGATGCATGTAACGTTAGCCCCCAGTGAGCTAACGTTACATGCACCTGATGCATGTAACGTTAGCTCCCAGTGAGCTAACGTTACATGCACCTGATGCATGACTACGTTAGCCCCCAGTGAGCTAATGTTACATGCACCTGATGCATGTAACGTTAGCCCCCAGTGAGCTAACGTTACATGCACCTGATGCATGTAACGTTAGCCCCCAGTGGGCTAACGTTACATGCACCTGATGCATGACTACGTTAGCCCCCAGTGAGCTAACGTTACATGCACCTGATGCATGACTACGTTAGCCCCCAGTGAGCTAACGTTACATGCACCTGATGCATGTAACGTTAGCCCCCAGTGAGCTAACGTTACATGCACCTGATGCATGACTACGTTAGCTAAGGTTAGCTACGCACGTATGATACAATTTAAAATAAACCCTATGAGTTTGGTTTTCTCCGACCGGGGAAGGTACGGTTGATGAGGTTACAACATGTTACTGTCTTGTATTAAACTGGATGAAGATAAGCTGAAGTTGAATGAGCCATTACATTGTTAAAACTCGTTAGCTAAAGAAAGCAGCAGCATTTAACATCACATGTTTTAAGTAACTACATAGACAACTTATGTTAGCTTAGTTAGTGACATCATGTAGTGAAGGTGAGGCACAAGTTATTCATAATTTTCTTGGTGTTTTTGATGAAATAATTACACAAACAGTACATTGATACTGTCATGGTAATACGTACTTTTTTTCTTTTAATGTCAGAATGGAAACCAACAACAAACACCTCAGGTAATTGCTTAATTTGTTTGGATACAGCCTGTGTGACAGTAATGCATTACACTGTAACTGTGTTCATACATCTAAAAGCCCTTTTCCAGTATGATGCACATGAAGCCACGGCGGCTGCACGACAGCTCCTGTCCCTGATGTCAAGTGCCGTACCTGAGAAACCCCAGGACGAAGGCAGGTTATGGAGATATCTTCTGGTAGACGGGCATGCACTGTCAATGAGCCAGGCAAATGTGTCATTCATCTGGTTTTTACCATGATGGCAGCAGTACAATTACGCAACTGTCATATAACATTAATCATGCCTTTATTTAAGCTTTTTAGAAAGTTATCTGGTTAAGGCCAATTTTAATCTAATTCTCCAGTCTACGAAAAGCCAACTTTGAAAAAGCAGCAGGTTCATAATTACTGTACTTAAATTGAAATATATTTTATGTTTATTGTACCTGCTAATACAATCAAAAGAGGAGGAATACATCATAGTTTGGGGTCATCTCCAAAATCTGTTTTAATTTTCTTGTGTTTTCACAGGTGGAAGGAGAAAACTATGCTGTTCCTCTGGAGGCTGATGGCTACACTGGGTCCATACTGAGAGGTTCCTCAAGTGCAGGAACAACCATGCTCTATATTGTTCCTCTCCCAGATGAACTACAGCTAACACCTCTTCCTGCAAGAGCACCAGAGTTTGCACTGATGCCGAAAGCCAGCTGCAAAACAGAGATGCCTCTGCAAATGCTGGCGCTCCCTATCAATGACGGTCTTCACTCGCGCCCTGAAACAGGTGAATTACCTTTACCTTACAGTTTGGGGTTAAGGATGATCAAAATAAGTACAAATTATAATTTTAGGAACAAGTAACCTTTTCTGTTTAATATATCATCTTTAAAAGCTGTCAACAAATTATCTTAATTAATCTTAATGAGCATTATATTTAACTGTTTGCATATAAAATGACTGGAGATTTATTCTGGTCTCTTCAAGATGCACAACCTGATGGCAACACGGCAGGAGGCTTTGACTGCATCCTCATCATGCAGCGGATGATGGTCAAGCTCACAGACATCTGCTTACTGTGCTTTATTTGCAATTATTTAAAAGTGCATACTTGTTTTAGAATAAGGACATTAGATTTGCATCAAGTTTATCAATGGGAAACTTCATCCAAAAAAATGAGGTCTGTTGAAGGACATGCATATAGACGTCCCGACCAAAAGAAGAGGAATCGACGGTGGGGTTTACTTGCTGCACTGCAACAAGACCTTCAGCTGACAAGGGGCATACAGTGACCCCATGACCCCATGCTCTGGATCAGCACCATCAGGTTCCTCTTCTTGCAAGTGTTCTGCTTGCAGGATCTGAGATGGACCAAACACATACATTAATTACAATTATAGCCATTGCCTCGTTTTGTTCACATACTAGTGTAGACGATCTAATGTTAATATTTGTTAATTTAGGTCAGACTGATATAACACATTAATGAATACCATACTTTAAATTGCATGTCTTTGTTCTATAATACACACTACCTCCTGCAGAATTAATTAAGCAATTACCTGAGGTGTTTGTTGTTGGTTTCCATTCTGACATAAAAAAGTACGTATTACCATGACAGTATCAATGTACTGTTTGTGTAATTATTTCATCAAAAACACCAAGAAAATTATGAATAACTTGTGCCTCACCTTCACTACATGATGTCACTAACTAAGCTAACATAAGTTGTCTATGTAGTTACTTAAAAAATGTGATGTTAAATGCTGCTGCTTTCTTTAGCTAACGAGTTTTAAGGATGTAATGCTCATTCAACTTCAGCTTATCTTCATCCAGTTTAATACAAGACAGTAACATGTTGTAACCTCATCAACCGTACCTTCCCCGGTCGGAGAAAACCAAACTCATAGGGTTTATTTTAAATGGTATCATACGTGCGTAGCTAACCTTAGCTAACGTAGTCATGCATCAGGTGCATGTAACGTTAGCTCACTGGGGGCTAACGTTACATGCATCAGGTGCATGTAACGTTAGCTCACTGGGGGCTAACGTAGTCATGCATCAGGTGCATGTAACGTTAGCTCACTGGGGGCTAACGTTACATGCATCAGGTGCATGTAACGTTAGCTCACTGGGGGCTAACGTTACATGCATCAGGTGCATGTAACGTTAGCTCACTGGGGGCTAACGTTACATGCAGGCAGAACGTGGGGCTGCATGTCAACACAGCAGCCTCCATGTCGTTCTTTAAAGAAAGAGACTCCACGACATTAACAACATGAAAACAAAGAGAAGTGCTGCTACATTTAAAATAATGTTGACGAACAGAGCAATATAATGTCAACTTACCTCTGTGTCCTCCTCACGTAACCTCCTGTTAGTGTGTGTGTGTGTGTGTGCCAAGAGCCCAGTCGAGCCCACCAATAGAAACTCCTCGCTCATTCAGCAGCGTATGCCCCGCCCACTACGTCCAAAACTCAACTCCTAACTTTTGGGATTGAGCGAGCAGTTTTTTTTTGAGCACACAAGTGTTTTTTTTTAGCACATTTTTTTATTTTGAGAGCACATTTTTTTATTTTGAGAGCAGAAATTCTAGTTACAAACCAGAAATTTGCTCGCGGAATAAAGACACAAATCTACCTTCATAGTAAAGCCACAAGCAGCCTGCACGCGCGCGTCATCCAGCTGGAAACACTTAAGGCAGCCAGTTTAAAACGTCATGTTCTCCTCCCTCTAAAGTATCGTTAGTAAAACACTGAAGGAGGGACCGAGCGGGACCAGAGAGGAAGAGGAGGGACTGAAGTCCAGAGAGGAAGAGGAGCGGACTGACTGAAGTCCAGAGAGGAAGAGGAGGGACTGAAGTCCAGAGAGGAAGAGGAGCGGACTGACTGAAGTCCAGAGAGGAAGAGGAGGGACTGAAGTCCAGAGAGAGGAAGAGGAGCGGACTGAAGTCCAGAGAGAGGAAGAGGAGGGACTGAAGTCCAGAGAGAGGAAGAGGAGCGGACTGAAGTCCAGCGCCGTTCCGCTGTGCAGCAGCTTCAACAGGTAACGTGTCACCGTCTACTAGCTAGTGTTTAGAGTAACGTTAAAGTAACGTTACATTGTAGCCTCTGAGAGGACCAAGTTAAAGTAACGTTACATTGTAGCCTCTAAGAGGACCAAGTTAAAGTAACGTTACATTGTAGCCTCTGAAAGGACCAAGTTAAAGTAACGTTACATTGTAGCCTCTGAAAGGACCAAGTTAAAGTAACGTTACATTGTAGCCTCTAAGAGGACCAAGTTAAAGTAACGTTACATTGTAGCCTCTGCGGACCAAGTTAAAGTAACGTTACATTGTAGCCTCTGAGGACCAAGTTAAAGTAACGTTACATTGTAGCCTCTAAGAGGACCAAGTTAAAGTAACGTTACATTGTAGCCTCTGCGGACCAAGTTAAAGTAACGTTACATTGTAGCCTCTGGGGACCAAGTTAAAGTAACGTTACATTGTAGCCTCTGGGGACCAAGTTAAAGTAACGTTACATTGTAGCCTCTGGGGACCAAGTTAAAGTAACGTTACATTGTAGCCTCTGAGAGGACCAAGTTAAAGTAACGTTACATTGTAGCCTCTGCGGACCAAGTTAAAGTAACGTTACATTGTAGCCTCTGGGGACCAAGTTAAAGTAACGTTACATTGTAGCCTCTGGGGACCAAGTTAAAGTAACGTTACATTGTAGCCTCTGAAAGGACCAAGTTAAAGTAACGTTACATTGTAGCCTCTGAAAGGACCAAGTTAAAGTAACGTTACATTGTAGCCTCTGAGGACCAAGTTAAAGTAACGTTACATTGTAGCCTCTGAAAGGACCAAGTTAAAGTAACGTTACATTGTAGCCTCTGGGGACCAAGTTAAAGTAACGTTACATTGTAGCCTCTGAGGACCAAGTTAAAGTAACGTTACATTGTAGCCTCTGAGAGGACCAAGTTAAAGTAATGTTACATTGTAGCCTCTGGGGACCAAGTTAAAGTAACGTTACATTGTAGCCTCTAAGAGGACCAAGTTAAAGTAACGTTACATTGTAGCCTCTGCGGACCAAGTTAAAGTAACGTTACATTGTAGCCTCTGGGGACCAAGTTAAAGTAACGTTACATTGTAGCCTCTGGGGACCAAGTTAAAGTAACGTTACATTGTAGCCTCTGGGGACCAAGTTAAAGTAACGTTACATTGTAGCCTCTGAGAGGACCAAGTTAAAGTAACGTTACATTGTAGCCTCTGCGGACCAAGTTAAAGTAACGTTACATTGTAGCCTCTGGGGACCAAGTTAAAGTAACGTTACATTGTAGCCTCTGGGGACCAAGTTAAAGTAACGTTACATTGTAGCCTCTGGGGACCAAGTTAAAGTAACGTTACATTGTAGCCTCTGAAAGGACCAAGTTAAAGTAACGTTACATTGTAGCCTCTGAAAGGACCAAGTTAAAGTAACGTTACATTGTAGCCTCTGAGGACCAAGTTAAAGTAACGTTACATTGTAGCCTCTGAAAGGACCAAGTTAAAGTAACGTTACATTGTAGCCTCTGGGGACCAAGTTAAAGTAACGTTACATTGTAGCCTCTGAGGACCAAGTTAAAGTAACGTTACATTGTAGCCTCTGAGAGGACCAAGTTAAAGTAACGTTACATTGTAGCCTCTGAGAGGACCAAGTTAAAGTAACGTTACATTGTAGCCTCTGAGGACCAAGTTAAAGTAACGTTACATTGTAGCCTCTGCGCACTAAGTTAAAGTAACGTTACATTGTAGCCTCTGAGGACCAAGTTAAAGTAACGTTACATTGTAGCCTCTGCGCACTAAGTTAAAGTAACGTTACATTGTAGCCTCTGGGGACCAAGTTAAAGTAACGTTACATTGTAGCCTCTGAGGACCAAGTTAAAGTAACGTTACATTGTAGCCTCTGGGGACCAAGTTAAAGTAACGTTACATTGTAGCCTCTGCGCACTAAGTTAAAGTAACGTTACATTGTAGCCTCTGGGGACCAAGTTAAAGTAACGTTACATTGTAGCCTCTGAGGACCAAGTTAAAGTAACGTTACATTGTAGCCTCTGGGGACCAAGTTAAAGTAACGTTACATTGTAGCCTCTGAAAGGACCAAGTTAAAGTAACGTTACATTGTAGCCTCTGAGGACCAAGTTAAAGTAACGTTACATTGTAGCCTCTGAGGACCAAGTTAAAGTAACGTTACATTGTAGCCTCTGAGGACCAAGTTAAAGTAACGTTACATTGTAGCCTCTGAGGACCAAGTTAAAGTAACGTTACATTGTAGCCTCTGAGAGGACCAAGTTAAAGTAACGTTACATTGTAGCCTCTGAAAGGACCAAGTTAAAGTAACGTTACATTGTAGCCTCTGAAAGGACCAAGTTAAAGTAACGTTACATTGTAGCCTCTGAAAGGACCAAGTAAAAGTAACGTTACATTGTAGCCTCTGAAAGGACCAAGTTAAAGTAACGTTACATTGTAGCCTCTGGGGACCAAGTTAAAGTAACGTTACATTGTATCCTCTGAGGACCAAGTTAAAGTAACGTTACATTGTAGCCTCTGAGAGGACCAAGTTAAAGTAACGTTACATTGTAGCCTCTGAGAGGACCAAGTTAAAGTAACGTTACATTGTAGCCTCTGAGGACCAAGTTAAAGTAACGTTACATTGTAGCCTCTGAAAGGACCAAGTTAAAGTAACGTTACATTGTAGCCTCTGAAAGGACCAAGTTAAAGTAACGTTACATTGTAGCCTCTGAGGACCAAGTTAAAGTAACGTTACATTGTAGCCTCTGAGGACCAAGTTAAAGTAACGTTACATTGTAGCCTCTGAGAGGACCAAGTTAAAGTAACGTTACATTGTAGCCTCTGAGAGGAGCAAGTTAAAGTAACGTTACATTGTAGCCTCTGAGAGGACCAAGTTAAAGTAACGTTACATTGTAGCCTCTGAAAGGACCAAGTTAAAGTAACGTTACATTGTAGCCTCTGGGGACCAAGTTAAAGTAACGTTACATTGTAGCCTCTGGGGACCAAGTTAAAGTAACGTTACATTGTAGCCTCTGAGAGGACCAAGTTAAAGTAACGTTACATTGTAGCCTCTGAGAGGACCAAGTTAAAGTAACGTTACATTGTAGCCTCTGAGGACCAAGTTAAAGTAACGTTACATTGTAGCCTCTGAGGACCAAGTTAAAGTAACGTTACATTGTAGCCTCTGAGAGGACCAAGTTAAAGTAACGTTACATTGTAGCCTCTGAGAGGACCAAGTTAAAGTAACGTTACATTGTAGCCTCTGAGAGGACCAAGTTAAAGTAACGTTACATTGTAGCCTCTGGGGACCAAGTTAAAGTAACGTTACATTGTAGCCTCTGAAAGGACCAAGTTAAAGTAACGTTACATTGTAGCCTCTGAAAGGACCAAGTTAAAGTAACGTTACATTGTAGCCTCTGAGGACCAAGTTAAAGTAACGTTACATTGTAGCCTCTGAGGACCAAGTTAAAGTAACGTTACATTGTAGCCTCTGAGGACCAAGTTAAAGTAACGTTACATTGTAGCCTCTGGGGACCAAGTTAAAGTAACGTTACATTGTAGCCTCTGAGGACCAAGTTAAAGTAACGTTACATTGTATCCTCTGGGGACCAAGTTAAAGTAACGTTACATTGTAGCCTCTGAGGACCAAGTTAAAGTAACGTTACATTGTAGCCTCTGAGGACCAAGTTAAAGTAACGTTACATTGTAGCCTCTGAGAGGACCAAGTTAAAGTAACGTTACATTGTAGCCTCTGAAAGGACCAAGTTAAAGTAACGTTACATTGTAGCCTCTGAAAGGACCAAGTTAAAGTAACGTTACATTGTAGCCTCTGAAAGGACCAAGTTAAAGTAACGTTACATTGTAGCCTCTGGGGACCAAGTTAAAGTAACGTTACATTGTAGCCTCTGAGGACCAAGTTAAAGTAACGTTACATTGTAGCCTCTGAGAGGACCAAGTTAAAGTAACGTTACATTGTAGCCTCTGAGAGGACCAAGTTAAAGTAACGTTACATTGTAGCCTCTGAGGACCAAGTTAAAGTAACGTTACATTGTAGCCTCTGAAAGGACCAAGTTAAAGTAACGTTACATTGTAGCCTCTGAAAGGACCAAGTTAAAGTAACGTTACATTGTAGCCTCTGAAAGGACCAAGTTAAAGTAACGTTACATTGTAGCCTCTGGGGACCAAGTTAAAGTAACGTTACATTGTAGCCTCTGAAAGGACCAAGTTAAAGTAACGTTACATTGTAGCCTCTGAGAGGACCAAGTTAAAGTAACGTTACATTGTAGCCTCTGAGAGGACCAAGTTAAAGTAACGTTACATTGTAGCCTCTGAGGACCAAGTTAAAGTAACGTTACATTGTAGCCTCTGAGGACAAAGTTAAAGTAACGTTACATTGTAGCCTCTGAGGACCAAGTTAAAGTAACGTTACATTGTAGCCTCTGAAAGGAGCAAGTTAAAGTAACGTTACATTGTAGCCTCTGAAAGGACCAAGTTAAAGTAACGTTACATTGTAGCCTCTGAGAGGACCAAGTTAAAGTAACGTTACATTGTAGCCTCTGAGGACCAAGTTAAAGTAACGTTACATTGTAGCCTCTGAGGACCAAGTTAAAGTAACGTTACATTGTAGCCTCTGAGGACCAAGTTAAAGTAACGTTACATTGTAGCCTCTGAGGACCAAGTTAAAGTAACGTTACATTGTAGCCTCTGAAAGGACCAAGTTAAAGTAACGTTACATTGTAGCCTCTGAGGACCAAGTTAAAGTAACGTTACATTGTAGCCTCTGAGAGGACCAAGTTAAAGTAACGTTACATTGTAGCCTCTGAAAGGAGCAAGTTAAAGTAACGTTACATTGTAGCCTCTGAAAGGACCAAGTTAAAGTAACGTTACATTGTAGCCCCGAACAGGACAAATGGACTTTCGTAGTCGCTAGTTTGTTATTTATTAAGTGAGTTAAATGACGTAAACTCCATTTGCGTTCTCTAATGATGTCAGAACACAACAAGCTAATGTCGCCCCGTTTCTTTTAATAAGAGACAGACAGGCTGTTCTGTGAGGGGTTAGACCCGATACCCTACTGGTCCGGCCTCTCACCAGTAAAGCTCTGTCATGCAGCTCTCAGCTGACTGTTCTCTACCTAATCCAGCTGGCCACAGAACACTGGTGCTCTTTATCCACGAGGACTGAAACCTTTGTGCCCAGACTCCATTACAGTCAGAGAGTCACGTCATCACTGTGTGGTTTGTCATTTCATCATTTCATTTAGTTTGACAACATGTTGTCACATCTTATACTTGATTCTTTATGTATCATGTACAGTATCAACTACATAGTTGTTAGTGAACTAGTGTAACAGTGTAACAGTATAACTGTGTAACAGCACATTTATGGTTCCTGTGTAACGGACAGCAACAAAACAAGTTTGAACATAATATTGTATCATTTTGATGCTGTCTTGGCCGTGTAAAATAACAGTTTCTCGTCTCGCTCTTCCTCCCACCTGGCCTTGTAACCTTCCTCCCGGCCGCAGACGCGAGCACCATGTTGACGGAAGTGCTGGTTGCCCTGACGATCGGGGGACTGATCCTCTTCCTGGTTCGAAGGAGCCGGACCCCGGCACTGGAGACGCAGGACGGCTGGTGGGGGGCCGGCGAGCCCCCTGGCGGCGTGGAGGACGCCACCATCCGGCCCTTTCAAGTCGCCACCAGCAACGAGGAGCTGGAGGTTAGATTCCCTCTCATGCTGCGTTCACACCAAACGCGTTGCGAATTTGATGCGCGAGTAGATTACATGCAAAGTCAATGCACAGATGCGAATGGTTGCGAAAAAGCAAATTTTCCCTTTGATGCAACGCGAATTCACGCGAGTTGACATTTTCCAACTTCTCTGCTGGCCTAAACAGAATCACAAAGTTATAGCTATTTTATAATTTAATAGTTTTTCACAAATACACTACATGTATTGTAATTATTTTTCCCTATCAGCTTATTTTCTCATTGCACAGCTCCTGTCTTCCTCTGTCCTCTAGGCCAGCAGAGAAGTTTAAGCCTTTGCAGATTAAAGAACACGGGGAGTGGACGCTGTGGTTGATTGACATGGACTTCAACAAATCCGATCTTTAGTTTGACAAGCTGGGTGTAATCTTTGACGTGCAGCGCCTGCGAAATGGCGTGGACGTGTGATTGGTCAGAAGCCCAGCGTGACCATTAACATGCACTGTGATTGGTCAGTGTGGCAGCGTGACTTATGTCAACGAAAGAAGGAGAAGAAGCTAGAATCTCAGGCCTTGCTGGTGGATTTACTGATGATGCCTTTCGCACAGAGGGTTACGGCCATGTAGTGAGTGAAATGCTGGTGTTACTTTTTTTTTTTTTACATCTGCAGTCGTATTTAATCATAAACAAGCCACAGCGCTGTTGCTGCTGCTGGTCGAGCCGGGGCTGGGGCCGCACCTCTCCCCGCGCCAAGGTGCGTGCTGCGCTGGTGATGTCTTTTGTGTGCACTGCAGTGTTTCAGTGCCGCGGTTTTGTTGGATTGTTTTGTTATAACTAAGTGTGACTTGTGTTTGATTTGGACAACATGCATTGTCCGACACAGAAACGGCGAGGTTGGAGGCATCTGCGTGATTGCAGATGCCTCCAACCTCGCCGTTGTGTCCGCTCGTCAAAGGACCCGCTGAAAAATGAAAGAAAAAAATTCTGGCCGTTTTGTGACTTTACAGGTACTAATAGGGGGAAATATTGGTTGTTAACCATATGTCTCTTCTCACAACGGTTATGGTATTGTAGCAATTTAAATGAAGTTAAACAACCATGTGGTTGCGGAGATAATTAAGGAAACTTATTTTTTTCAAGAATAGGCGCAGGGGGCTTGGTGCTTATAATGTTAAAATAGCTCCGCAGGTCGGTCCACACCGTGTGACCTCCATGCCCGTAATAGTGCAAACAAATCGGCCGTGTATCAGAGTGAGCGTCTGCTGTCCACACATGACAGTCTGTATGAACGAGCCATGTAGTGGCAGCGCGCCGTGTTCAATACACGCCGGTCGGTCTGACAGGAACTCCCAGTCCGCACCTGATGTGGACATTTCATTTAGCTGATGCTTTGATCCAAAGCGACTTACATTTTTGCTCTATACACCGTAGTCACAGCAACGGGGAGCATTTATGGGTTAAGTGTCTTGCTCAAGGACATATCGACAAGGACTAGCAGAGCCGGGGCTCAAACCACCGATCCTCTGATTGAAAGACGGGCATGCTAGCCACTGAGCCACAGTCGCCCCGACAACCCTGGACACACGCCACTGAAGGCCTAGGTCGAAAACGCACGGCCCGCCACTGCGGAAACGGTAACTGTTTTTACGGAGATAAGCCACGCCCCCAGAGTGTAACATTCGCGCCGCGTTTGGCGTGAACGCAGCTTTATTTTGCGCCTTAAGAGTCGCCGCCACGCAGCACTTACTCACGCCTCCACATGTCCCTCTTGGTCAGGACCTCTACATGCGGATAGACCAGACCCGCCCCGTCCCCTCCCTGGAGGACAGCCAGTTTAATTACGGCTTCAACTCCCAGTACCTGCAGAAGGTGGTTTCCTACTGGAGAAATGACTTTGACTGGAGGAGGCAAGTTGGCAAGCTCAACCGTTACCCCCACTTCAAAACCAACATCGAAGGTGAGGCCCGCTCTGCTGACACGTTCACGACGAGGAGGATGTCCCGCCTCTAACCTTCTCACTGGTTGACCCGCCATCCAGGCATCGACATCCATTACCTGCACGTGAAGCCCAAGAAGGTGCCAGAGGGGTGTGCTGCTGTTCCTCTGATCATGGTCCACGGCTGGCCCGGCTCCTTCTATGAGTTCTATGGACTGATCCCTCTGCTGACGGAACCGTCCGACCCCCAGGACCTTGTGTTTGAGGTGGTGTGCCCCTCCATACCGGGGTACGGCTTTTCTGAAGCGCCGCATAAGAAAGGTGAGTCAGGAAAGATGTTAATATGTTTCCCTCTTGCCTTGAGAGTTAAAGTAGTACGGTATTGATGTGGAAACATTCATGCAGACCCTTTTTCTGTAGGAACTGCATGTGTTCATACGGCTACATTTATAAATGTGTGTGTGTGTGAACAGGTTTTGATTCAGTTTGTGCGGCACACATCTTCCACAAGCTGATGAAGCGCCTGGGCTTCCAGAAGTTCTACGCTCACGGAGGAGACTGGGGCTGGCTGGTCACCACCAACATGGCTCAGCTGCAGCCCGGGTAAGAGCTTAAAGCCGCTACGAGGAACTTACATTTTCTGTTGACTTTGGCGGTCCCTGTGGACAAAAGCGGAAGTGTTTTTTGAGAACCAGAGTTCCTTTCAGAAAGCGCTCGTTTTACTGCAGCGGGGTCTGCCGCTTAGTTCTGGTTCTCCCGTGCGTCCCTCCAGCGGGGAACACTGCCACAGCCTGGGTTTCCAGCAGCGAGGCCAACCTCTGCTCCCGTCGCTCTCCTCGCCTGTTCCATAGCAGGTTAAAAGTTCCCCACAGTAACGTAGTCTTTTGTTTTTGTTGTATTTCTGACCACAGGATAGTCAAAGGCTTGCATGTGAACTTTGCCCCGCCCTCCAAACCAGGCCTGCACATGGCTTTATCCATCATGCTCGGCCGTCGATTCCCCAAGATGTTTGGCTTCTCTGACGTGGACGTTCAGCGTCTCTTTCCCTGCATGGAGAAACTGGTGCTGGAGTCCATCAAGGAGTCTGGCTACATGCACATCCAGGCCACCAAGCCTGACACCGTGGGTAAGGACCTGGGTCTAGACCGCCTTCAGGAGAGTTTAAAGAATCTTAAATGGTATTATTATGTTAGGCAATGCTCACATTACAGGGCTTGATGCTCAATTCAGATTTAATTTGAGCCGCATCTGATCTTTCTGCCTCCACTGTTCCCAGTCGTGGCTGCAGTGACCCATATTCTGTGTTTACGGGTCTCTGCACTGAAACGCCTCACATGCAACCGATAACGTCCCACTCGTTGGTCTGAAAGTACACATTAGAGTAAACGTATTGCTACTTTTTTAAGAAATGGCTCCCAAGATGATACTCCTAAATCATGTGTGACTTTGAATGACTATTTTTGACTAATTAAGTAAAATATCTAAAGTAAGACGTGTAACTTAACTGTCCCCTCCAGTCAGCATGTCCTCGCAACTTTTGTTAAATTATTTCATTAAATCAGAGTTCTACTTTGTGAAACATGACAAATGTATCAGAAGAACTGAGTGAATTATAAAAAATCTGTTTGATAAGGAATTTACATTTTAAATGACTGTCGGCAAGAAAAATAATACCTGTTTCCTAACGTTGGAGGAAAACCTTAGTCGACATATTGTTAATCGTTATTCTGATCAATATGGTTATTCGTAATTCACAACTTGTCTTTATCTAAATAAATATTCCTCCACAATCCATGTTTGATGGCGTTTAGCCTTTCAAAAACATTTTCACTGAAAGGAGAAGCTGCTCCTCTCTGCGCACAAAGGGAGGTCTGCATCTGTACCAACAGGGTGGTCTAACAGCATCAGGATGCATTTATACAACCACAATAACAAAGAAATCATATGTTTACCAATTGTAATGTGAAAAGAACTGCCTGCTCAGTGAAGTAAATCGTGGAAAAACACATCTGAATGCCAATCGGTTACCTATCAGATTTAGGACCACATAGAAAAGTGGCCCAGGTCGTATTCGGGGAAGAAGAAAAGAGACTCTACTCCAACCTGATCTGATCCGATCTGTGTCACCTGAGGGCAAAACAAATGTCGGGCCGTTTGCTTGCGATGTGAACGCTACTTGGTCCCGGATCACCCGTGACTCTCTTCCCCTTCAGGCCGAGGACTGAACGACTCCCCGGTGGGTCTGGCTGCCTACATCCTGGAGAAGTTCTCGACGTGGACGAGCCGCGACTTCAGGAACCTGGAGGACGGCGGACTCACCAGGTGACGAGAACACATGGAATGTTTGCTATCGCCACATCTTCTGCGTTGTAGATATTGTATCAAACTATCAAGCGTAAGCACGCAATACGTTCTGAATACCAACACCGCATATGCATGTAGCCCCAGTGCTAATCCAGTGCATCCAGACTCAGACCATGTGGATGAAGGACCAGGTCCTGCAGGACTCAGTAGCTCCTTACTGTAACATTACAGCTTGTGTGTGTGTTGCCTTGCAGGAAGTTCTCCCTGGATGACCTGCTGACGAATGTGATGATCTACTGGACGTCTGGCTGCATCGTCTCCTCCATGAGGTTCTACAAGGAGAACTTTGGCAAAGGCCTCAACCAGCCTCACTCTAAGTGAGTTGAACAGGGACCAAGCCAGCGTTACATTGCGACACGTTACATTGCGACACGTTACATTGCGACACGTTACATTGTGACACGTTGCATTGTGACACGTTACATTGTGACACGTTGCATTGTGACACGTTACATTGTGACACGTTGCATTGTGACACGTTACATTGTGACACGTTGCATTGTGACACGTTACATTGTGACACGTTGCATTGTGACACGTTACATTGTGACACGTTACATTGCGACACGTTACATTGCGACACGTTACATTGCGACACGTTACATTGCTTAAAGAACACATGGAAACTAAAAAGTCTAAACTAATTGATTTATTCTGAGGGAGGGTCCTTTTTCTTAAAAAATAAATATCATTCTGTAGCTTCCTCAGCGGTTTCCTTATGTTTTCAAATCTGAATATTTACAATTTGGTCAAAGTGGGTTTGATTTAGTCAAAATGCTGTTTTCCCACGTGACTTGACGGAGGTTTCTGCATGACTTGCAACATAACTACACCTCAGTCCTTATCCGTGGTCACTGGTCCACTCCCAGTGTGGAGAAGCAGACGCTTACCAGTGTGCCGCTGTGGAAACTTTGAGTTTCTAATCTGAAAGTCACAAAGCAGCGGTAGACCAGCAAAACCTGTGTTCTGTGAAGTAGAACTATACGTCTGCTGGCCCTCGCACCGTGGCCCCTAGGCGTTATGTTTTCACGTCGTCTGTCTGACCATCTACGTGCTTACAGATCATTCTCATAGCGATGGAGGGGATTTCTACAAATTTCGTCCGATTTAGATTTTGGAGGTCAAAAGTCACGGCCCCTGTGACACTCACAACTAAAACATGTTTTGGGCCGTATATCTCAAGAACACATACGCTAACTATTAGGGAATGCGGCGACACATGGGCTTTTGGGCATCGGCCAATACCGAGGCCCGATCTGATCACTGTGTGCAAGAGCCTGGAAGAGAGCGGCCACGATGCACAAGCAGGTTAAATCCATCACATACGCACCAAACAGGCCACCGTCCAGAGTGAACGGGGTTTGCCCCAAAGTTAGTGACAGCTTCAGCTCAGGCTCCTTTAAGGTAGACTGACCTTTTTAAGGTGGACCTCCTCCTTTAAGTGACAAGCCGCTACTCTTGGTTCTTCCCAGCTTTTTATTTTGAATATTTTGAATATTTCTTTGAAGTTTCTTAACTGATATATTGGTTGAAATACTTGTTGTCGGTTCCTGGTTAAATTATGATGAACAATCCTTCCCGACGAGGCAGTATCTTCACTCTGCAGCCTCTGGAACACAGTGAGGGGAATTTAAGAGGTTAAATAACGTCCCCGATGGTAAATTGCACCCTTGCTAAATGCTAATGCCTCGCCGTCTCCTCGCAGGATGCCTGTGTACGTCCCCACTGGGTTCGCCTGCTTCCCCGACGAGCTGATGCACACTCCCAGACTCTGGGTGGAGCAGAAGTACCGCAAGCTCGAGACGTTCACGCCCATGGCCCGCGGCGGCCATTTTGCAGCCATGGAGGAGCCCCAGCTGATGGCCGAGGACATTCAGAACTTCACCAAGACGGTGGAGAAGAAGAATAAATAGTCAAATACAGACGGACGGTATTGTGGAGTTGCATGAATCTGGAACACAGTAGAGCACCAAGTAGATGCGTCATGATTCCAGAAGTTAGTCACTGTGTTTCTCCACGAGATGGATTTTATAATAGAGTTAGCTCCATCTAGTGAAATTTCAAATCATACTTCTGTGTGAGTGAGCCTATGTTATTAGTATTATAACCATGACTATAATGCATAAGGAAAAGATTCTAATGTATGACAACTATGGGAATTATAACATAGAAAATACATGCAAAAGTGTGCCTGCAAATATGTAAATTAGTACCGGTACTAAGTATTCTGATACATGACCAAGTCAGTCTTTCAAAGTAGATGAAATAAAGTATGTGCTGATAACATCGTTTGATTTGTTCTCGGTTTGATTGAAGCGTTCTTACTGTTAGTTAGGGCTGAATGCATGTTTGTTAGAACAGATCAGCTGGTGAGTAAAGGGTCCCCTTTTATTAGACTTAGAGGAGACTATACATTGTTATTAAAGGAATGGAAATATCTGCTGATGGCCTCATTTCATTCATAGATGTCTTTAAACAAAGTTACAATGTGCAGCCGTTATTCAGCAGAGGAATAATTCATTACCTGCAGGCTCCTTCCTCAGAGCAGGTGAGGGTTAAATGTATGGAATTCATACTGTTCACCTCAAAACAGCCGATGCTGAGTTGTTTATGTAAAGATGAATAAAATCAACGTCACGCCGTCCACTTGCGTCCTTCTCACCTTTGTGTTATGTAGGCGTTGGTGGTTCAATGGTAGAATTGAGACGGGGGCCGGTCGTGGATAGCTGGAACTCACTGACAGCCAATGAAATCGCAGCATTATTAATTCTGTCCAAGGTGCTGAAAATCCTTTCTATTTTCAGCACCGTAGACTAAAATATTATCCTGTTCTATTATATTCTCGAGTCTCAGTTTGGGCAAAGTCACACATCAATGATGAAGAGCTATTTATAAGTCAAGAAAAGGGTATCCCACTTTGCTGTTTACTGATTGTCACTATATTTTAGTGGCAGATTCTTTACTGTTCACTATAATGGTTTACATATTAATAAGACGCGTAGACATTAGTCCATGAAATATATTAACCACAACAGGGACAGTAAATATTAAACACAGCCATCATAGTGCAAGATCATACAAATATGTAAAACAAATATAATACAAATAATGTAATTATTAAAATGAGAAAAGATATATACATGACCCTGCTACTCCAGGAAACCCGGTGTGAATGTGAGGACTGTCCCATAGACTAGATGCAGCCTCGCCTCGGGACCTGTATACGCCTGCTAAGATCAGCAGCCCTATGTAGGCGCGCTGGTCGGTCTCATCCATCCCTTTCCAGCTTCCTGGGCACGATGTTCTTATAGATACATACATACACATATGCGGGTCAGAGTGACCCCGAGGACCCCGAGAGGGTTGGTTCAGGCCCTAGTGAGGAGGCCGGTGACCAAGTTGCTCCTCTGGCTGGGGGCGGATTGGGCTCGAAGCAGTTCCCTCCTAAGACACCCCCCCCAAACTCTGAGTATCCCTCTGTGGACGGTGTAAAGTTATTCAATTCAATTTATAAAATCAATTTGTACACTCAAAAAAATACGCTTTTAACTAACTTAAGAAAGCAGTTTAATCATGTGGAAATCCTTTCCATGATTTTATTAAGTTAGTTGAAAGCGTCGTTTTTTTAGTGCATTTTTTACTGTGAACCAGAACTGTAAGTTTTAATATAAAGCCTGGCTGGAAACATAACATGACAAATGGGACAAATTCTCAAAGTAAGCAGTAATGTTTTACAGGAGCAGTTGCTTGCAAACATAAGAATCAAAATTTGAAGTTCGAAACTTTCTATGGCAGTGGTTCTCAAATGGGGGTACGTGAAGGCACTCCAGGTATGTGAGATTTGAAAAAAATAAAATTAAAAATTAGCATCCATTTAAGAAATCCTTTAAAAATAGTTATTTAATACATATTCAATAAAATGTAAGTGTAAATTCATGAAGATAATTGTATATATTCTATATAAAATCAGACACTGTGTATGACTGCGCTGTGTATTATATATTTTTTTCAACCAAAAATTATTTTGCAATGGTTAGGGGGTAGAAAAAAATGTTTCAAAGGGGGTACATAACTGAAAAAAGGTTGAGAACCACTGTTCTATGGCATACATAGAATCAAAATAATGAAGTACTTTGCTTCATTTATTTTTTAAATGCCGACATAGTGGATCTTAGTACTTATTCCATCAGCGGTCTAAAAAACTATAAAGACGCTGTCTTTGTACACACATTCCTCTGAAAACATTTCAAACGTTCCTTTTAAAACATTTCAAACGTTCCCTATAAAACATTTAAAACGTTCCTTTGAATACATTTCAAACGTTCCTCTGAAAACATTTGCAATTACTAACTTACTGCACTTGTCGTTTATGTGCTGGTGAATACAGGAAATAACACAGAAACACAGATGTTTGTTTCCTATACCTACTTTAGCCATCAGCGGGAAGTCTCAAACTAACGGGAACGCTTAGTTTTTAGAGCCTGTCCTTTTATGGATAGTTTGTTTCCATCTAGTTCAATAATGATCTTCTGCAGAGCTTCGAAGGTGTCTGAGCTCTGGAGGGAAGCTCAGGTTGAGAGCATACACAAGAGCAAGCAACATTGACAGTGTAAAAGGTACATTTTCCAACTCATCTAGCACTTCCGTCCCCTCCAGAATGATTCCAACTTCCTCAGGATGATCACTGGGCTCTGCACCTCCACCCATCACACATAACCTTTTTAACATTGGAAACGCTTGTTCAGTCAGAAACAGTCGGTGAGGTTGACCAGGACACTCTTGGCATTTAGAAGTTGCTGTAATAAAGTGAGATAGAACAATCAACAAATATCCATGAAGGTTAAGTTCTCAAGTTATGTGGATGAAAAAATATGTTTATGGAAAGTAGCTAATGTTCACTAGTTAAACTAGTGCATTGAATAGAAAATTAATTACATTTGAAGGCATAAGGTTTGTTTCCTTGGGGGCGAGGGGTGAGACTCTCTTGGCAACTCACGTTTTGATTCCGTTTCAGAGGGCTATCGATTAATCTCGAGTCATCAACATTTTTATATAGATTATATATTTGTTCTCCCTGTGACTTTCTGCTATTTGTATAAACACAGCATATTTGTAAAGATTCATAATATTACAAAACTTCAATTGTCTTCTATCAATTACATTTTATTAACAAAGGCATCAGGCTGAAGGCATCAGGCTGAAGGCTGAAGGCTGAAGGCTGAAGGCATCAGGCTGAAGGCTGAAGGCTGAAGGCTGAAGGCATCAGGCTGAAGGCATCAGGCTGAAGGCTGAAGGCTGAAGGCATCAGGCTGAAGGCTGAAGGCTGAAGGCTGAAGGCATCAGGCTGAAGGCTGAAGGCTGAAGGCATCAGGCTGAAGGCATCAGGCTGAAGGCATCAGGCTGAAGGCTGAAGGCTGAAGGCATCAGGCTGAAGTCATCAGGCTGAAGGCTGAAGGCTGAAGGCTGAAGGCTGAAGTCATCAGGCTGAAGGCATCAGGCTGAAGGCTGAAGGCTGAAGTCATCAGGCTGAAGTCATCAGGCTGAAGGCTGAAGGCTGAAGGCTGAAGGCTGAAGGCATCAGGCTGAAGGCTGAAGTCATCAGGCTGAAGTCATCAGGCTGAAGGCTGAAGGCATCAGGCTGAAGGCATCAGGCTGAAGGCTGAAGGCTGAAGTCATCAGGCTGAAGGCTGAAGGCTGAAGGCATCAGGCATCAGGCTGAAGGCTGAAGGCTGAAGGCTGAAGGCATCAGGCTGAAGGCTGAAGGCTGAAGTCATCAGGCTGAAGGCTGAAGGCTGAAGGCTGAAGGCTGAAGGCTGAAGGCATCAGGCTGAGCAACAGAGCGCATGCGGCTGCTTGTGAAGCGTCTGCTCACAATCACATTGGAATCGGGGGGCCGTTAAACTATATGGCGATGCCTGCTAGCTGGCATCGCCAGTAGGTGGCGGTAATGCACCTTTTGTTGGATAAATCTGTGTAAAAAAAGAAAGAAGAAGAATCAGAAAGCTAGGATCTAGGAGCTACCTTGACTCAAGAGCTGCGGTCGAATAGTCAAATAATGACCTCCTAACGTCTAACCCTAAGCACTTTTCCTTAACCTCTGTGGAAAACGTCACGGGGTTAAGGAAAGATGGGAAGGAGAATTCATGAGGAGTTAGGAGAAGACAACCGCGTGTTTGGCAAATCCGACTCCACTTTCACTAACGACGTAGTTATGACGCGACGGCAGGCGATGTTAGTGACGTCAGTCTGTAGCCAGCGGTGAAACTACAACGTTCCCGAAGATGGATTACAAAAAGCGCAGCTTAGATACTTCGTCCGTCTTCTTACAGTGTTGTGTCATAACGACATTAACAACCCGGTTGATAGTTTTACTATATTTACTTTTTTTTAGCAGGCCTGGGAACACAACCCACCGCCCGCCACTGGTAAAACTATACTTACAGTGATAAAGAGCACGGTTACAATTTAAATCTCTGCCCACTGGGGCCGTGGTTTCGCGGTATGACACCCTCTTCGTTTCTCTACGTTTCTAAAATATTTATAGCGCCGCGATAATACATCGCAGAAATATGATTTTACGTCTGGCGAAAAGAGAAGACTTCCTGCTTCCGGGTGCCTGCCCAGCCAGAGCCCAGCATAATGTTAACATCATCAAGCAAGTGAAAGGGCAGCAGTGTGTCATCTGACGCTGGCTAAAAAAAAGCCGTCAGACGAAATCCTTCTCTGTGATTTGTTGAATCATATGTCCGTCACCATTTCGTGACCTAAACAACCAATGAACACTCAGGAAATCTCAAAGGACTACCCACCTGAGCATATACACACGCTACAGTTTTCAGTCAGAGAGAAGCGACATCATGACGACAAAGAAGTACAACATTGAGGAAGCAACACGGATGATTCTTGAGAGCAGCGAGGAGGACGACGTCGCATCGTCGTCAGAGCAATATGCCAACAAAAGAGATCCATTTGAAGATGTGTAGTTACTAAACTTTGTTTAGTCATGAGTTCTGTTCACTGGGCCAGACAGAGTTCCTGGTGGATGATGTAGCTGTTGGTGGTGGCAATGTCCACAAAATGATAAAAAAGTGTTCTGTACCAGCGCATCGTCTTGCGATGTGCAGAGTAATACTGGATGAGCTGGTCTGACAGATCAACTCCACCCATGTACTTGTTGTACTCTGCAACTGGTGTGGGACAGGGGACTGGTGCTCTTTCCCAGGAGCCATCTTGCTCCTTCACCCTCCTCTTCGCAGTTCCCCCAGAGTATGCAGAGTGAACTGTGGAGCAGGCCGATACTTCCCTCGTGTCCATCCATGGGGCATCACGGATCCATCTCATGGAGCCTCTCGCTGACTTCTTTGTGAGGGCGTTCACATCAGTCCGAGGGCATTCCTTCCGGTACTCCCTGTACGTCCCACAGGCAGCAACTCTGCACTCAAGGAGAGCCCTGAAGAGCTTGGGGCTGGAATCGAAATTGTCTGTGTAAATGTGGTAGCCTATGCCGAGGTGTTAATGTGTAATAATTATTGGATGTCTGGTGTAGCCTCCGGAAGAACTCAGTCAAACAACTTCTCTCGTTCTCTGAATTTATTTTCCTTGATCACAAGTAAAGTAACAAGCGCTGCAGTCTTGACATCAGGGAGTCGTCCAGTCAACACGCAGGTTGACCGTCCAAAAAACACCCTGAACAGCCGGAAGTTCGGCTCTTTAATACACAGCTTTCCGTCATGAACATCTAACATTTCTATTGGCTCTAACTTGTCTAAGAGACATTACTAACTCTACTTTCTTTTTCCATGGATTCATGGCTGTCTGGAACCGGTCCTGCCCCGGGTCCTGCCCCGGGTCCTGCCCCGGGTCCTCCATTGAATTGAATTAAGAGGAGGAGAATCGTGTCCTCATCTTTTCTCACAGGGCTGTAACGTGCAACGACCAGTCTGCTTCTCTAATGTCAACATACTGATGAACAGGTGTGAGTGTTGTAGTGCAACGTGTGGAACCTTGAGGAACCTTGAGGAACCTTGAGGAACGTTTCTCACAGACAGTATCTGTTAAACTGACCTCGCACAACATGAATTCTAATAGACATAAGAATAATGAAATGAAGAATATCTACAGAATATAATGATTTATATTATCAATCCCCCTTTTTACATAATTTATTATGTAAACTAAACAATAATATAAATCTACAAAAATGAGCTATATCAGTTCATGACTATGTGTTTGTTACTTATCTCACAGAGTGGAAATCTCTAACAGCCTAAAACTCATACCTATGTTATAAAAAATGTATAAAAAGCTAACATAAAAAAAGTCATAAAAAGCTAAGATGAAAAAGTTATAAAAAGCTAACATAAAAAAGTCACACAAATCTAACATAAAAAGTTATAAAAAGCTAAGCTAAAACCACCTATATCCAGGAGCTTATATATCCCTCGTAGAGAACCGTTGTCTCTAGGTATTTGTAACCCTCACACTCTACTGGATAATCCTCTAAGCGCATAATATTGCACAATAAAAGACAGTATAAAATCACCCTATCACATGCTTTCTACGTGTGTGCGTGTGTGCGTCTATATGGGATATGATCAAACATTAGCAAGTTATGTGTACAGGAACGGTTGGTCTAATGCTGTGTTCACACCGAACGCGACACAAATTTGTCGCGCGACCAGATTACATGCAAAGTCAATGCACAGACGCAACGGCGCAACATTTCCGCCGGGCTACGCGACTGACGCGTTTGAGGCGGCGCGAATAGCGCGAAGGACGCGGCGTGACAAAATCGCATGAGTCATAGTTGTGTCAGCCAATCAGCGTTGAGAATCAGCGTTGAGAAGCTCCGCCCGTCACCACTGCCGTCTTGCCGTTGCTGAATCAAACTGCTGCTGCTCTGCCTGAAGTAGCGCTGGTAGCGGCTTCATTCAGACACTGTTGTGGGACTACTGATAATATTATGAATTTGAGTTTGATGTTCACATGTATGTGGAGTTTACACAACAAGTATAAAGCAGAACTAGAGGTTATTTGCATGGTGGATGAAGGAAACGGTATCCGTTTTACGGAGATAAGCAGATGCAGTTCCTGGAGGAGTCGGTGAAATTCACCGAGCTGTGTGCGGCTACGGATGGTGTTATGAACCCAAACACGAGGGCGTTTCATGTTCCGACATGTTTGGGACTTCCACAACAAGTATAAAGCAAAACTAGTGGTTATTTATTCCATGGTCGATAGCAGAAAAGACAACTTTTTCACGGAGAGAAGCGACGGTGATAAGCCACGCCCCCTTTGTCATGTTTGGTGTGAACACCCTCTTTTCACTCGGTCTCTTCTTCGGATCCATCGATGTCTAATCTCACCATACATCCTCACCATTCTCCTCCAACAACTGTACCTGTTCTGCTAACTAACAAAGCCTAACAAACAATTTAAACTAATCTATTCAATCACATTTATGTTATCAACAATCACCAGGAACCAATTGTTGATTTAATTGATCCTTCTACCTGTAAACATTGATTGGATTATTTATTCTTTATTACACCACATCTAGGAAAAAACTGTAATAACACGGATTATAAGAATTATTACACAGAAGAATAACTGTATTATCCCTCCCCCTTCATCCATGGGAGGAAACCAGTCAGCATAGTGTTGCTGCAGGATCACTCAAACTATGAATATTTATTTCCTCCTTTTACATTCCCTAAATTAATAACTAATTTGAATACTTTGATATTCATATTATTTAATTTTCCCTCAAAATTGTAAGTCCTGTAAAGAGTTATAAAATGTTCTAAACGTTTTTATTAATGTTTTTACTAAATGTTGCTTTTATTACCTTTGATGACACCCCTAAATCTTAATGACCAGTTGAACAAAAACAATTATAATCTGCATTGAACTGATACTCACGTATTTAGATTTAATCTCTCTTTTATCACTGCGCTTTTTGAGTGCTGTTTACTAAAAGAACTATACAAAATGTGGATCTATCTTTATAATAACCTACATATGCCTATTCTTACAATAACCTACATATACATATTCCCCCTTTTGCTAAATTACCTCTGTAATTTAGCAATTTACTTTGCAATTGTCTCGTCCTTCCATTCATCATTATTAAAACCACACCAGAAGAGGCTCATCCCTTCACTCTCTGGACATACATCATCCTCTGTAGGCCAGAAAACAGAGTCAGCGTGTGCAGCCAGCCAGTCATGTCCTTTCACTCCATTCCTGGGCCTCATCCCAAGGAAACATGCAGGAACTCCATCCCTAGGCCTCATCCCAAGGAAACATGCAGGAACTCCCCTCCAACAACTCAGACTGTCTTCTGTGCTGAGGTGTGCGTCTCATGGTCCTTCTCTAGGGTCCGCCCCGTCGCCCCACTCCTCTCAGCCGGATCCTCCCACCAGCGTTGTCTTTAGTCCATGAGGCCAGTGGGCAGTCCCTTCTCCAATGACCGGTTCTGCTGCACATGTAGCACAACAAGTCTTTGGTTCGTGAGTCAAAGTCTCTTCCCCTCTGTCTTCCTCTCTGGACCCTGTTTTCTCTCTGTCCTCACGCCTGCCCTCTCTCTGTCCATGTTTTGGGTTGCCTTGTTCTCTATCACCTTCTCCACCGGATGCCATGTCCCAATACATTGTCAGCTGGGCATCCTCGAGTTTGCGATAACGAGACTTGTTTTTTCCTTCCTTCCCCGGCTGGTGGTTGGAGTGATGGTTTCGAGGAGCGTAGGACGGCGTTGCGGAGTCCAGATCAGGATCCACGTGACCATGCACCTCGGACAAAGAATGATAGAGTTTAGCAGTGCATTCTTTTCCCTTTCTTCTATCCATTGCTTTTATTCTATTATCACACTCATTCTTTAATATTTTTCTCTCCCTACTTTCTGCTTCCTCTCTCCACATACTATACGCCCTCCAGTCCGCTTTAAACGGCACAAAGTTCTTTCTTTCTTTGACTTCCTCTCATGTTCTACCGCTTCGTCTTTCTCTCTCTGATCCAAACACGCTCCGAGTTGCTCCAATTGTTGAAGGCTGAAACTGCCCTTCTCCGGGAACCCCATTTTCACCCATTCACTCAATTGGTTCACAGTGTGTCTGTCCTTCTCCCACATATATTGTATCACCGGAGATAAGACTTTGTAAACATGCACACTCCCAGGCTGAACAGGCTTGCTCTGACTTTTACCCATACTCTTATTTTTGTGAGTAGTTTTCTCTTATTTTTCCGATTTCCTCAGCTCAAGATTTATATATAAGCCTATTTCTGTTTCTATTTATTTATTAATATAATAATAATAATTATTATTATTCCCCATCTGTGCTGTTTCTTCTTTTGGGTGCAGTACCCACTCCGACCATTAATGTCTCCCTTCTATGTATCCTGTGTTTTGAGATGCTCTTGATTCCTTCTCTTTTTTTTAATTCTGTTTCCGGTCTCGCTTTTCCTGTTATGCTAGGAGGGTTAGCTGATATGCTAGGCTAAGCCTCGTCTTTTCCCTGTATCTCTTCTAAGTTTCCACTCTGCAGCTTCTGAAAGCATTTTGCAAAACCCCCGTTACGCTCAGCTCTGTCCTCCCTATCTTATCAATCCTGACCTCGTCCAACCGCCCACACAGTTTATTTTATTTATTTACACGTATCCTTCGAAGCCAGGAGAAAGGGATGCATTACCCAATATTGTGAATTCGATCAAGAAACTTCTACTGTATCAGAGATACAGCGCTCGATCGCTGAGGACTTATAACACTAATTCAACAATATTGTTTTATTTCTCCCTGCTTCGTAGTACCTTAGACTATGATTTTCCCTTTTATTCCCCTTCAATGCCCCACAGATATGTAGTCTGGTTGAACACCTTTATCCGAGGAATTCTCAGTTTCCTGATACACCCGGATTTCAGGTCTCGTTAAAAACACCAAGATCTACAACAGCCGCCAGCCCTCAGCTGGGGTCCGGGAAACGGACGTCACAGCTCTTTTCTTTATCTAGGTCAACCAACCGACGTCGGGGTCAATACACAGTTTTCCGTCATGAACATCTAACATTTAATTGGCTCTAACATTTCTAAGAGGAGGAGAATCGTGTCTTCATCTTTTCTCACAAGGCTGGAACGTGCAACGACCAGTCTGCTTCTCTAATGTCAACATACTGATGAACAGGTGTGGGTGTTGTAGTGCAGAGCGTGGAACCTTGAGGAACCTTGAGGAACGTTTCTCACAGAAACTTCTCACAGACAGTATCTGTTAAACTGACCTCGCACAAAATAGACATAAGAATAATGAAATGAAGAATATCTACAGAATATAACGATTTATATTATCAGAGGTAACCGGGTCACACAAGGGACATGACAGCGTCATAGGACAGGCCATGACCGGAGGGGATGCTACTTCAATCACTGATCACCAATGGAACACAATCATGTTAAATAGCAAAAGAACATGTAGTAACTACAAATCCCAGGAAACTCAGTTTAAGATTATACATAAATTACAAACTACCCCATACTGCAGGAGTTAATATGACAAAGACTGTTCTGGCACATGTAAGCAGCATGTTGGCACCTATGTGCATTTAATGTGGCTCTGTCGGGAAATACATAACCTTTGGGTTGAAATTGGGAACCAAAAATCTTCCATAATACAATGTCCTATTGAGCTCAATCCCAATGTATCCTCGGCCTACACGCTGCCTCACCGGTATTAAACAGATATAAGAGTCTTACAGCGTTGGCTACACAGCGCCAAACCATCTGTTACCAGTTGGCTTCACAATGTTCAACAACTTCTCCTGTTGGAAAAACTCACACATGTTCTCCAAGGAGACATGAACGGGTTGTTCTCTGTTTGGAACCCGTTTGTGGATTTTATTGGAGAGGACTATAACGGAACCATACGAAGAGGCTTTGCAACCTCTGGACCCAAGTGACCCAGCGAAGAGATAAGTCCACAATATTTATTATGATTTAATTGTTATGACCGGTATAATATGGAGTTTCATGATCTGCACTCCTGCTGTTTCTTTAACATTGTTTGTCGCTGTGTCTGATTCCTGTATAGCTTCATGTTAAATATAATCTTTCTTGGAGGTGACATTCGGCTGTCAGAATGAGGGTTTGCAACTTTGGGATACAAGGGACCCCAAGAGACAAGAATAGATGGAAAGTTTGGAACGATAAAAACTAAAGATATTGATGGAAAATCAAACTTAGAAGTTTCACTTTATTTATTTATTGGCATATAAATTCCAGAGAAGCAGGCATCGGCAACACAATTCTTAGAACCTCCAACAACACTTATTAAAAATGTGTAAAAAGAAAATCACCCAAGTAAAAAATAAGACCCATAATATGTCAAATAATGCCGAAATCCAAATAAAGGGATCAAATAAAACATGTATAAAATAAGATTTGTGATAGACAGTAATTGCAAAATGAATGTACAAGCAAGATTTAGATTTTACAAGTCAACATTATGACTCATACTCATGACTTAGGAACTCATAACCCTTAAAGTTCTTTGCTACAGAAGTATTTGTACTACTTTTTTCTTTTTTTGTATTTGTCATAAAACAGATTTTATTTGTATATTGTCTTTAATTGGTTGTGAGCAGAAGTCATAAGTGGCGTCGTTTCCACGTAGAATAAACCTCTTTATTCAGATTTCGTATCAAAAATAATTGAAGTACAAAATTATCAAAGTGTCTGAAAATGATTTTTTACAAATAAAATAAAAAATAAAATAAAATCACAAAAGTAAGTTCTTCGTTTAGAACAAATTAATCAAAATTCTTAACAGTAAGCTAAATTCCTGAGACAGACCCTTCATCATTATTTAATGCACTGTGTTTGAGTTACTGATTATCCCACAATCTCATATATTTATTTTAATTATTTTATTTATTTATTATTTTTGCTCAGTTCTCGTGTGAAAAATTGTCATGAAGAAAAAGCTAAATTCCTATGAAATAAAAAAATCACAGAATAAACAAAATGAAGTACATTATTATGAAAAAAGCAAAATCCTTAATTATATAAAAAATAGCAAAATTCTTCATTTCAAATCTTAAGAAATCAAAAAATGTAAAGATTAAGTAAACATTCTTACAAAACAAGTACAATCTTTTAATTAAACTCCTTAATTACAACATTCTTATGAAAACAAAATATCCTCAATCACAAAAATAACCTCTTTAATTTTTGCTCCAATTTGTATTATTATGATCATCTTTTAGCTAACTGTCGTCCTGCTGCCTAAATCACAACAATAAATGACCCATATGAGCCACAAGGGGGCGCTGAAGTGAAGCCATGCAGTTCATTGTATTTTAAATCATGAACAGCAACAGATTGTCAACACTGCTCCAGATGGTTCACCAACCCTGATGAGCTCCAGATCTACAGTACGGGGCTCTGTAACATGTTTCCCTTTTTATTTTAGGATGCAGGTCTTCAAATGTTACAACATGTGATTTTAACATTGAGTATTGTGAGACAGAATGAAGATATGTCATAGACTTGAATACAAACAATAGTTCAGCCTTCTTGCTTCAAGGGAACATGCATATATAAGTGAGCTGATGTGCTCGTGTGTTAGAAATCCATCTGGATGTAAGATGAGCTCCTCGGAGAAGCTACTCGGCTCCCTGAGCTCCTTCTTCATGAACACCCATGTTATAATAATCCAGCTCAATGTTCTCCCGTCTGCCCGGCTTCTGCTCCCTGCTGGCCTGGAGAGACAAGACAGCACAGTCCTGTCTTCAGTTCACTAAACACAGAATGAGTGCTTCATTTCAGGCGCTGGTCTAAACAACAGAGTCAGTACCTTGCAGTAGAAGTAAAGGGCGGTGTTCACCAACAGCAGAGTCAGCGGCAGGACGACCACTCTGATGATGAAAGGTGCTGGATCTGTTCAAACACATGGACAGTCATTACATCACACAAGACACACAACATCATGAGTCCAACAGCTCCCATTGAACCGACAGGAGTTACACTTGAAAGTCACGGGTTCGGGTTTGGTTACTGTGTGACTTGTGTAACACAACGACAGCAGTCAGTGTCATTCCAGAAACAACCACATGCATGAACTCTGTTGTCAGCTGATCAGTTTCAGTCTTTGGACCAATCATCTTCCACAAACCTGCATGTAAAGTCAGTTTACCTAAGACAGTGAGAGAAAGTAGCCGGCTCTCAGAAGAGAAGTCATGAGAAGAAACAGAGACGTGATAAACACAGCTGTAGCTTCCTTGGTGGGCGGGATCTGCTGCAGGAAACAGGAAGTGGGCAGAGTGATTGACAGCTGGCTGGGTGTAGTTTTGTGGCGAGTTGGAAAAGGTGAGCTGGAAGGAGCCTCCTGGGTACTGTGGCTGGATGGAGCAGACGATGGTGAAGGCGTAGCGTATCAGCACCTCAGCCCCCTGCTGCTGGGCCTCGGAGACCCCGTCCATGGAGATGATTGGCTGAAGCAGCAGGCCTGTAAACACAGAGATGATGGAAGTTCACGTTTACCCTCCATTGAACAAGATGGACCTGAAAAAGGACGTGATGTCACGGGTCTGACGAACACAGAGACAGACAGACAAACAGGTGTGTCCTGCCAGGTGAAGATCAGCAATCTATAGAGGAGTTGAAGCTTCCAGAAACAAGCCCACCTCTGTACACTTTAGGATGTCGTTGTCCCGAATACTTCACAGTTCAGTCCAATGGAAAACCACTGACTGTCACTGTGACAGAGGAAGGAACATACTGGGGAAACTGCTGTCAAAGATGATGTCATAGATGATGTCACTGATGTGCTTACCTGAGCAGGTGAGATTCAGGCTGAAG
The DNA here is from genome assembly GCA_038501785.1 of Myoxocephalus aenaeus. Classification (NCBI taxonomy): domain Eukaryota; kingdom Metazoa; phylum Chordata; class Actinopteri; order Perciformes; family Cottidae; genus Myoxocephalus; species Myoxocephalus aenaeus. Next base: position 579,259 of record JBAMJR010000092.1, read on the forward strand.
GAAGAGAGTGATGATGATGATGTTACACACTCCCTCAGATGAGATGCAGACTGAACACAGTTAGAGTAGATCCTCCACACATTTCTCCATGAGGACTCGTCTCTCAGTCCTGTAGAAACAGCAGAGCCACAGTCCAGATCTCTACAGACAACAGCTGCTGCCTTCAGGGTCCAGTCAGAACCAGCTACTGGTCTCCAGTCTCCTTGACGTTTCATCTCCAGTGTTCCTGCACAGCGACTGGCTCCTCCCACCAACCTGACAGACTCTGAACAGAAAGCAGAGAGTCGTCAGTATAGAGCTGAGTTTATTTAATGATAAATCAACTAAAACTTCTAATTCTGCTTCATTGAATGTTCATTTCTCTTTACCTGTTGAGTTGTGGTTTCCTTCAGCATGGAGTCCTGGAGAAATAGACACATATTTGTTGTTTTGAGTAAATGTTATAGAAATCCACACATATTTGTTTTTAAATGTAATGCAATTTTCATCAACAATTTATTTGGATGTTGTTACGTTTATATACAGACAGTTTTTTAGATGTCCCCTTTTCTTTCAGCCAATTACAGGATAGATGAATAAAGGGTATTATTTGTTCTGGCAATATAACACAAAATAAGAAAAACAAATACATATCTATATATATATATACATATATATATATATATATATATATATATATATATATATATATATATATATATATATATATATATATATATATATAATTTATTTTAATTCTTAATTACAGTGGCGGCCTGGCAGAAGGCAAAGCGCCCTGAGGGAAGGGGCTTAAAAAAGAGACATGTCAAAGTTAAAAAGACAGCAGCACACAACCAAGCGTCTCCAACACACCATGACTACAATCACAACAAGCCTTGTCTGGTTGAGTAACTTCAGTTTCAACAGAATCAGAAATAGTTTATTGTTTAAGTACGTTACACTTACAAGGAATTCTGCTCCGTGATTGGTGGATAACAATAAACACTGTGCAATAGTACAAGACATGCAATACAAATAATGCAAATGTACAATAAAATATATAATAAAACACATATGAGTACGTCAAAACAAGTATCAAGTGTAAACTACTAGAGAAAAGTTGTGCAAGGGTGTGTAACTGTACAACACTGTCCTGTGTCTGAGTCAGTGGGGAGCCGGGCTTTATTGAGTCTGAGAACCTTTTAGACAGAAGCAATCAATTGCTGAGAACTGATGCCAACGTTGTTGAGCATCTCTCACGCCTTGCTACTTGTGCTTTGACTCTTTAGACCTGTCCTTGTCTCCTCTCCTAAGCGCCAGGCACGTGCACAGACATTTTGGGGGCAGGTGCTCAAACCCCAAAAAGGGGCACCCATCGCCAAAATTATTTATGAAATTAAAAATTATAATAATAAATAAAAAAATAAAAAAACGCAGTAGGATATTTTCAACTTATATATTTATTTTTGTTAACAAACTAACTCATATTATCAAATTGAATAAATAAATGAATAACAGGCAAAAACAGACAAAAGGCCATATTGTATAACCAAATGCAATCAAAAAATATTCTAACTTAAACTTATCAAAACTCTGCTCTGGATAAATTAAAGCAGGGATGTCAAATTCATGTTCACCCCGGGCCACATCAGCATCATGGTCCGCCTCAAAGGGCCGGTTGTAACTGTACAGTGGCGGGCTGTGGATTTTCTACCTGCCCACATCCTGTCCCAGGACCTCACATCAGATCAGGAAAAACTCCCCAAATAAAGATAAAAACCCTTTCACAGGGAAAACAGGAAGAACCTCCAGGAGAGCAATAGAGGAGGATCCCTCTCCTGATGGACAGGAGCAATAGATGTCATGTGACCAGAATGAACAACGTAACAGAGTTACAGCACATTACATGAATATGACAGGAATTGAATAAACGGCACTCTGCTGCATTGAAAATTCCCTTCAAAATAAAAGCACAGGGTTTGTTTTGGTTTTGCCCACATTACGACATAAAACATGGCAAACGTCAGTAAACAGCTGGACAAGGCTTTGAAGTCACGGATTTCACAAGTTTTTTTTAGGAAATGTCGGACCAGTTGCGACGTAATGTGGGGGAGGAGGAGGGGGGGGGGGGGCCGGGGCGAAATTCTCACAAGAACTCAAATAAATGCCCCGTCAGATATCAAAACACATTTGGGGGGAATTGATGACAGAGAGAGTAATTTTTATTCTTAAATACTGATGAATGAAGAAAACATTGGGCTCCAGCAGAAGGGGCACTTTTCTCATCCAGGGCAAAAGGGCAGGTTGAGCACCACTAGGGGTCTATCTGTGCACGTGCCTCCTAAGTGCCTCCTCCTTTTCCAACCTTCCAACCTTCTAAGTGGATGTAATCTGTCTGTTACTCCGGACAATGTCTGCAAAGAATCCACTGTCAACAAAATGACCCAACAGCCTGCTGTCTGGGTTCATGGACACCTTTTTGATGGGAAAGACTTCAAGAATGCTGTGAGTCCTTCACAATAAAAGCTCCTGTTGTGATTGTGTTGTTGAGTGTTTTAATGTGAAGCAGCAGCAGGAAACGTTGTGTTAGCATTAGCAGTAGCTTGACTCTGATACAGCTGGAGGAGAGTGAACAGGAAACAGTATTACATCGTTTCCTGTCCATCTGTCATGAGTCTGAATCTATGGCCCAATCTCAATCTCCCCCTAAACCCTCAAACCCTGAACCCTCAGGACTCACTGACGTCAGCTGCTAAGTGTCTGAGTGTGAGAGGCTTTAGGGCTTGATGGTGTGAATATGAATGACAGCACTTTGCTGCAACATATCACGTGACTACATAAAACATATTGTGTACAGTTGTGTATTTATTTTATACTTTTTATTCACTGATTTGAACGTCTTCCTCACGAGATGAGAAGTCATTTTAAATGATCTATTTACTCGTTTTGTCAAAACAAAATGTTTGATGAATGTAAAAAAATATTATATATATTTTCTGCTTGCATCCCTCTGATTTCATGTGTTTTCATGTTCCATCTTTAATCCATAATGTTATAGTGTAAAGGTATTTTATCACGTATCTCTTTGGTTACCTTTTTTTTTTTTACGTCTTCATGCTTCCATTGAGAACTGCGTGTTTAACGTCACATTGCTATGAACTGTGGGTAATTCCCTTAGGCAAAGTCAGCATCTAATGCTGACTTAGGGAAAGGGATCATAAAGGGCTCAACATGTCTGCCAGAGACTCAAGCACTCTACGTTGTGACAGAGGGACAGAACTAAACCCTCACGGACTTCACGGGAGCCTCAAAGTCTGTGAGTCCGTAAGGTGGAGACTTGTGAGAAGTACTTGAGACAAGCTGCAGCATGTGTTCATGTGTTCATCATGTGTTCATGTGGTCAGCATGTGTTCAGCATGTGTTCATGTGTTCATCATGTGTTCATGTGGTCAGCATGTGTTCAGCATGTGTTCATGTGTTCATCATGTGTTCATGTGTTCATCATGTGTTCATGTGGTCAGCATGTGTTCAGCATGTGTTCATGTGTTCATCATGTGTTCATGTGGTCAGCATGTGTTCAGCATGTGTTCATGTGTTCATCATGTGTTCATGTGGTCAGCATGTGTTCAGCATGTGTTCATGTGTTCATCATGTGTTCATGTGGTCAGCATGTGTTCAGCATGTGTTCATGTGTTCATCATGTGTTCATGTGGTCAGCATGTGTTCAGCATGTGTTCATGTGTTCATCATGTGTTCATGTGGTCAGCATGTGTTCAGCATGTGTTCATGTGTTCAGCATGTGTTCATGTGGTCATCATGTGTTCATGTGTCCAGCATGTGTTCATGTGTCCAGCATGTGTTCATGTGTCCAGCATGTGTTCATGTGTTCAGCATGTGTTCATGTGTTCATGTGGTCATCATGTGTTCATGTGTTCATGTGGTCATCATGTGTTCATGTGGTCAGCATGTGTTCAGCATGTGTTCATGTGTCCAGCATGTGTTCATGTGTCCAGCATGTGTTCATGTGTTCAGCATGTGTTCATGTGTTCATCATGTGTTCATGTGTTCATCATGTGTTCATGTGGTCAGCATGTGTTCATGTGTTCAGCATGTGTTCATGTGTTCATCATGTGTTCATGTGGTCAGCATGTGTTCATGTGTTCAGCATGTGTTCATGTGTTCATCATGTGTTCATGTGGTCAGCATGTGTCCAGCATGTGTTCATGTGTTCAGCATGTGTTCATGTGGTCATCATGTGTTCATGTGTCCAGCATGTGTTCATGTGGTCAGCATGTGTTCAGCATGTGTTCATGTGTTCATGTGTTCATGTGTTCAGCATGTGTTCATGTGGTCATGTGTCCAGCATGTGTTCATGTGTCCAGCATGTGTTCATGTGTTCAGCATGTGTTCATGTGGTCAGCATGTGTTCATGTGTCCAGCATGTGTTCATGTGTCCAGCATGTGTTCATGTGTTCATCATGTGTTCATGTGGTCAGCATGTGTTCATGTGTCCAGCATGTGTTCATGTGTCCAGCATGTGTTCATGTGTTCAGCATGTGTTCATGTGTTCAGCATGTGTTCATGTGTTCAGCATGTGTTCATGTGGTCATCATGTGTTCATGTGGTCAGCATGTGTTCATGTGTCCAGCATGTGTTCATGTGTTCAGCATGTGTTCATGTGTTCAGCATGTGTTCATGTGGTCAGCATGTGTTCATGTGTCCAGCATGTGTTCAGCATGTGTTCATGTGTCCAGCATGTGTTCATGTGGTCCATCTGTCATGAGTCTGAATCTATGGCCCAATCTCAATCTCACCCTAAACCCTCAAACCCTGAACCCTCAGGACTCACTGACGTCAGCTGCTAAGTGTCTGAGTGTGAGAGGCTTTAGGGCTTGATGGTGTGAATATGAATGACAGCACTTTGCTGCAACATATCACGTGACTACATACACACATATTGTGTACAGTTGTGTATTTATTTTATACTTTTTATTCACTGATTTGAACGTCTTCCTCACGAGATGAGAAGTCATTTTAAATCATCTATTTACTCGTTTTGTCAAAACAAAATGTTTGATGAATGTAAAAAAATATTATATATATTTTCTGCTTGCATCCCTCTGATTTCATGTGTTTTCATGTTCCATCTTTAATCCGTAATGTTGTAGTGTAAAGGTATTTTATCACGTATCTCTTTGGTTACCTTTTTTTTTTTTACGTCTTCATGCTTCCATTGAGAACTGCGTGTTTAACGTCACATTGCTATGAACTGTGGGTAATTCCCTTAGGCAAAGTCAGCATCTAATGCTGACTTAGGGAAAGGGATCATAAAGGGCTCAACATGTCTGCCAGAGACTCAAGCACTCTACGTTGTGACAGAGGGACAGAACTAAACCCTCACGGACTTCACGGGAGCCTCAAAGTCTGTGAGTCCGTAAGGTGGAGACTTGTGAGAAGTACTTGAGACAAGCTGCAGCATGTGTTCATGTGTTCATCATGTGTTCATGTGGTCAGCATGTGTTCAGCATGTGTTCATGTGTTCATCATGTGTTCATGTGGTCAGCATGTGTTCAGCATGTGTTCATGTGTTCATCATGTGTTCATGTGTTCATCATGTGTTCATGTGGTCAGCATGTGTTCAGCATGTGTTCATGTGTTCATCATGTGTTCATGTGGTCAGCATGTGTTCAGCATGTGTTCATGTGTTCAGCATGTGTTCATGTGGTCATCATGTGTTCATGTGTTCAGCATGTGTTCATGTGGTCATCATGTGTTCATGTGGTCATCATGTGTTCATGTGTTCAGCATGTGTTCATGTGTTCATGTGTCCAGCATGTGTTCATGTGTCCAGCATGTGTTCATGTGTTCAGCATGTGTTCATGTGGTCATCATGTGTTCATGTGTTCAGCATGTGTTCATGTGTTCATCATGTGTTCAGCATGTGTTCAGCATGTGTTCAGCATGTGTTCATGTGTCCAGCATGTGTTCATGTGTCCAGCATGTGTTCATGTGTTCAGCCTGTGTTCAGCATGTGTTCATGTGTTCATGTGTTCATGTGTTCAGCATGTGTTCAGCATGTGTTCAGCATGTGTCCAGCATGTGTTCATGTGTCCAGCATGTGTTCATGTGTTCAGCATGTGTTCATGTGTTCATGTGTTCATCATGTGTTCAGCCTGTGTTCATGTGTTCATGTGTTCAGCATGTGTTCATGTGTCCAGCATGTGTTCATGTGGTCAGCATGTGTTCATGTGTTCATCATGTGTTCAGCCTGTGTTCATGTGTTCATGTGTTCAGCATGTGTTCAGCATGTGTTCATGTGTTCAGCATGTGTTCATGTGGTCATCATGTGTTCATGTGTCCAGCATGTGTTCATGTGGTCAGCATGTGTTCATGTGTTCAGCATGTGTTCATGTGTTCATCATGTGTTCAGCATGTGTTCATGTGTCCAGCATGTGTTCATGTGTTCAGCATGTGTTCATGTGTTCAGCATGTGTTCATGTGTTCAGCATGTGTTCAGCCTGTGTTCATGTGGTCATCATGTGTTCATGTGTTCAGCATGTGTTCATGTGTTCAGCATGTGTTCAGCATGTGTTCATGTGTCCAGCATGTGTTCATGTGTTCAGCATGTGTTCATGTGGTCATCATGTGTTCATGTGTCCAGCATGTGTTCATGTGGTCAGCATGTGTTCATGTGGTCAGCATGTGTTCAGCATGTGTTCATGTGTTCAGCATGTGTTCATGTGGTCATCATGTGTTCATGTGTTCAGCATGTGTTCATGTGTTCAGCATGTGTTCATGTGTCCAGCATGTGTTCATGTGGTCAGCATGTGTTCATGTGTTCATGTGTTCATCATGTGTTCAGCCTGTGTTCATGTGTTCATGTGTTCAGCATGTGTTCAGCATGTGTTCATGTGTCCAGCATGTGTTCATGTGTTCAGCATGTGTTCATGTGGTCATCATGTGTTCATGTGGTCATCATGTGTTCATGTGTTCAGCATGTGTTCATGTGTTCAGCATGTGTTCATGTGTCCAGCATGTGTTCATGTGGTCAGCATGTGTTCATGTGTTCATGTGTTCATCATGTGTTCAGCCTGTGTTCATGTGTTCATGTGTTCAGCATGTGTTCAGCATGTGTTCATGTGTCCAGCATGTGTTCATGTGTCCAGCATGTGTTCATGTGTTCATGTGTTCATCATGTGTTCAGCCTGTGTTCATGTGTTCATGTGTTCAGCATGTGTTCAGCATGTGTTCATGTGTCCAGCATGTGTTCATGTGTTCAGCATGTGTTCATGTGGTCATCATGTGTTCATGTGTCCAGCATGTGTTCATGTGTTCAGCATGTGTTCATGTGGTCATCATGTGTTCATGTGTTCAGCATGTGTTCATGTGTTCAGCATGTGTTCATGTGGTCATGTGTCCAGCATGTGTTCATGTGTTCAGCATGTGTTCATGTGTCCAGCATGTGTTCATGTGTTCAACATGTGTTCAGCATGTGTTCATGTGTTCAGCATGTGTTCATGTGGTCAGCATGTGTTCAGCATGTGTTCATGTGTTCAGCATGTGTTCATGTGGTCATCATGTGTTCATGTGTTCAGCATGTGTTCATGTGTTCAGCATGTGTTCATGTGGTCATCATGTGTTCATGTGTTCAGCATGTGTTCATGTGTTCAGCATGTGTTCATGTGTTCATGTGTCCAGCATGTGTTCATGTGTTCAGCATGTGTTCATGTGGTCATCATGTGTTCATGTGTTCAGCATGTGTTCATGTGTTCAGCATGTGTTCATGTGTTCATGTGGTCATCATGTGTTCATGTGTTCAGCATGTGTTCATGTGTTCATCATGTGTCCAGCATGTGTTCATGTGTCCAGCATGTGTTCATGTGTTCAGCATGTGTTCAGCATGTGTTCATGTGTTCAGCATGTGTTCATGTGTTCATGTGTTCATCATGTGTTCAGCCTGTGTTCATGTGTTCATGTGTTCAGCATGTGTTCAGCATGTGTTCATGTGTCCAGCATGTGTTCATGTGGTCAGCATGTGTTCATGTGTTCATGTGTTCATCATGTGTTCAGCCTGTGTTCATGTGTTCATGTGTTCAGCATGTGTTCATGTGTCCAGCATGTGTTCATGTGTTCATGTGTCCAGCATGTGTTCATGTGTTCAGCATGTGTTCATGTGTTCATGTGTTCATCATGTGTTCAGCCTGTGTTCATGTGTTCATGTGTTCATCATGTGTTCAGCCTGTGTTCATGTGTTCATGTGTTCAGCATGTGTTCAGCATGTGTTCATGTGTTCAGCATGTGTTCATGTGTTCATGTGTTCATCATGTGTTCAGCCTGTGTTCATGTGTTCATGTGTTCATCATGTGTTCAGCCTGTGTTCATGTGTTCATGTGTTCAGCATGTGTTCAGCATGTGTTCAGCATGTGTTCATGTGTCCAGTCTGTGTTCATGTGTTCATGTGTTCAGCATGTGTTCATCATGTGTTCAGCATGTGTTCATGTGTCCAGCATGTGTTCATGTGTTCAGCATGTGTTCATGTGTTCATGTGTTCATCATGTGTTCATGTGTTCATGTGTTCATGTGTTCAGCATGTGTTCATGTGTTCAGCATGTGTTCATGTGGTCATCATGTGTTCATGTGTTCAGCATGTGTTCATGTGTTCAGCATGTGTTCATGTGGTCATCATGTGTTCATGTGTTCAGCATGTGTTCATGTGTTCAGCATGTGTTCATGTGTTCATGTGTCCAGCATGTGTTCATGTGTTCAGCATGTGTTCATGTGGTCATCATGTGTTCATGTGTTCAGCATGTGTTCATGTGTTCAGCATGTGTTCATGTGTTCATGTGGTCATCATGTGTTCATGTGTTCAGCATGTGTTCATGTGTTCATCATCTGTCCAGCATGTGTTCATGTGTCCAGCATGTGTTCATGTGTCCAGCATGTGTTCATGTGTTCATGTGTTCATCATGTGTTCAGCCTGTGTTCATGTGTTCATGTGTTCAGCATGTGTTCAGCATGTGTTCATGTGTCCAGCATGTGTTCATGTGGTCAGCATGTGTTCATGTGTTCATGTGTTCATCATGTGTTCAGCCTGTGTTCATGTGTTCATGTGTTCAGCATGTGTTCATGTGTCCAGCATGTGTTCATGTGTTCATGTGTCCAGCATGTGTTCATGTGTTCAGCATGTGTTCATGTGTTCATGTGTTCATCATGTGTTCAGCCTGTGTTCATGTGTTCATGTGTTCATCATGTGTTCAGCCTGTGTTCATGTGTTCATGTGTTCAGCATGTGTTCAGCATGTGTTCAGCATGTGTTCATGTGTCCAGTCTGTGTTCATGTGTTCATGTGTTCAGCATGTGTTCATCATGTGTTCAGCATGTGTTCATGTGTCCAGCATGTGTTCATGTGTTCAGCATGTGTTCATGTGTTCATGTGTTCATCATGTGTTCATGTGTTCAGCATGTGTTCATGTGTTCAGCATGTGTTCATGTGTTCATGTGTTCATCATGTGTTCATGTGTTCAGCATGTGTTCATGTGTTCATGTGGTCAGCATGTGTTCATGTGTTCAGCATGTGTTCATGTGTTCATGTGTTCAGCATGTGTCCAGCATGTGTTCATGTGTTCAGCCTGTGTTCATGTGTTCAGCATGTGTTCATGTGTTCAGCCTGTGTTCATGTGTTCATGTGTTCAGCATGTGTTCATGTGTTCAGCATGTGTTCAGCATGTGTTCAACCTGTGTTCATGTGGTCAGCATGTGTTCATGTGTTCATGTGTTCATGTGGTCAGCATGTGTTCATGTGTTCATCATGTGTTCATGTGTTCAGCCTGTGTTCATGTGTTCAGCCTGTGTTCATGTGTTCAGCATGTGTTCATGTGTTCATGTGTTCAGCATGTGTTCAGCCTGTGTTCATGTGTTCAGCCTGTGTTCATGTGTTCATGTGTTCATGTGGTCAGCATGTGTTCATGTGTTCATCATGTGTTCATGTGTTCATCATGTGTTCATGTGTTCAGCCTGTGTTCATGTGTTCAGCATGTGTTCATGTGTTCATGTGTTCAGCATGTGTTCAGCCTGTGTTCATTGTTCATGTGTTCAGCATCTTTTATGATCGATTATGCAGTTATTTGTTTGTTTTCTATTCCATTTGCTCTTCTTGGTTATTAGTTTGGTTTTGTTGTATTCGTTGCCTTTATGGTCCTTTTTGTTTACTGGTATTTAAGTTATGTCTATGCTTTGCTTCTCTGTAGAGCACTTTGTTTTTAAAGGTGCTATATAAATAAAGTTATTATTATTATTATTACTCACCAGCTGATCTGTTCTAACAAACATACATTCACCCCTAACTTCTCAGCACATACTTTATTTCATCTACTTTATTTAATGTACTTTATTGAATGTACTTTATTTCATGTACTTTGACAGAGTGAATGTGACATTGGTCTTTATGTAAACACTTAGATGTGAGATAACAGTCTAGCGTTGCTGTGTGAAATGCGTGTAAAGCGTTGCACCAACCGTCTGACGGTCGACCAGCAGATCAATATCACACACCTCCCTGTGTGTTTCCGTGACGATCAAAACACATCTCACTTTGCTTGTTCTCCTTCAGTGAACAGTTTCTTGTTTTTTATTATTTCTGATGATTAAAACTGACTGAAATACTGAAGAAATACTCACATCTTTTACTTAGTAAAAGTAATAATATGTCAGTGTAGAAATATTATTTTACAGTAAAAACACTCATTATGCACAATGGAACATTTCAGAATAATATTATTTTATTGTATTATAATTATTGATGCATTATAGAGGACTTATTATGCTTCTCTGCTTTTTCCCTTCAGTGTTTCATATTGTTTTACATGTAAAAGGCCCTCAGGAACTCTGCTGAGACTCAGAGGAACAGGGTGTGTTACTGTAACGTGCTCCGTTACCCTGCACTGAAAACAATGTCCTGCTTGATCTACTTCATAAAATCAAGGGAACTTTTTGCATACATTTATTACATAGAATAAGTAATGCTGTTTATTGTATGAATTACTTAATTTTTTGTATGCAGTGAATAATTTTTCTAAGTAAAGTCAACTTCATTTTGTAAGTAAAGTCAACTCCATTTTGCTAGTGAATTACCTAAAAAATCAAGTTGACTTTACTTGACAAGTAACTAATCTGAAAAATGTGGTACATTTTACTTGCAAAAATTAGTTGAATTACCTAAAAAATTAAGTTAGATATACCTTTAAAAGAAGAATTTGTTACGTACTAAACTGAGTAATTCATACAAAAACCAGCATTGCTTATTCTATGAAATACATTTATGCAAAAAGTTGCTCAAAAGTAGATCAAGCAAGATATGTTTCAGTGAAATATCATATCATCAAGCTGTGTAGTTTATTGTATATTGTGTATGTAAGAGCAACGTGTAACAGGAGTCAAATTCCATGTGTGTGTAAAGCTGATTCTATGTTATTTCAATCAGGAGAGACTTGTTTCAGAGTTTAACAATAATTTATTACAATTGCTTCAGCCCCCCTAAAACAGGCCTAACACCACCCCTGGTATATACTTAGTCTCAAAATCATTTTTATCAGTGTGGTGAGTTTTCCCCCCTGCACAATGACACAGCACTCAAGGTATTCAAAGTTGGTAATGGCCTTTATTTGCGCCAGCTCTCACAGACCGTCTGGCAGTGGTCTACCCCAGTCTCTCCCACCGTCGTTCCTACTGCCCTTTATGTTGGGGGAAAACAATCAACATCAGCTGAGGCCAATTAGGCTGATGTAAAGGACCGGGCGGTCAACCCCCCTTACTGCTGGGACAAAGCGGCCCCCAGCCCTCTGTTCGACGCATCAGTCTGCAGAGTAAAGGGAAGAGAGAAGTTAGGGGTGTAAGGAGCAGCTCCCCACAGAGAGCCTGTTTCACCTCCTCAAACGCCAACTGGCACCGCTCCGTCCACTGGACCGGATCTGATGCACCTTTCCGGGTCAGGTCAGTCAAGGGCCTGGTCAGATCTGCAAAGTTCGGGATGAAGCGCCTGTAATAACCCGGCAGCCCCAAAAACTGCCTCACCTCTTTTTTAGTCTTGGGCAGTCTTGGGCAGGCTGTGATAGCGGAGGTCTTGTCCACCTGGGGGCGCACATACACACCGCCCAAGTGGTACCCCAGATACCGTACCTCCCTCCGTCCAACTGCACACTTCCCCGGGTTGGCGGTGAGCCCAGCCTGCCTCAGGGACTCCAGCACCGCGCCCACCCACTGCACATGCTCCGCCCAGGAGGTGCTGTGGATGATTACATCATCCAAGTAGGCGGCCGCAGCACCCGGTCCATGAGGCGTTGAAAGGTGGATGGGGCACCGAACAACCCAAAGGGAAGCGTGGTGAATTGGTATAAACCAGACGGAGTGGAGAAGGCCGTTTTTTCCTTGGACTCTGGCGACAGAGGAATCTGCCAGTAGCCCTTGGTCAAATCCAGCGTCGTGAAGAAACGCGCAGTGCCCAGTCGGTCCAGGAGCTCGTTGACCCGGGGCATTGGGTACGCATCGAAACGTGACACATCATTCACCCTGCGGTAGTCCACGCAGAACCGTATAGACCCATCCTTCTTGACAACAAGAACGATGGGGCTAGACCAGGCACTGTTGGACTCTTCTATTACGCCCATCTCCAGCATTGCAGCTAATTCCCTCTGAACCACTTTTCTTTTGTGTTCAGATAACATGTAGGGTCGTAACCTCACCGTCACGCTCCTCTCTCTCAGAAACCGCGGACACCAGAGAAACAGACTCCGCCTCTCTCCATGCTTTCAGGAGGTTGAGGTGGTAGATCTGTGGAGCTCCGCCCCTGTCAGAACGCACCACCTCATAGTCGACATCCCCCACTCGCCGTGTGACCACAAAGGGCCCTTGCCACTTGGCGAGGAGTTTAGATCTGGAAGTAGGGAGCAATACAAGTACCTTTTCTCCCGGTGTGAATTGTCTCAGCCTGTCCCTAATCAATGAAAAGTGCGGATATGACTGCGCTGCGTCAGGGCGCAGCAGCTGACCATCAACTCGCATCACTTGGTCAAAGGCCGAGCGCAGAGTATCATCATGAGACTGCTCGAGTTGAAAATCTTCCATGGAGTGGAACTCGGGAGCCGGAGTCTCCACCAGTTCCCCGTCTGCAGTGTCGGACAAAGTGGCTTAAAAAGGTAATAATTATTGTTATTATTATAAAAATGGTTGGTTTCTGGAAACTAATATAGTTACACATAGTTATAAGATACATGCCCATGTTTTACATCATAAATTGCAGAATAATCTCAGCTATCTATATAACGAGGCACCATTGTCATAAGGCAAAAGTGTAAAGAGAAAAACGTTACAATATGACACTAAAGCTGAAAAATGGAATCTCAATTTTTGGAAATTATTCATATCGCTTGTGAAAACCTAACTTTACTCAGGTGGTGACTCTGTTTAGGTGATGGAAATTGGTTTACCAAAGGTTTTAGGTTCACAAAAGCAGTGAAATATAAAAATAACATGGTAGATACAAATGTCTAAAACTAATTTGTTTATTATCGTTTTTTGAGCAGAAATTTGGTCTTTCACACCTTTCACCAAAATGATAAAAATGGGACTGAGAAATGACTTCATACTGCAGATAAAGCTTCATGGGGTGTGTGCAAATGAAAAATGACCACCACACATTATTTTTTTAAATAAAAATATGTATTATAAATTAAATATATATATATTTACACAATATACATGTTCAGAAATAGAAAGCAGACGGTGGGGGTGGCTGTGGTAGAGGGGCTGGTGGTGGTGAATCCTCTGTGTACCTACGTTACCTGGTAAACAGTGTCTGGGTCGTCGTCAGTCTTTCACGACAACATAGGTGCTGGTGGCTGCAGCAAAGCTGCATGTTGTCCACTGCTGTAGATGTGAATCCTCTGTAAAATAAATGACTACTGGTCACTACTAAGTTCACTGAAAGAAAGTTACGATTGCACACCAAAACCCGTAACAGAGATCCAGCAGGGACTATGATCAGAGCATGAGCTAACTGTGCTAGCAGCTAACGTAAACAGACTACGTGCATACCTGCGTTACGCCAGACTCTAGCAGAAAGGGACCAGATAAATGTGCTCACTCTGCTAGTGTAAATACACCGCGTTCCACATTATTAGGCAAATTGTATTTAAGGGTCATAAACATTCATTTTTTGGTTTTTCAATGAAACTCATGGATGGTATTGTGTCTCAGGGCTATTTGGATGATTGAAATCATCCAAATAGTAATAATAATAATTAGTTTGCCAGGTGAGCCCAATCAAAGGAAAACTACTTAAGAAGGATGTTCCACATTATTAAGCAAGCTACATGTTTCAGGCAAAATGGGGAAGAAAAAGGATCTCTCTGCTGCTGAAAAGCGGCAAATAGTGCAATACCTTGGTCAAGGTATCACAACATTGGATATTTCCAAAAGAACTGCGCGTGATCATCGGACGGTGAAGAAATTTGTCACCGATTCACAGCACAAGCGGGTTCGTTCAGACAAAGGCAAAATAAGGAAGATTTCTGCCAAACAAATGCGTAGGGTTAAGAGAGCAGCCACTAAAATGCCCTTGAATAGCAGCAAACAGGTGTTTGAAGCCGCTGGTGCCTCTGGAGTCTCGCGAACTTCAAGATGTAGGATGCTCAAGAGGTTTGCAAGTGTCCTTAAACCTGTTATTCGGCCACCCCTAAACCAAGCTCACAAGCAAAACAGGTTGCAGTGGGCTCAGGACTACATGAAGACTAACTTTCAAACTGTTTTGTTTACGGATGAGTGCCGTGCAACCCTTGATGGTCCTGATGGATGGAGTAGTGGATGGTTGGTGAATGGCCACCATGTCCCAACAAGGCTGAGACGTCAACAAGGAGGTGGCGGAGTCATGTTTTGGGCCGGAATCATGGGGAGAGAGCTGGTAGGCCCCTTCAGGGTCCCCGACGGTGTGAAGATGACCTCGGCAAAGTATGTAGAGTTTCTGACTGACCACTTTCTTCTGTGGTACAAAAAGAAGAACCGTGCCTTCCGTAGCAAAATCATATTCATGCATGACAATGCACCATGTCATGCTGCAAAGAATACCTCTGGGGCACTGGCTGCTATGGGCATAAAAGGAGAGAAACTCATGGTGTGGCCCCCATCTTCCCCTGACCTTAACCCTATTGAGAACCTTTGGAGCATCATCAAGCAAAAGATCTATGTGGGTGGAAGGCAGTTCACATCCAAGCAGGTGCTCTGGGAGGCTATTATGGCATCCTGCAAAGACATTAAAGCAGAAACTATCAAAGAACTCACAAGTTCAATGGATGCAAGAATTGTGAAGTTGATATCAAAGAAGGGGTCCTATGTTAACATGTAACTTGACCTGTTAAGATGTTTTTGATTCAAACTTTTCTTGATTTCAGTAAATATGACCTCCTAATGCTGCAAATTCAACAAATGACAATTTTGTGTTCTTTACAACCTATAAAATATCTTGAAACTCTGAAATTCTGCATAATAATTTGGAACACTGCATTTTGAGTTTTTTATTTTTGAAAAAAATACTGTTATCATTAGGAGGTTTGTTCAATAGAATTTGACTTATACTCTAACAGTTGATGACTTGAAAATGATACTGACTGACTGTGCATTACTATTTAGGAAAATCTGAGCAAAGTGTAATTTGCATAATAATGTGGAACGCGGTGTATGCTATTGCAACACAAAGTTTAGTATCTAAATACACTTGTCCATCTTCAAATGGATCCCTTCTGTCTGCATCTTCCTCTTCGTCGCAGGAGTCCTCGTCGTCGTGCTGGGGAAATATTTCATCTCATAAAACTTTTTGGGGCCAGTGTTATATGACACACTGCTGCCCTTTGGCTTGTCTTATGGGTTTAAAATTATGCTATGAATATTTTAGAAACAAATAGATACCCATGTGTTTTACATCAAAAACTGCAGAACAATCTCCGCTCTATATAATGAGGCACCATTGTCCTAAGGCACAAGTGTAAAGTGATAATATGGCCCTAAAGCTGAAAAATTGAATCTCGCTTTTGGAAAGTCTTCATATCTCTTGTGAAAACATAACTTTACTCATGTGGTCGAACTGTTTTGGTGATGGAAATTGTTTTATAGGTCTTAGGTTCACGAAAGCAGTGAAATATATGAATAAAATAGTAGACACATGTAAATAAATGTCTAAAACCAAATTCATTATTATTATCTTATTTATTATTATTATATTATAAGTCTAGGCTGTAGCAGGTTTGAATTGGCCCAGGCTGTAGCAGGGCCAGGCTACAGCTAGCAGAAGAGGCTAGGCTGTAGCAGATTAAACATGCCCAGGCTACATCTAGCAGAGAAGGCTAGACTGTAGCAGATTGGACAGGCCCAGGCTACAGCTAGGAGAGGAGGCTATGCTGTAATTTATGGATTTTGTAAGAAACCAATAAATAGGCACTATGCTCTCAGTCCAGTACAAGCTAAAGACACTTTACACGTTACAACAGCCAGATCAGCAGACAAAATTAAACATAAATTCCGAGCTCACATGCAGACACACAAACACAGGACCGGTTTGGCGGCCATCTTGGATTCATACGCTTGATTCAGTGAACAGAGTAGGATACATGACTTGACTGTGAGGAGCTGCAGGATTCTGAAACTTTACCGCTACACCATGTGGAACGCGATTGTGTCACACTCACCATAGTAAGTGAAACGTTAGATATCATTCTGGGAACGTTTCTTTCAACAAGTAGCGATTTAGGCTAAACGCTAACACGCTAAGTTACCATTAGCTGACCATTTTCTGTCAGCCCAGTTTATAACTTTACATGTGTGTTAGCATGTGTTGTGTTTTAAGCTAGCGGTTAGCTTAAACTACGATAATGTGTTTACGCCAAAACCAGCAGACACAGGAACAGCTTCTTCCCACTGGCCGTCACTCTGATGAACATTTAAACAGACTCTTCATCTGCACTATCTGCACTTTTGGTTTTACTACTGTCTTTAATGTCCTTTTTATCTTTTTTATATTTATCTTGTTTACTGTATATTGTGTGTGGAAAAGTATAAAGAGCAAAGTGAAACCGGAGTCAAATTCCATGTATGTGCAAACTTACATGGCCATTAAAGCTGATTCTGATTTTGATGTTAGCTTTTCAAAATGGTGTTTGCTTAGGTTGCACAGGAGGGATGTATTGCATTTATAGCAGTCATTTAGCTAGCTTGTCAAGGCACGAGGTCCTTAAATGGTTATTAGCAGAGGCTGGTTCACGCTTTGCATGGAGTTAAAGTTACTGGAACTGGTTGTTGAGTTGAAAGTTGAGCTAATAGTTTTCTTATGTTCTGTTTGTACAGGTTCTTGTGGTGGAGTCTGAACCTGCCATACGTGTGATGGTGGACCGCTGGCCTGCACCTTTCACAGAGCAGGAATGTTCAAGAGTTTTATTGCTAATGTTTTTGCATATATGTGTCTTTTTATCATTATTTGATGTCTCTTGCCAATGAAATGAAGGTATGACGTGTGGGATATTGGTCATTTCTATGTGGTTGGGGATGGAACAAGGAGGATAATTAATTAACTAGAGAATGAACATTTCAAATCCAGCAAGGACATTTATGGATGTTATTCCAGCACTATGCACTTTGCAGGTGGCTTCACCTCACGCTG
Organism: Myoxocephalus aenaeus; assembly: GCA_038501785.1. Lineage (NCBI taxonomy): Eukaryota > Metazoa > Chordata > Actinopteri > Perciformes > Cottidae > Myoxocephalus > Myoxocephalus aenaeus. The sequence goes on from JBAMJR010000092.1 coordinate 596,935, forward strand.
GTGGCCACTGGCAAAGTAGTATTTAGTCTTGAAATGTGATACTGGAGCATTCTCTGTACTTTACAGGTGCACATGGAGTTCAACCGGATAGTGGGCAAGAACCTCAAGCAAGAATTATAAGAAAGCCTTGATCGGCACAGTCTTCGGCTTATCGATATATATTTTGATCTAAAAGAGGTTGGGCAGCTGTTGGCAGAGCTTTCTCAACAGACCACACGGTTGGTACATTTCCAGCAGGGGTGTCGTTAAGCCTGTTTTAGGGGGGCTTAAGCCCTAAAATAATTTGGCTTGAAATTTATTTTGGTGATGTCATTAAATTAAACTATTGTTTCTCACATGGACAAGTTATTTATAACTCTAACATTCTACATATGTGTGTGCTTTCTGGTTTGCATGTTTTCTCCCCCTTCAAATTACAATCCAATAGCCTAGCATCATACTTAAATATAGGGCACTATGACCTTGGGGAGGCTGCTGCGCTGGCTTTCTCACTCTGCCAAGTAACGTCTCTCATCAACGACAGCAGGATTATACCAAGTAAACTACACCAAGGAGTTTATCTCACAGTAAACTACACCAAGGAGTTTATCTATAAACTACACCAAGGAGTTTATCTAATAGTAAACTATACCAAGGAGTTTATCTCATAGTAAACTATACCAAGGAGTTTATCTAATAGTAAACTACACCAAGGAGTTTATCTCATAGTAAACTATACCAAGGAGTTTATCTCACAGTAAACTACACCAAGGAGTTTATCTCATAGTAAACTACACCAAGGAGTTTATCTCATAGTAAACTACACCAAGGAGTTTATCTCATAGTAAACTACACCAAGGAGTTTATCTCACAGTAAACTACACCAAGGAGTTTATCTCATAGTAAACTATACCAAGGAGTTTATCTAATAGTAAAGTATACCAAGGAGTTTATCTCATAGTAAACTATACCAAGGAGTTTATCTCATAGTAAACTATACCAAGGAGTTTATCTCACAGTAAACTACACCAAGGAGTTTATCTCACAGTAAACTATACCAAGGAGTTTATCTCATAGTAAACTACACCAAGGAGTTTATCTCACAGTAAACTACACCAAGGAGTTTATCTCACAGTAAACTACACCAAGGAGTTTATCTCACAGTAAACTACACCAAGGAGTTTATCTCATAGTAAACTACACCAAGGAGTTTATCTCATAGTAAACTACACCAAGGAGTTTATCTCACAGTAAACTACACCAAGGAGTTTATCTCACAGTAAACTACACCAAGGAGTTTATCTCACAGTAAACTACACCAAGGAGTTTATCTCATAGTAAACTACACCAAGGAGTTTATCTAATAGTAAACTACACCAAGGAGTTTATCTCATAGTAAACTACACCAAGGAGTTTATCTATAAACTACACCAAGGAGTTTATCTCACAGTAAACTACACCAAGGAGTTTATCTATAAACTACACCAAGGAGTTTATCTAATAGTAAACTATACCAAGGAGTTTATCTCATAGTAAACTATACCAAGGAGTTTATCTAATAGTAAACTACACCAAGGAGTTTATCTCATAGTAAACTACACCAAGGAGTTTATCTCATAGTAAACTATACCAAGGAGTTTATCTCATAGTAAACTACACCAAGGAGTTTATCTCATAGTAAACTATACCAAGGAGTTTATCTCACAGTAAACTACACCAAGGAGTTTATCTCATAGTAAACTACACCAAGGAGTTTATCTCACAGTAAACTACACCAAGGAGTTTATCTCATAGTAAACTATACCAAGGAGTTTATCTAATAGTAAAGTATACCAAGGAGTTTATCTCATAGTAAACTATACCAAGGAGTTTATCTCATAGTAAACTATACCAAGGAGTTTATCTCACAGTAAACTACACCAAGGAGTTTATCTCACAGTAAACTACACCAAGGAGTTTATCTCATAGTAAACTATACCAATGAGTTTATCTCATAGTAAACTACACCAAGGAGTTTATCTCACAGTAAACTACACCAAGGAGTTTATCTCACAGTAAACTACACCAAGGAGTTTATCTCACAGTAAACTACACCAAGGAGTTTATCTCATAGTAAACTACACCAAGGAGTTTATCTAATAGTAAACTACACCAAGGAGTTTATCTCATAGTAAACTACACCAAGGAGTTTATCTATAAACTACACCAAGGAGTTTATCTCACAGTAAACTACACCAAGGAGTTTATCTATAAACTACACCAAGGAGTTTATCTAATAGTAAACTATACCAAGGAGTTTATCTAATAGTAAACTATACCAAGGAGTTTATCTAATAGTAAACTACACCAAGGAGTTTATCTCATAGTAAACTACACCAAGGAGTTTATCTCATAGTAAACTATACCAAGGAGTTTATCTCATAGTAAACTACACCAAGGAGTTTATCTCATAGTAAACTATACCAAGGAGTTTATCTCACAGTAAACTACACCAAGGAGTTTATCTCATAGTAAACTACACCAAGGAGTTTATCTCACAGTAAACTACACCAAGGAGTTTATCTCATAGTAAACTATACCAAGGAGTTTATCTAATAGTAAAGTATACCAAGGAGTTTATCTCATAGTAAACTATACCAAGGAGTTTATCTCATAGTAAACTATACCAAGGAGTTTATCTCACAGTAAACTACACCAAGGAGTTTATCTCACAGTAAACTACACCAAGGAGTTTATCTCATAGTAAACTATACCAAGGAGTTTATCTCATAGTAAACTACACCAAGGAGTTTATCTCACAGTAAACTACACCAAGGAGTTTATCTCACAGTAAACTACACCAAGGAGTTTATCTCACAGTAAACTACACCAAGGAGTTTATCTCATAGTAAACTACACCAAGGAGTTTATCTCATAGTAAACTACACCAAGGAGTTTATCTCACAGTAAACTACACCAAGGAGTTTATCTAATAGTAAACTACACCAAGGAGTTTATCTCACAGTAAACTACACCAAGGAGTTTATCTCATAGTAAACTACACCAAGGAGTTTATCTCACAGTAAACTACACCAAGGAGTTTATCTCATAGTAAACTACACCAAGGAGTTTATCTCACAGTAAACTATACCAAGGAGTTTATCTCATAGTAAACTACACCAAGGAGTTTATCTCACAGTAAACTACACCAAGGAGTTTATCTCATAGTAAACTACACCAAGGAGTTTATCTCACAGTAAACTACACCAAGGAGTTTATCTCATAGTAAACTACACCAAGGAGTTTATCTCACAGTAAACTATACCAAGGAGTTTATATCACAGTAAACTACACCAAGGAGTTTATCTCACAGTAAACTATACCAAGGAGTTTATCTCATAGTAAACTACACTAAGGAGTTTATCTCACAGTAAACTACACCAAGGAGTTTATCTCACAGTAAACTATACCAAGGAGTTTATCTCATAGTAAACTACACCAAGGAGTTTATCTCACAGTAAACTATACCAAGGAGTTTATCTCATAGTAAACTATACCAAGGAGTTTATCTCATAGTAAACTATACCAAGGAGTTTATCTCATAGTAAACTACACCAAGGAGTTTATCTCATAGTAAACTACACCAAGGAGTTTATCTCATAGTAAACTACACCAAGGAGTTTATCTAATAGTAAACTACACCAAGGAGTTTATCTCACAGTAAACTACACCAAGGAGTTTATCTCATAGTAAACTATACCAAGGAGTTTATCTCATAGTAAACTACACCAAGGAGTTTATCTCATAGTAAACTACACCAAGGAGTTTATCTCATAGTAAACTACACCAAGGAGTTTATCTCATAGTAAACTACACCAAGGAGTTTATCTCACAGTAAACTACACCAAGGAGTTTATCTCATAGTAAACTACACCAAGGAGTTTATCTCACAGTAAACTACACCAAGGAGTTTATCTCATAGTAAACTACACCAAGGAGTTTATCTCATAGTAAACTACACCAAGGAGTTTATCTCACAGTAAACTACACCAAGGAGTTTATCTCACAGTAAACTATACCAAGGAGTTTATCTCACAGTAAACTACACCAAGGAGTTTATCTCACAGTAAACTATACCAAGGAGTTTATCTCATAGTAAACTACACCAAGGAGTTTATCTCACAGTAAACTACACCAAGGACTTTATCTCACAGTAAACTATACCAAGGAGTTTATCTCATAGTAAACTACACCAAGGAGTTTATCTCATAGTAAACTACACCAAGGAGTTTATCTCACAGTAAACTATACCAAGGAGTTTATCTCACAGTAAACTATACCAAGGAGTTTATCTCATAGTAAACTATACCAAGGAGTTTATCTCATAGTAAACTACACCAAGGAGTTTATCTCATAGTAAACTACACCAAGGAGTTTATCTCATAGTAAACTACACCAAGGAGTTTATCTAATAGTAAACTACACCAAGGAGTTTATCTCACAGTAAACTACACCAAGGAGTTTATCTCATAGTAAACTACACCAAGGAGTTTATCTAATAGTAAACTACACCAAGGAGTTTATCTCACAGTAAACTATACCAAGGAGTACCATTATACAATATTTATCATTCGATAATTAAGATGTACTTGAAATGTTTTTATTTTTATTTTTGTTATTCATGTTTTCTTCTTCTATTGAATGGTATATTTGACACTGAACTAGTTCATCTTTATCTCAGTCATAGTGTACAAATGAGCATAAAATATCACTGGTTTGTGAAAACTACACAGACAACAAAATAGATGTAAATGTTGATCAAACTCTTATTCCCTTCTGCTCAAAATAAAACAAGTAAACAACTCAAAAGTTGACCCTGTCAGGTCCGTTCTCCATCCATTGGATTTGGGAGTGACGCGGATATGGAAGCTAGTTCATCCGTCTTTCCTTTACAAGCAGGAAAAGTATTTCTCTTGTTATTTGAGAAAAGTTCATATTTGTGTTCACTATGACCCTGAAATGATGTCTCTTATCATATTCTGAATGAATGCAAAACTACAGAGCAAAATCACACTCTTTCTGATTGAACCAATCTATGAACTGAAACAATGGATACCCGCGGCCCCAAATGGACCCCAACAAAAATTGCTGGGCGCTGCGCACGCACACATGCCAATTCTCTAGGCAGGGGTGCCCAATACGTCGATCGCGATCTACCGGTCGATCGCGATCTACCGGTCGATCGCGGAGGTAGTGCGGGTAGATCGCATGCCATAAAAAAAAAAAAAAGACAAAAAAGAAACTTTATCGACAAAAAAAAAAAAGCTCCCAGTGTGAAAATGAATGTCAATCACCACGGACGCTGCGCTCGCAATGATCGGCTGCTTGAATGGATTTATTGTTAAGTGCAGGGAGAACGATGCTTTCCCCGACTTCCTTAATTACCACTGCATAATACACCAACAAGCATTATGCGCTACAACGCTAAACATGAAAGAGATCATGGATGTGGCAACAAAGATCGTCTATTCGAGAGCTCTTCAAAGACGGCTGTTGGTGCACATCTGGAGAAGGACTGCAGCCACTCTGACTTCCTGCTGCACACTGACGTGAGACGGCTTATAGAGCTCTGTCCGGAGATAAAGGAGTTTCTCCATGGTGTTAAACATGCAGAATACAACCAACTAAGAGCATGTCAATATGCTCACGTTTCTGCATTACAATTTAAAACGTGTGCAAATTGTGTTGCCCTGAAGGAGGGAGCAGCAAGACGTGGGACTGCAATAAGTCATTTTGATTTACTGTTAAACCCTTGCACTTTAATTGTCGAGTAGGATGGATTTTTTTTTACTTTTGGACCTTGAATGTCAGTATTTGCCCAGTTATTCTTTAGTTATTTTGCACTTTCAGAGGCTTGATTACTATTTTGAGTTACTTTTAAAACTTTATTTGTACTTTTTCTTTACTTTTAAAGCATATTTGCACTTTAATTTGTATTACTATTTCATTTATTTGTTATGATGATGTTCTGATGTTCAGATATTGTTACTCAAATACATTTGAAGTTCAAATTCCAACATTTTGAGTCATTATTTTTAATTTGCTATAGGAAATAGTCATTAGATTAGTCGATTAATCGAAAAACATTGTCGATTGATTAGTCGATTATGAAAATAATCGTTAGATGCAGCCCTAGAGTCGGCCTTTTCCCACATGAAAAATATTAAGTCCAAAACCGTTCCACCATGATGATGACCATGTGGTCTGCCTGAGGCTGGCTAGCAGCAGCTACTGTCTGACTGCGCAGCCCTGCTGTTCCATTCAGTGACGTCATCAGAGTCAAATGTAATGACCAAAAATGTACAGAATTGTATTGTCATAAGGGTTCATGCAGTTATGCAAGGTACGCCAATATTGTAAATATAAAGTATACTCTGTATATTTATACATTAATAATGATATATATATAAGCATATATATTATTATATATAAGCATTATTAATGTAAGTAGATCTTTTTGACTTGGTCATTTTAAAAATAGCTCGCGAGCCAAAAAAGTGTGGGCACCCCTGGTCTAGGGGCTAAGCCTTGGATCCTAGAAACGCCCCTGATTTCCAGTCTGCATTGTTTTTCACAGCTGATGACACAAAGTGCTACTGTAGTAGTTACAATCAAATTCAGCTTTCTTAAAGACCATTCATTTGTTGTCATTCTAGCTGTGTAACTTGTGTTTTCTTTTTACCCCAAAATACTACAGAGCCAACTGATAATTGGACACTGGTGCTTTGTTCTACCTGTCTGATGAAACATGTACATTCCAGTGCTGGTGTATTGTTGTTAGGATTGTAGTTCTGCAGTGGCCCGTGGTTTTAATCCCTTTTTCCCACCAAAGACTGTTTGTACTTAAAAAAAATTTAATTATGTTATGCAGATTGGTGCTCTGTTGTTTCTTTGTGTTTAACCCAGTTCCTCTGTCCAGTCATGTTGACATTGAGAATGTAATGCCTGCCTGTGTGTGAATATCCATTCACAAGACAGTTACTGTGTAACGCTGCATTCCTTCTCAACAGGTTAGAATGTAACGGGTTTCCAGTTTACATTTCATTTAGCTGAGGCTTTTATCCAAAGAGTCTTACATGTTTGCTCTGCACACAGCAGCGGGGAACAGGTAGGGGTTAAGAGTCTTGCTCTAGGACACAATGCCCTGGACTAGCGGAGCCGGGGCTTGAACCACCGATCCTCCGATTGAAAGATGGGCACGCTAACTACTGAGCCAGTCGTAAAGTCAACTAGTTCGGGCTAAGAGTGCAAACTCATCCAAGTACAGCAACTTCAGCACCATAAGTGACGGTTGTCAGGCCAACAGCTCATCTCTGGATGAGAGACGGAGGTTTCCTTTTGGTGTATTTAAAAAGACATCAGAGGAAAATACAACGCTTTATTCATAGCATATTAAGTGCTGCAGAATAGATTTATATTACTTTTTATTTTGTTTATTTTCACTCTTTTCGTAGGGCGGCTGTAGCTCAGGGGGATGAGTGGTCGTCCCGCAACCACAAGGTAGCCGGTTCGATCCCCAGTCCCCCCATAGCTCACATGCTGAAGTGTCCCTGAGCAAGACACTGAACCCTCGCTGCTCCCCGGGCGCCCCACAGGGCTGCCCACCGCCCCCCATCCAGGGATGGGTCAAATGCAGCGAAGAATTTCCCCAAGGGGATTAATGAAGTGCATTTTTCTGTTTTTTTTTTTCTGTTTCTTTTCACTGCACTAACTGGGAATAGTTTTTTTTATATATATTTTGGATATAGAATATACTGTTACTGTATATTGGCATTTTAGCAGAACGTTTTTATTCATTTATTTAATTATTTATTATTATTATTTATTTGGTGAAGAATACTGTTTTGTATTTAAAATAAGGTTTTATTACTGTGGGGGGGCAGGCAGTGTCCCTTTAATGCTGAGGCCAAACCTACGCCCTCACATTTAAGGTTTACTGTATGCTTTGTGTTCTCATTGTTAGTTTAAATACTACATTTACTACTTTTTCATGTTTACACCCAGATTTCACTAAATGTTTGTTCATGGACATTTGGTTTAAAGTCATGGAACCATTGGTCAGACTGTGTCTGAACCCTGACTACTGCTGCTGCTACAAGTACCTCAAAACTGGACTTAAGAACGGTACTTGAGTCCAGTACTAGTAGCAGTAGAATACGTACTAGTATAGTGTACTACTGCTACTTCTGTACAATAAAGTACACTAAAGAAGTACAGTAATACTTCCACGTGTGTCCTTACAGCAGGGAGCTGTGTGCACGTATTCATGTGGTTGACCTGTAGTTCTCCTCCTTCTCCACAAGGTGGGGCAGTCGGCCCGTGTCTGAGGCAAGGCTGGCTGGCTGAGCTGCATTCATTCACTTTTTATTGATTCACTTTTTAAAATAATTTAATAATGCACAAACTTAAAAATAACAAAACAAAGTTCTTTTGTGTATTTTATTACATGTAATCTGGTGTATTTGAGTTGAATGGCAGATGAGAACAGTACTCCGAGGGCAGTAAAAATACTTTCTGGGGTATAATATTTCTTGTCTCAGGTTATGGTGACGCTGTGGCATCACTCCTGTCTCCATAGTGTTTTTGATGAGTCCCCTCATTGTCTCTGTGGTTGTTCTGGAGGCTTCACCTGTACATTCACGTGTCGTGCTTTAACTGACTTTTGTATTTTGGGGCTTTTTAACCCTTTCTTTTGTCTCTGTGGCCTTGATCTTCACTGAAAGATGAATTTCTTTGATCATTTCTTTTACAACAATTGTCAAACAATGAAATCTATATATCCAACATTGTGTAATGCTATTCACATGTGTACATCCTCTCCTCTCTGCTCTGTTCAGTTCAGTCCGACTGTTGTCACGTGACTGTTGGTCTCAGATGAATCCATCATGGCTTCTTAGGAGGAGCTCAGAATGTAACGTTTTTACAGAATTCCTTTACAGCAAAGGGTTTATTTGTGGCGAATAAAAAATAAATGCTGTTGATGAAATATCAAAGTTTTAAGCTTCGTTTCAGTTGTTTTCTCTGACGCCAGCGATGTGTTCAAGAAACGTCAGAGAGATGAAAATCTGACGATAACAACGTGTTTTTATTTGCAGCTCCTGGCTGTGATGAACGGTGGATTATTGACGAGTGTTTTAGGGTTCAGAGGGTCACGCGTCACGCGTCACGCGCTATAAACCGCGCGCTTCGTCCTCCGCGGCCTTGCGCGCGCCGCCGCTCTCCATCTTCCCTCTGCCGTTGAGGACGCGATGAGCCAGAAACAGCACCAGCAAGACGAAGAACACGGTGCACACTATGATCCCCCCGAGGCCGCCCGCCGACACGCCCGAGGGCCGCCTCGTCGGGGCCGGACGCGGCGAGGCGGAGGTCGCGGCCTCTCCGGAGCCCCCCGAGTCCTCGGTCTGGACGCACTTGAACCCTCCGACTAAAGTGTACCCCGGAGAGCACGAGCACACGTAGCTGCCGAACGTGTTGGTGCAGCCCTGGTCGCAGTGCGAGGAGAAGCACTCGTCCATGTCGATGCAGACCACCTCCGTCTCCCCCGACGCCACGTACCCGTCGGGGCAGAAGCACTGGAAGTGGTTGTTCGGGTCGCACTGGGCGGCGCACTCCTCCTCCCCGCAGTGGAGCACACACCTGTCCGGGGACGCCGGGTCCTCTTTGTATCCTTTATCACAAGAGCACTTGTAGCTGCCGGGAGTGTTGGCGCACTCGTACTCGCACGGAAAGGACGCGCACTCGTCCACGTCGGCGCAGAGGCCGCCGCCGCCCGCCGCGTATCCATCCGCGCAGACGCACTGGAACCCTCCGACGCTGTTGACGCACTTGAAGTTCTCCCCGGGACACTGCCGCGCGTCCCCGCAGTCGTTGACGTCCACGCACGAGCGGCCGTCCTGCGCCAGCTTAAAGCCGTGGTCGCACAGGCACGCGTGGGAGTCTCCGTCCCTGTAGCAGGCGTGCGCGCAGCGCAGGGCCGCGCACGGGTCGTGCCCGTCCGCCGCCGCCTCGCAGGTGACTTTGTTCTTCGGGTTGACGGTCTGGCCCGGCGGGCAGAAGCAGGAGGGCTCGTGTCTGGGGGTCACCGCGCACCTGTGCTCGCAGCCGCCCGCCTGTATCTCGCAGCTCCAGGGCGCCGGCAGCCACTGCTGCGTGTAGCACACGTACTTGGTCTCGGTCGGCATCCGGACGGCGGTGCTCCCGGGCGGCAGCGAGAGCACGTCCTCGCCCGCAAAGCCCATGGGGGTCCTGTAGGTGACGGACTCGCCCGGCGCGACCGCGAGACCTTTGCACGGGTCCTTGAAGCTGTACTCGCAGAGGAACCCGGACAAGTGTTGGTCACACGGCTCGGGGGTCCACTGGAACGCGTCCTCCGGGGAGACCGACACGCAGCGCGGCGAGGAGCAGCTGCCGTCGACCCCCGGCGGCCAGTTGGAGAAGTCGCTCTCGCGGTCCTCCGTCACCCACTGGAAGCCGCGCAGCTCGGCGGCGGGGTCCGGGCAGCCGGCCGCCAGCCGTAAGCCGAGCCAGTAGAGGCCCGTCACGTTCCCCAACAGGATGGAGAGGATGTCGTGGGAGGCAGAGGACCGCACGGTCATCAGGTGTCCGCCCCGGTCCGCGCACCGGTCCTCCGCGGCCGTGAAGTCGCTGGCGTGGCGGAACGCAGTGAAGCACTGGGTCCCGATGCAGACCCCGCTGCTCGGCTCGATCCCGCCGGCCTGCGCCAGGAGAGTCAACAGGAAAACAAATAGTCCCGTCAGGTCCCCCATGCTTACGGCAGAGTGCGCGCGCGTTTGTTTGAGGAAACATCTCGCTCACATTTATAGACTCAATGTTCAGCGCCCAGGCGGAGGGAGGAAGTGGCTCTTCTTCATCATCATCATCATCATCATCATCATCATCATCATCATCATCATCATCATCATCATCCTCTGCGCTTCTTACAGACCCCCCTCCTCCAAAAACAACTTTCTCCCGTGCACGGCGGACCACGTCCCCAAATTACGCACGGCTTTTACGCACATACGTAGCGAAGGCGCGCGCACGCAAGTTGGGGCGGGGCCATCTACCCAGCCCCGCCCCTCCCAGGGGCGACACGTGAATAATGTGTAGCTCTGTTATGAGGACGTTAATGTTTGTAAAGTGTCTTTGAGAACTTCATTATTGTCCATATTGAGGTCAGTAGTGACATGTAGAAAAATGAATAATTTGTTCTGCTTGTTTAAAAAATAAAATAAGATAAAAAGCTACAATGCAAAGGGAAGTCTATTATTGAAGTGTTTTTCTGCTCCAGTATTTCTTCCTATACCTCATGTATTAATACATTTATGATGATTCTGTTATTCCTCCTCATGTTGGGGATCATGCTTATGAATATGATTAAAGTACCACACATGTTATATATAATATTCACACACCAACATGTAGTGTTCATATAACCTCATTTATCATTCAATTGTAAACATGTTCGGACCCATAAAAGCTCCATGAGCCTCCTCCATGCCGCTCAGTGAGCACAGCGCATGTGTAGACGCTGTATCTCACTCTGTAGACGCTGTATCTCACTCTATCTCACTCTGTAGACGCTGTATCTCACTCTGTATCTCACTCTGTAGACGATGTATCTCACTCTGTGTAGACGCTGTATCTCACTCTGTATCTCACTCTGTAGACGCTGTATCTCACTCTGCATCTCACTGTGTAGACGCTGTATCTCACTCTGTAGACGCTGTATCTCACTCTATCTCACTCTGTAGACGCTGTATCTCACTCTGTATCTCACTCTGTAGACGATGTATCTCACTCTGTGTAGACGCTGTATCTCACTCTGTAGACGCTGTATCTCACTCTATCTCACTCTGTAGACGCTGTATCTCACTCTGTATCTCACTCTGTAGACGATGTATCTCACTCTGTGTAGACGCTGTATCTCACTCTGTAGACGCTGTATCTCACTCTGTAGACGCTGTATCTCACTCTGTAGACGCTGTATCTCACTCTATCTCACTCTGTAGACGCTGTATCTCACTCTGTATCTCACTCTGTAGACGATGTATCTCACTCTGTGTAGACGCTGTATCTCACTCTGTATCTCACTCTGTAGACGCTGTATCTCACTCTGCATCTCAATGTGTAGACGCTGTATCTCACTCTGTAGACGCTGTATCTCACTCTATCTCACTCTGTAGACGCTGTATCTCACTCTGTATCTCACTCTGTAGACGATGTATCTCACTCTGTGTAGACGCTGTATCTCACTCTGTAGACGCTGTATCTCACTCTGTAGACGCTGTATCTCACTCTGTATCTCACTCTGTAGACGCTGTATCTCACTCTGTATCTCACTCTGTAGACGATGTATCTCACTCTGTGTAGACGCTGTATCTCACTCTGTATCTCACTCTGTAGACGCTGTATCTCACTCTGTAGACGCTGTATCTCACTCTGTATCTCACTCTGTAGACGATGTATCTCACTCTGTGTAGACGCTGTATCTCACTCTGTATCTCACTCTGTAGACGCTGTATCTCACTCTGTAGACACTGTATCTCACTCTGTAGACGCTGTATCTCACTCTGTAGACGCTGTATCTCACTCTGTGTAGACGCTGTATCTCACTCTGTATCTCACTCTGTAGACGATGTATCTCACTCTGTAGACGCTGTATCTCACTCTGTATCTCACTCTGTAGACGCTGTATCTCACTCTGTAGACGCTGTATCTCACTCTGTATCTCACTCTGTAGACGCTGTATCTCACTCTGTAGACGCTGTATCTCACTCTGTATCTCACTCTGTAGACGCTGTATCTCACTCTGTATCTCACTCTGTAGACGCTGTATCTCACTCTGTGTAGACGCTGTATCTCACTCTGTATCTCACTCTGTAGACGCTGTATCTCACTCTGTATACGCTGTATCTCACTCTGTGTAGACGCTGTATCTCACTCTGTATCTCACTCTGTGTAGACGCTGTATCTCACTCTGTAGACGCTGTATCTCACTCTGTAGACGCTGTATCTCACTCTGTGTAGACGCTGTATCTCACTCTGTATCTCACTCTGTGTAGACGCTGTATCTCACTCTGTAGACGCTGTATCTCACTCTGTGTAGACGCTGTATCTCACTGTAGACGCTGTATCTCACTCTGTGTAGACGCTGTATCTCACGCTGTATCTCACTCTGTAGACGCTGTATCTCGCTCTGTATCTCACTCTGTAGACGCTGTATCTCACTCTGTAGACGCTGTATCTCACTCTGTATCTCACTCTGTAGACGCTGTATCTCACTCTGTAGACGCTGTATCTCACTCTGTATCTCACTCTGTAGACGCTGTATCTCACTCTGTGTAGACGTTGTATCTCACTCTGTATCTCACTCTGTAGACGCTGTATCTCACTCTGTAGACGCTGTATCTCACTCTGTAGACGCTGTATATCACTCTGTATCTCACTCTGTAGACGCTGTATCTCACTCTGTATCTCACTCTGTAGACGCTGTATCTCACTCTGTGTAGACGCTGTATCTCACTCTGTATCTCACTCTGTGTAGACGCTGTATCTCTATCTGTAGACGCTGTATCTCACTCTGTGTAGACGCTGTATCTCACTGTAGACGCTGTATCTCACTCTGTGTAGACGCTGTATCTCACGCTGTATCTCACTCTGTAGACGCTGTATCTCGCTCTGTATCTCACTCTGTAGACGCTGTATCTCACTCTGTAGACGCTGTATCTCACTCTGTATCTCACTCTGTAGACGCTGTATCTCACTCTGTAGACGCTGTATCTCACTCTGTATCTCACTCTGTAGACGCTGTATCTCACTCTGTGTAGACGCTGTATCTCACTCTGTATCTCACTCTGTAGACGCTGTATCTCACTCTGTATACGCTGTATCTCACTCTGTGTAGACGCTGTATCTCACTCTGTAGACGCTGTATCTCACTCTGTGTAGACGCTGTATCTCACTCTGTAGACGCTGTATCTCACTCTGTATCTCACTCTGTGTAGACGCTGTATCTCACTCTGTAGACGCTGTATCTCACTCTGTGTAGACGCTGTATCTCACTCTGTAGACGCTGTATCTCACTCTGTGTAGACGCTGTATCTCACTCTGTATCTCACTCTGTGTAGACGCTGTATCTCACTCTGTAGACGCTGTATCTCACTCTGTAGACGCTGTATCTCACTCTGTGTAGACGCTGTATCTCACTCTGTATCTCACTCTGTAGACGCTGTATCTCACTCTGTATTTCACTCTGTAGACGCTGTATCTCACTCTGTGTAGACGCTGTATCTCACTCTGTAGACGCTGTATCTCACTCTGTGTAGACGCTGTATCTCACTCTGTATCTCACTCTGTGTAGACGCTGTATCTCACTCTGTGTAGACGCTGTATCTCACGCTGTATCTCACTCTGTAGACGCTGTATCTCACTCTGTGTAGACGCTGTATCTCACTCTGTAGACGCTGTATCTCACTCTGTGTAGACGCTGTATCTCACTCTGTGTAGACGCTGTATCTCACTCTGTATCTCACTCTGTAGACGCTGTATCTCACTCTGTGTAGACGCTGTATCTCACTCTGTGTAGACGCTGTATCTCACTCTGTATCTCACTCTGTGTAGACGCTGTATCTCACTCTGTGTAGACGCTGTATCTCACTCTGTAGACGCTGTATCTCACTCTGTGTAGACGCTGTATCTCACTCTGTATCTCACTCTGTAGACGCTGTATCTCACTCTGTAGACGCTGTATCTCACTCTGTATCTCACTCTGTAGACGCTGTATCTCACTCTGTAGACGCTGTATCTCACTCTGTATCTCACTCTGTAGACGCTGTATCTCACTCTGTATCTCACTCTGTAGACGCTGTATCTCACTCTGTATCTCACTCTGTAGACGCTGTATCTCACTCTGTATCTCACTCTGTAGACGCTGTATCTCACTCTGTATCTCACTCTGTAGACGCTGTATCTCACTCTGTGTAGACGTTGTATCTCACTCTGTATCTCACTCTGTGGACGCTGTATCTCACTCTGTATCTCACTCTGTGGACGCTGTATCTCACTCTGTATCTCACTCTGTAGACGCTGTATCTCACTCTGTATCTCACTCTGTAGACGCTGTATCTCACTCTGTAGACGCTGTATCTCACTCTGTATCTCACTCTGTGTAGACGCTGTATCTCACTCTGTATCTCACTCTGTGTAGACGCTGTATCTCACTCTGTAGACGCTGTATCTCACTCTGTAGACGCTGTATCTCACTCTGTATCTCACTCTGTAGACGCTGTATCTCACCTCCATGCCGCTCAGTGAGAGAACACGGGAACCTCTCCTGCAGTTTGATGTTCTCAGGGTTCTGTGACCGTGAGCCCAGACCAGGACCTGGAGGCCCCGTGGACCTTCAGGTGGAACGCTATCTGGAGGTCTACAAGCAAATTTAACATTGGACATTTCACAATGTAGTTCTGTCATTTTTTGGGTGATGTTAAAAAAATACGCTCGTCATCAGACAGTTTCCATAGCAACCGATGAAACCCAAAACACACCAGAGAGCGTCCGTCTCAAATGTCACGACTCCAAACGTAAAACTAGGACATTAAAGGAGAAACATCCGTCACACACAGAACAGAAGTATGATGTGTGTTTAACCAAAGAAAGGCTCTTTAATCCACATCAAAGGTTTACAGCTTTTACATTCGACAGAAGGATTCACAGAAGACAACCAGGATGTGGAACGTTATACTTTAAAAAGTGCAAAACGAGGATGTCGAGCAAAGGTTTCCTTTTTGTCCAATAACGAAGTTACAGTGAATGAAGTGGCATCCCAGAGTCTGTCTTTAACACACGGAAGAGGTTTAGTACCTTGTAACCGCCTCCGTTGTTTTAGAGCTCTATGGAGAAGCAAAGCCCAGAAGAAGGTCCATAAATTAACAACAATTCCATATAAAAATCTATGACACATTCAGAAATCACACAGGAGCCCAGATACACATTACAACCTGATACTCTCTTGGAAACTCTAATTAACCGACTTAATAACATATTAAACTAAAGTATGTTTCATATTGTTTTGATAATTATTATCTTTCATTTTTTTATGAACTCTGGCACCGCATTTATGAATGAATGAATATATACTTTATTAATCCCCAAGGGGAAATTTGGTGTCGAGTAGCAGCAATTTACAGACAAAAAATAAGATGAAAGATATGTGCAATTATAATAAAAATAGCTGGGATGAAAGAAAAAATAACAGAGTATTCATTTAGGAATTTAATTAAACTTAAACAGTAGAAGTGCAAAAGTGCAAAGTATGTGTGTGTATATTAAGTGTGTGAGGTGTAAATAAACAAACAATAACAAACAATAGGGGAGTGCAACAATGCAAATGATGTATGCAACATGTGAAGTGTAGATAAACATAAACGTAAACATGTACAGTGATCTGGTGACTTATTATACAGTCTTAATGCCTACATTTCTACAATAACATGTATGTTCACAGTGAATTAGACGATGCTTCTCAGGCACTGAGGGCCAAACCTTCATCTGTGAGGAAGAGGAGCAGACCATAGTTCACGAGTCGCCTCTGAAGGGCCTGTAGGTCTCCTGCTGCAGGTAGAAGATGTCCACGTCCCGGTGCTTGATGGACGTCAGCTCGAAGCGGCCGCAGCGCGTGGCCGCGTGTCGGATCAGGAAGAAGAGCAGGAGCGCGACCAGGAGCGCGAACACGCCGATGCCCAGGACGCTGCCGGTCTTCACGTAAGAGGGCACCGCGGCTGGGCTGGGGTGCAGAGGAAGAGGAGGAAGAGGAGGAGGAGGACTGGAGCCCGCGACGCGCACGCACGTGATCCCGTCGCGGTGCAGCGTGGACCCCGCGCGGCACAAGCAGCGGTAGCCGCCCAGCAGGTTCTCGCAGCCGTGGTGGCACTGCTTCATGGCGCACTCGTCGATGTCGGCGCAGAAGGTCTGCCCGTCCCGCGGGTCTATGATGTACCCGTCTGGGCAGAAGCACGTGCCGCGGTCGTTCCCGTCGCAGCGGGCCAGGCAGTCCTTCTCTTCGCAGAAGAACTCGCACTTGGTGGGGTCGTGGGCCGCCACCCGGAACCCCTTCCTGCACGCGCACTGGTAAACCCCGTCCACCTTGTCGCACAGCATGTGCTCGCACCTGTCGCAGATCGCGACGCTGACGCACGCGCCGTCCTCCTCCTCGAAGCCGTGCCCGCACGGCTTCGAGGAGGACCCTTCCCGGGTGGGCTCGCACTCCTCGCCCGTGCACGGGTCTTCCTCGCTGGGCCCCGCGGTGCAGTTGATGTTGTTGCGGTGGAGGACTTTCCCCGGCGGGCACGTGCAGGTCTTGTTGTGGCAGTGGTGCTCGCAGCCGCCGCGCATCACCTCGCAGCTCCAGGGCGCGCGCGTCCAGACCCGGAACGCGCACAGTTGCTTGGAGTCCATGTAAAGCCCGCCATCCTGCATCGTGACCGCGATGGTCCCCGGCGGGAACGCGTCCGAATCGTCCACCATGAAGTTGGTGGGCTTGGTGGTGTAGGTCACGCGCGCGCCCGCGCCCGGCTGTAAGCCGCTGCACGGCTCCTCGAGCGTGTACTGGCACAGGAACGGGTTCCGGGTTCGGCACGGCGCGCGCCGCTGCTCGACGAGGCCTCCGGTCGACACGGAGATGACCGCGCAGCTCGGGAGACCGGCCGGGTCGCCGCTGGGCGGCGGCACCCAGTAGCTGCCGCCGCGGACGGGCACTAACCCGCCGACGTGTTCCCGGTCCAGCGTGTACAGCTGTCCGCCGGAGACGTTGCAGCGGATCTGCGCGCCAGCAAAGTCCTCGGGCTCCTGGAAGAACGCAACGCACTGATTCCCGGCGCAGCGCGCGCGCTGGCAGCGGACCGCGTCCTCCAGCGCGCAGAGGACCAGCACGCGCACGAGCAGCGCGCGAGATGAAGGAGACATGGCGGAATGTTAGAGGAGCTGCTCGACGATCTGAGGCGGATTCAGCGACTGGAGGCTGAGCATAGTCCCCATTTATAAAATACTCACGCTGGGTGTGTGTGTGTGTGTGTGTGTGTGTGTGTGTGTGTGTGTGTGTGTGTGTGTGTGTGTCGGACCAGAGGAAGGAAGTTCCATCCGGCCAGCAGCGCGCAGCCCCGGTCTGACTGCGCAGCTCAGGAGCCTTATCTCAGAGAGACGCGCACACACACACACACACACACACACATTCCGACAGAGTGCTCGTGTACTTTTAATAAGAGAGGGAATGAACAATATCCCATAATCCTCTCCTGAGTGTTTAGATTTAGATGATATTCCCGGTAAAGTCTGAGGGGAGAGACAAACACTCACACACAACATTTTTTTTGTTTGTGATTCTGTTAAAAAAAAAAATATATATATATATATATATATATATATATATATATATATATATATGTATATATTAACTGTACCAGTACGTTTGTGTTTGACATATTACAACATTTCTGTATGACCAGTTCAGTTAAGATGTGTGGATGTGGTCAGAAATGTTCTGAACACATTCATATCAGTCAGTATTTTGAAAACCGGATGTTGTGTCCCGTGGCTCTTCCGGCCATTTGAATATTTTCCACGTCAGATTCTGCAGCAGCTGATTAGACCGCAGAGATCTGAGTGTCTGCTGAGTGCTAGATGGAGGTTATCACACACTTTGGGCTGCATTCCCAAACAACGGGACCGCGGTGCGACCGGCCTCACCCCGCCCCTCTTCGCTTGCCACTACTGAGGGAATCCTTTTTCTTTTCCATTAATATGCTTAAATTCAGCGGGAAAGCAAGAAAACAATAACACAAACACACGATTATGAACGTATTTGTAATACGTCAAACACAAACATAATCAGGGAGGAGAAACGTTTCTGGTCAAACGTAGTTGAGAATGCGTATTAGTTCTGGGGGAACGTCATTTTTAGGAGACAGGGTTGCTATGAACACATCACCAGTCACAGCACATTCTACAAAGTGTCTAATAATAGAAACATGAACTAAGGAAAGCACTCCTTCCAGAAGAGACATGACTCACGGATTCAACCTTCCTGCAGGTACAATGATAACCGCTGAGCTGGAGACACAGTTGTCTGACTGATGTTCAATCCAGATCAATCATAACCGCAAAACTATTCAACTTCTGAGCAGCGGCTCCGGCTCAGGAGGAAGAGCGCTGCCTTCCCCTTTCCTCAGGGGAGCCGTGACTGGACGGGAAGAGGAAGTGGGAACCACAGGGCTGGAACCACTTCCACTCCCACCGGGCGCAGAAACTAAACGTGACGACGGCTTTACGTAAAGATCTCATTCCAGTAGACGTGGAGGAACGAGAGCGACCGATTCCCTTCAGTGAGTGACTCACGTCGTGGGAGATGAAGCACATGTTTAGAGAGTATACATCATGAGGACATTGTTGTGTAAGTGATTGTCAGCTGTCACTAAATGTGTATTCAGAGACGTAAAACACGGACTGTATGCCACAGTGAAGAATTACCCACAAGCAGGGGTCAGACACATCCTGACCAATGGGTCCAGGACTTTAAACCAAATGTCCATGACAAACATTTAGTGAAGTCTGGGTGTAAACAGTAAAAAGTGAGTAAATGTAGTATTTAAACTAACAATGAGAACACAAAGCATACAGTAAACCTTAAATGACTCAAATGAATGAGACAATAGTTTGATTAAAAGAATAAACATTTATATAGATGTCTGTATGTATGCCTGCTTATATTCGGAGTCTTTCTTTTAAAAGCATATTCATTATTTCAAACTCAGCGTAAATGAACGTCATGAACACATGAATATAACACATTTACAGGACTCTTACTACACTTTGGGGATTTTATTTTTTTCAAGGACTTTTCCAGGCCTGGAAATAACCATTTTAAAACTCCATGTTTGTCCATGTTTTCCATGAGCGTAAGAACCCTGATAAAAGGCTCAATGCTTTCCCAGCACCGTTGAAGGGGTGTGGTGGAGGGGAAGTGAAAGAGGCGTACAGGGATGGGAACCCTTTGTTCCCGCTGTAGAAACAAAATAATCACTGTTTTTTTATTCAAGTCATTTAACTTTGAGATTCCGATCTTTGCTCGGACGCCTAGCAGCGGGCGCCACGGTTACGATCCGACACGGCGACACACGCTTTCTGTGTAACCGCTACCCGCTGCCAGCTTGTGACAAAAGCCAGGCCGGTAACTGTTTTCTCTGATATCTTTGCTGCCCACGCTGAGTTTACCAGGACGTGCCCCAAAGTCTGCCTCGTTCCTCCTCGCTCTTTCCACGCATGTTCACGTCGTTCTCACAGTGAACACACGGGGCGCGCTACTCTGACGAGGTCGTGTGTCAGCGCCACCGACAACTCAGCACAGTCTTGTTTGGAGTTCTAGATTTGTGACGTATAGCTCGGGTGACCAGATTTTAGTTTGTGAAAAAGAGGACGCTTCGTCGCGGGGGGGGGGGGGGGGGGGGGGGGGTAGCAGTAGTGTGTAGCATGCCGTGAACTTACATTTACGTTGAGATCGGTCGACCAATGACAGTTCTCTCTACAGTCAGAGCTTGCGCAAGAAGGTGGAACGTGAGGGAGATACCATTTCCAAAACTTGTAAGGGGGTAATAACTATTTTCCCCGACGTAGCAAAATCCCGGACGTTTTTGGAATCCCTGCCGGACGCTTTTTTTAGGTCTCGAAAAGAGGACATGTCCGGGAAAAAGAGGACGTCTGGTCACCCTAGTATAGCTCAGTATATTTCAGTATAGCTTATAGCTCGGTGTAGCTTATAGCTCGGTGTAGCTTATAGCTCGGTGTAGCTTATAGCTCGGTGTAGCTTATAGCTCAGTGTAGCTTATAGCTCAGTGTAGCTTATAGCTCAGTGTAGCTTATAGCTCAGTGTAGCTTATAGCTCAGTGTAACTTATAGCTCAGTGTAGCTTATAGCTCAGTGTAGCTTATAGCTCAGTGTAGCTTATAGCTCAGTGTAGCTTATAGCTCAGTGTAGCTTATAGCTCAGTATATTTCAGTATATTTCAGTATAGCTTATAGCTCAGTGTAGCTTATAGCTCAGTGTAACTTATAGCTCAGTATAGCTTATAGCTCAGTGTAGCTTATAGCTCAGTGTAGCTTATAGCTCAGTGTAGCTTATAGCTCAGTATAGCTTATAGCTCAGTGTAGCTTATAGCTCAGTGTAGCTTATAGCTCAGTATAGCTTATAGCTCAGTGTAACTTATAGCTCAGTATAGCTTATAGCTCAGTGTAGCTTATAGCTCAGTGTAACTTATAGCTCAGTATAGCTTATAGCTCAGTGTAGCTTATAGCTCAGTGTAGCTTATAGCTCAGTATATTTCAGTATATTTCAGTATATTTCAGTATATTTCAGTATAGCTCAGTATAGCTCAGTATAGCTCAGCATAGCTCCGTATAGTTCAGTTTATTTCAGCATAGCTCCGATACTTCTGTTTCAAGCAGCTCTCCCTCGGCTGACCTGTGAGGGCCTCGCTGGTTTCCTGCCGCCTGTCAAAGTCCGGTACGCCCGGCTGACGCGGTGAACTTATCGTCCTGTTGGTGAAGTGCAGTACGAAGCCGGCACAGGCTGAACCACAGCGCACGGAGGGAAGCAATATGCAAACTCCATCACATCAGTGCTCACGGCCTGCACACCATGTGTAGCAATATCACTTTTACATAATTTCAAGAAATAAATAATAATAAGTGTAACTAACGTAACCTCAATATTTTGAGGTTACGTTAGTGATGTTTGTGACATGTTTTCTGTACTTATGTTTCGTTGTTTGTGTTTCACAAAGTTGACGTACTTATTTTAAGCCTATGACCTAACTAAGCTAAACTTTTTTCGGTTTAGTTTTTTTTATTCACAGCCTTATCACCGTGTTTTCTGCGACCGTGCGCCACCCAGTGTGTTAGAAATTGTCGCTGAGGGGTCTGACAATGTGCTGTTGGAATGAAAGTGTGCTGTAAATATTTAAAAAAATCTCCAATGCAAGTTGCAGTTCATTCCATTTTTAAAGGCGCACAGCACCTGACATCGGGGTGTTTTTCTCTCCTGGACCGGAAAACTAAACACGAGAAACCTCTGTTGGTCTACAGCAGTGGTTCTCAAATGGGGGTACGTGAGATTACAAAAAAAGTATATTAAAAATTTGCATCATTCAAAAATTGTTATTTAATACATATAAGTGTGAGTCCATGAAGAAAATTGTATATACTCAATATTAAATCAGACACTGATGGCACAACGCTGTTATTACATATGTTTAGGGGTACTGTGAACAAATATTTCACAGGGGGTACATGACTGAAAAAAGGTTGAGAACCACTGGTCTAGAGGAGCATCAGCGTTTATTTCTGCACAAACTGCTACTTCCACTGTACATTCACCTGGAATCCTCAAAGCTAAACTAACGCCTTCGCTCACGCAGATGCTACTTTCACAACGACCGGCTGACGTTTTGGAGTTTTGGAGTTCTTCCACAGCCTTCGCACCATGGAGAAGCAATCTGCCACCTCACCACTACATTGTGCTAAATTGTGCACACTGCACCTTTAAAACCAAGACGGTTTGGAACCTTTGTAAATGAATGACACGGCTATTTCTTCTCGACCGATCGAGAAGAGTTCCTTAATTCCTGCTTAATGCGCTACGATACACGGGGTTATTACCCGGGTGGCAACATCCACCTTTAATATTGACTTCTCCACAAAGGAGCAACGCTTTGCAACAAACGCTCAACCAAACATAACGTTTAATTGTTGAAGTACAGGAGGACGAGGGAGGTGTTTCCATGTCCGGGATGAGGATGAAGGGAA
The DNA here is from genome assembly GCA_038501785.1 of Myoxocephalus aenaeus. Taxonomy (NCBI): domain Eukaryota; kingdom Metazoa; phylum Chordata; class Actinopteri; order Perciformes; family Cottidae; genus Myoxocephalus; species Myoxocephalus aenaeus. The sequence continues at coordinate 619,806 of JBAMJR010000092.1, forward strand.
GGAGAGCTCACACACACACACACACACACACACACACACACACACACACACACACACACACACACACACACACACACACACACACACACACACACACACACAGAAAGGATTTTCGGACACTTGTAAGTAAAAGTACAACTTTTGAGTTTCCTTACAACTTTCCTTTAAAGGCACATTGTTGGTAATATGTAAATCAATAGGTCAAAAGCTCTGCCAAACAAAAGAAGAGTTAATAATCATGTATCTGTGGCTGTCACAGGACTGTAATAAGCCCGTCCAATCATTTTATTCCTGCCTGCCTGCGCACATATTCTGACCGAAGTCATCCAGCTGCTAGCTTAACTTCTGTGAGTACTAGCATTAGCCATGTTGGTTGTTTACCTTCATAATAATCGTGTTGTGGGAATGCTTTAGAGGGAGTCTAACGACGTGGCAACTTTCTCACTATCTAGCGACTTTTGGAGCGAATGCTACGAGCTACTTGAGTTAGCAACACTGGGCCGTTTTGAGCAATTGGATACTGTGGTTCAACCGAAGTTAACTAAAGCACGTGAAACAAACAACGGCCCACTGGTTGAAAGTCCTGTGTTTGTTCTGACCCATTCGTCCATCTTTGCTGTTGTTAAATGCCGTGCACATTTACCTCAGCTCATTCAGACTTTTCTCAGTTTTTTGATTTTGAAGAAATGTCAAGAATTCAAGGTGAGTAATGATGTATGATCAATGGGGGTGAACAATTAAAATCACAAACCCGTTCTCCGTTCCAGGGAACTGAAACATGATGTAATCTGACCAACACCCAGGACGTGAGGGAGCAACGTTCATGAAGTAATATGTTCACTATCTGGTCAAACATACCTTTCTCTGCTAGTCATGGCTTAAACTCTGGCAGCGGTGCGTCTTGCTTTCCCTCCCCGACCCTCGCTGACCTGCGAGGAACTTGCTGTGAGGATGTTGAGTTTCACCATGTGAGACGCACAGATAAATATTGAGTGTAAATCATGTCCTGCGCTTGGGCTCCACCGCCTCAATGGCAGGAAGTAACCCCTCGGGACATCACAAGCTTCCAGGTTAAACAAGCAGCAATATATTACATCTTTCTTTTCATTCCTGCTTGACATCGTGGGTCCTAAACCACATGAAACAAAACAGGAGAAGAAAAGTGACCTCAGTATATTATTAGTGCATTGAAAGATAATCAAAATGGAATAACAAAGCCCAGCCACGTATCATGTTTATGCATGACTAGTGCCAGTCATACATAAACCTGATGGATGTTATTGGCTGTGGAACAGGAGCTCTGCAGGAGGATATGAAAGACATGTTGAGTTCAACACAGGAAATGATTGCATGATATTACATATCTGGCTTGAAGTTGAAGTTTTTTTATGAATGTGAGTAAACCAGTTTAGATTTTTTAAATTGTTTTATTCGGTCTTATGACTGTAATACTGAGAATAATTGTCTGGTTGTTGAGAACCCAAACACAGACAAGGAAAAGTAGTGCCATCTTTGGTAGTACCCCTCTTTGGACGTCTAGCACCTGTTCGACCTTCAAAAGAAGCCTCACTGCAACAGAAGTAAGAAATCTCTAAATGACAGATTCTTGTTAATGATTCCCCCAGTAAAGCACTTTGTTGACTTATGGCTGTATTTTCACTCATAGCAGTTTGAGGTAGTCACCACTGTGGTTCAGATATGTGCAAATCAATCAAAATATACTTATTGGTGTTTATTTGCTCCATCACTATATAATCACATGCCTTTTGTGTGGTTAAGAAGTAGCTAACTAGGCTACTTATATTTACGCAAACCTAAATTGAGTATATGGACACCATCTTAAAAAAGTTGTTCCATTCAAGAATACCTTCATATTTTTTTATACTATTCGGCTGAGCAACATGTTTCAGTAGAGGAATTGAAAGCTTGATTGACCTGAAGTAAATATATATGCTAAATCTGATCTGCATACATGACTGTATGTGATGTATAAGAAATGTTAGTGTCTTGGTAGCTTATATATATATATATATATATATATATATATATATATATATATATATATATATATATATATATTGTTTCATGTGGTTTACACGATGTCAAGCAGGAATGAAAACAAAGATGAAGAAGTTGTAATATAGTGTTGATCGGCCTATCAAGCTAGGTTTATTACAACTCCAGTGATCTACGATCCCGTCATCTTCAATTTTTGCATTAGCTATGGTGATTACTTTTAAAAGTAATCACCATAAAGCGCACGTCTCCTCCTTTCTTCTTGCCAGAGTCCTCTGCTCTGTCGGATCGGTAAAAAGAAAAAGAGTCTCGGTTGAATGCTGCTGTCCGTGATTCCAGGATTAAGCTACGTTTTACAGAGCTTATTATTTTACACTATAATGCCCTTCATCGCCTTTTGACCTCATTGTTTTGGGTGTCGGGCTCACGGACCTGTTTCCAACTGGCAACCGTTAGCTAACACGTTCACTACAACAGCTTCAGAGTAAAATGTCAATGTTACAAAACAATCCAACAAAACTCACAGAATACAAACGACTGAAGAGCATCTTGGGAAATGAAGGGAAAAGTGACCTTTACAAGAGTCCCATACTCTTGCTTTAATACTACGGAAAGTTATTCTGGTTAAGATTTGGATAAGAACAAAACCACAATTTTGTATTATTTTTTTATTAATGATTATCCAATATTCCAAGAAACAATACACCAATGAAACTTGGATGCCACTTGTAATGAGTTTTTCTTTTTGCAGAAACGTTAAAATGCTGATCTTATCTTGACAGATTGATGTCAAGTAAACTCCATCTCATTGTGTTTGCAGCGACTCAGTCGGCCTCCCACGTGGGTCTTTACAAAGCCATAAACACCAGCGTTTCCCCGCAGCTTTCCTCCTCGCTCTTCCCAGTCCCACCTGGAACGCCGCTGACCGGGATGGACAGGAACACCCCTCCTCTATTCTCTCTATTCTCTCTATTCTCTCTATTCTCTCTATTCTGTCTACTTCGTTGGTAAAAAGACCCCCTCCCCTCCCAAAGGAGGCCGTCTGGCACGTTGACAGAAATATTCTGAACTTCCTGTGACCCCAGAAACAAGAACACATATCCAAGACCCTTGTAAGGCGGTGGCAAGTACACACACACACACGCACGCACGCACGCACGCACGCACGCACGCACACACACACACACACACACACACACACACACACACACACAGTTAACATTGGTTTCCACTTCCCATGCACTACATGCACCGTGGCACACACATGTATTTTCTGGCTCTTTAAACACCTTTTGTTCGACAGAAGTCAACACAAACCTGCAATAACATTTGACTGGTTGATTGTTTTCCTGCCGCTGGCTGGAGTAACATTGCAATGAAAGCATGAGAGTGGAAGTTTGCCAATCAGGAAGATTAGAGGCCCAAAGATTAAGAGGAAAAAAACAACCAGTGTCCTAATTTCGTGTTGTGTACTCAAACGTCTCCTCGGCTGAGGTGCATTGAAATGTGACAAAGTGCAACAGATTCAGCAAAAGGATCAAATCAAATGAAGCATGCACTTAAAAGTCACTTAAAAGTCCACTGAGGAGATGAACACATCAGATCTGTGTGGATCAATGAGGAGACCTTCAAGTGAATACATGAAACATCTCATTTACATTCCACATTATTCACAATTTGAGGTTTGACTTGCCGTTTAAATCCCTCATCATCTTCTGCCCTAGTTTAATGGCTAATTACCTTTGGTTGTATAGAAGTCTATGAGGAAATGACTGTTCCTTCTCTTGATTTATTCCCTCAGTAAACATTGTAAACATGAGTTCAATACAGCATGATGTTCATTTAGGGTCAAATAGACCAGAAAGAAGGTGTTTGACCTCACATGTTTTAGTGGTCTGGAGGCCCGCGTGTGTGTGTGTGTGTGTGTGTGTGTGTGTGTGTGTGTGTGTGTGTGTGTGTGTGTGTGTGTGTGTGTGTGTGGTCAAGATGGTGTTTTGGAGGCCTTGAGCTAATCTAGTAAGGAGTTCATGAATTCCCATGACAGCAGAGTTCATGTTCTCGCAGTAGATCTCGTCCTCATGCAGGGTAACTGTTCCCACACATCCCGTGGTCTCGTCTCCACGGCGTTGGTGTATTATATATAGAAATACTGTATGCATGGGATGGCGAAGGAGGACTACTAAATTGATTTTGGGGTGGTGGGGGTTAAAGAACCCAGTCTGCTTGGATCCGTCCTATAAAAAGCTCCCTGAAGTCCTAGCAGCAGAACAGTAACGGGGAAGTCAGATCCTCTGAATTTCAACTCCAGCTGAGATTCCCGTCATTTTATTTTTACACAGGAACTATCAGCGAGTGTGTCCTGGTTTTCCCACACAGCGAGGCCTCCCCTTGAACCCCCTGTGTAGAGCAACTTCTCCCAAATGATCTGGCCTACATGTGGTTGCACAGCACCCTGGGAAGGATACAATCCTTTCCCAGTCTGGTTGTGTAATATCTTTTTGGTTCATGGCAGGAATATTAAACAAATATGAGCAGCAAGGAAGTGACCTGCAGCGTAGAGACGGTCCTGTTGGACAGCTCGACAGACTACTGCTGCTCCACTGCTGGCAGACGAGGCGTAAAGGTTGAGCGTGATTCAACAGCCTTGATATACATTATGCAAGCACGGCTCTTCCACCCTACAAGAGGATTCCTGCACATGTATGTTGGTAAAAGACAGCATTCACACTAGTTTTTAGAATGTCCATTACGTTTACTTCTGCATTCTTTAGCCTCAGGAACTCATCACCAGATCGTTGTTGCAACCTCCGTGGTATCTTGTTCTCAGTGTTGTAGATTCTGGGTTTAATCCAATTCATCCATTCACTCGCTCTGCCTGCCCTGCTTTGTTCTTTGACAATTGTGACATTCAGTTAGCAACACATTTGGAAAACAGTGCATTGTACAGAATAAAAGGAGGAGCATATGATTCATGTAGTGATGCATGTACAGATGTATAAAAGTGTCAAAAATAAAAGAATCTGAAGGGTATCTGTGGGTTTCTCCTCTTCCATCTGCAGTCATATGCTCAACACATGAGAGAGTTGATAAGAAGGCGAGGGATTTTTGAACAATAATTTCATCACGGATGCAAAAACAATTCAAAGCCAAACTAGAAAAGCATTTCATGAAAGTGTGTGTGATTGCTGGGATATGTAGGGGCAACATTACAACATTATAAATAGATCGACAACTCATAGTTTTAAATAGAGCGTTGGTTGTATTGGCTCTTAAACGAAAGCCAAAATGAACGAAAATGAAAGCCATGGAAGAACGATAATGACGAGCATGACTGAAAACAGTTGCACGTTTGTTTCGGTACTTCCTCTCCTGGCAGCTTGTCTTAAGGTTGATAAAATGGGAGTTTCTTGCACAAACACGCTGCTGAGTTCAAAGGTGGCAGCAACAACATCCAGTTGGCATCATGAAATGGAAATCTTGTGCAACGGTGTTGGCTTCGCTGCAGCAGAGCGAGTGGTGGGATCCAGGATGTGTGGAAACAAAGATGGTGGACCGAGAGGAGCGGTGAGGTCGTGTCGGTAGAGGCCTGATGTGACACGAGGAGAACGGGGATGACCGGTGTCTGACTAAAAATACTTGATAATTCATACCTTGGTGTTGAGCAGGGCTACTGGAGGCTTAATGGTGACCGGATGAGAATATGAGCAGATAGCTCAGAGTTAGATAATAGGTGCTTTGTGAAGTTTTTATAGATTTATGATTTTTGTTCAATACCTTTCACTTTTGGAAAACTTAATTGTCCCAGAAGAACGGCCTTTTTTTCAGATATCCTCTATTTTTTAAGAATCAACTTCATGAGAAACCAGTCCTAATGATACATAAATAAATGTGGCTCTGTGGAGTTTTTATTGTGGGTAAACAGCAGAACATTGTAAGCCCATATTTTTCCTCTCAACATCTGGAAAGAGGCCACATCTCTCAGTATCACGCCGCTGCAGCAGCCTCCTGTGTTCTTTTACCCGTCATATTCTGCTGAATTCATTGTAGTGCTCGCAGCTCTCTGAGGGCGCTTCCAGAGCTGCAGTTGGGTTCACTTGGTCCGGACCCCGAGGATACAATGGTGCATTGTTTTTAGTTCTGGTTCCTGTTCACACGGACTTACTCACAAGAGGAGTAAACATGACGTTACACAGACCGACGGGTAACTCGTGGATCCGTTTTGGAGATCATCCTCCTGCATCAGGACCAACGTGGGGAAATCAGATTCCAGCGACTGACAGACGTTTATGCAGAACTTAGCTCTGGAAATCATGTTAAAGTCACACATCTGCTGTCACGAAAGCCTGTGGTTGGTTAGTTTAACTCCCCATCACAAACAAACCCCACCAGAGTCCTCTTCTCAGGTGGTCTCTGTTCGATTGTTCAGTCCACAGCAGCCCAAACAAACTAATGTCCCAGGGTCAAAACGGGTTCGGTATGAAAAAGACCGTAGAGGCCAGACGATGTCTAAAAGAGCAGCTGAAATAAGCGGTGGACACAATATTTATCACCCTTTTTTCTTTTCCTGGCCGAGCTAACATGCTAACATGCAGTTGCTCATCGTATTCACACATCCAGCATATAGGGAGCAACATGATCATTCAGGTGGACTCCATCGGATGACTGAGTCTAATATCACTCCAGAATCGATCGCCGGCGATCGGCGCGCAATGCATGCTGGGTAGATTTGATCCCGACTTGCTCTGACGTCATGCACACGTGGTCAACGATGATCCCACGAGAGCAAGGCGGCCATCGATTTTAGAGCCAGGCGCCGCAGTAGCTCTCCACCGCCAGTGCATGATGGGAAACGCCATCAGAGAGCTGATTGGCTCTTAGATCTGACAGCAAACACCACGTGTTGTAGAAAATCCTTATTTTATGTGTAGTTGTAATACTTAACGCTGGATTGTTGACTATTAGTCTCATGTTTGATCTAAAACATATCTTGTGTGGTTGATAATACAAAATCGTATTTATAGAACACACATCTAAACCAGTAGTAATGTATTTCACAGGCAGACATAAACATAACAAAGGATGCAGCTACACATACATTTCTACATAAATATATATTTATAAACACATATGAATAAACCAAATGTGATCTGTAAACTACAAGAAGCCTACAGATCAGAACTAACAGGAAGTCATTTTTTTCTGTGACTTCCTGTGTGTACTTTGAAGGCAGCTGAAAACTGTCCGACTTGATCGCAGTTTCTTGTGAACGCCTCCTGCTGCCGCTCTCTCTGGACTCCAGGCGAGGAGCAGCTCTTTGAACGAGCCTAACGTCAAACCGTGGAGTGCTTGAGTCTGTGGCAGACATGTTGACCCCTTTATGAACCCTTTCCGTAGAGGCCGACTTTGCCCAAGGGAATTACCCACAGTTCATAGCAATGTGTCGTTAAACACGCAGTTCCCAATGGAAGCATGGAGACGTAAAAAGGTACAACAAAGAGGCACGTGATAAAATACATTTACACTACAACATTACGGAAAGCAGAATATATATATATATATACATATATACATATATATATATATATATATATATATATATATATATATATATATGTATATATATATATATGTATATATATATATATATATATATATATATATATATATATATATATATATACATATATATATATATTCATTTTGACAAAAACAAGTAAATAGATGATTTAAAATGACTTCTCATCTCGTGAGGAAGACGTTCAAATCAGTGAATAAAAAGTATAAAATAAATACACAATTGTACACAATATGTTGTTATGTAATCACGTGATGTGTTGCAGAAAAGTGCTGTCATTCATATTCACACCATCAAGCCCTGAAGCCTCTCACACTCAGCACTTAGAGGTGATCAGTGAGTCCCTGAGGGTTCTGGGTTCAGGGTTCTGGGTTCAGACAGTGACAACAGAACCACACAGACGTCACACGCTGTGTGTCTGCTGTTTGCTGCCCAGCAGAAGGAGGTGGTGCACAATGGCCTTTTAGAGTTTGTTCATTAGAAGCAGCTGTGGCCGAAAACAACGCTATAAGAAAACGCTATGAAAGTAGTTGTGGTCTTCAAAAGCAAAACAATGAGCTGAAAGAGGCTAAAAGGCACAGTAGAGCTGAGTGGCTGTAAGCAACACCTTCACTTTACATACAATAATGAGATGTAGTGTTGTATTGATTATAGCAGCTTTAAAAGGAGTCCAAGGTGGATTCTCCTCACGATCAGTCAAACACAGAATTGACACATTTATGGAAAATAAAGTCCAAGCAATACGGTGTTCATAAATAATTTATGAGCATTGGTGGTTTGGCCAGCGTTCATTAGTCTAACCACACATGAACAATATGTTTTAAAACGCAGACCATTGTCTTCATTGCCTGCCAGCAGCTGAGCCTCTAGGCCTCCTATAAATACTGCGCCTGGTCTCTCCTGCCCAGTAAACACTGCTTCCTGGTTGAGTTTCCTTCTCGTGTTCTCATGTCTGAGGGCAGCAGAGTGGTGACGCTGTGAGCGTCCAGGAGTCGGCTGCTTCAGACTGAGCTCAGTACACAGAAGCTGTCTGGAAAGGTTTTATGTGCCAAAGGAGAAACTTTATCTTGTGCATCTAGAGCTTTACTACAAGAACTGTAGAAGGAAACATATGATCCATAGCAAGAGCAAGGAAATCTGTAGAAGCTTCCTACACAGGACGGATGAAAAGATGAGGAAATGATCAGAAGTGGAAAGTGAAACACAACTTGAGCCTGCAGGAAGCCGAGCTGGAGTAAGAAACATAAATTAACATTATTTAAGACCGAATTACCAGAAAAACGGAAATAACGACAATGAAAAAGACACTTACAGAAACAAGGCTGTCACAATGAAGGATGGCTTGTTAAAAGCCATATTTCCATTTTGTTGTATGTTTAAGAATGTTGAACTCAATAAACTAAAAAGTAAAAAAAAAAAAAAAGAACATTTGATAAATTGATTTTCAATCTAACTCAGAGTTGACATCAATTATCACAGCAACACATGGACCAGACTCCAGATCACCAAATGAGTTATAATACTCTATTATTTTATATCAGTTTTTTCAGGTTTTTTTTTGTCCAAGGTCCCACATACTAATAACACACCTTTTGGGAAAGAACAGGCCCTCAAGAACCCGAATCTGCAATAAAAAACACAAAAGAACTGTAAATCAGTTCCGAAATGGAAAAGTTACAGGTTTTATGAGAACATTCCACTGGAGCATGCTGGGTATTTCTTTGCACAGTAGCTTGTGCATGTGCTGCATGACATGGTATGACTGTGCACCTCTGTGTCTGTCTACGTCTAATCTCGCATTGTGCTGAAGCAAACTGCATCATATTTCGGGTGGCTAGTTATGGTTCATGCTCCAGGACCTCTCGTGGTCGAGGTGATTCACACTTTCTCAAAAGAAAGCTGTTGTTGCCGTGTTGATACTGACATTAAGTGCCTGCTGACTCCTCATTCACGATTCTTTACCGGCCCCTGGTTAAAGCATGGCGGAGTGCATTTTATTTTTTCACAAAGAGCTGAATATTACCAGAGAAAGCTGGAAGTTTCAGTTGTAACTCTTTTCCAATACAGCTCGATCACGGAGACCTTGGCACTCCCCTCATTTCCTGTCAGCTCTCTATGTCCAATAGAGGCTTCAAATATCTGCAAGCACGATCGCTTTCGGTTTTCGTTGGCACAGAAAACAACACAACATAATACAATATGATTCCCAACCAGAGGTACATGAAAATACTTTGGAGTAGTGCAACTATTCAAGGTGGAATAAGTGGGTATTTCTTTATTGTAGAATGACAGAGAAATGCAAAAGTTTTTGTGGAAAAGCTTAGGTTCACACAAAGTTTATTTTAATGTTCTAATAAACATCAAACATGCATAATGAAGACAATCCAATGCAAAATATAATGCTGACATTACAATGAACATTACGGGAACATTCGTTTTTTTTAATTGAGTAAAGTTCATGGTTATCACAGAAATACAAAAAGTGTTGATGGACAATCCAAAAGGAAAATCCTGAAATCGTGGACATTCTAAATGGCCATCATCCACATAGTGACAATCATTATTTAAGGGTTACAGGAATAATGTATCTGACTTATTAAGTGTGCTTGCTGCAGGGGTCATAGACTTCATGTTCTCCTGCGGGCTTAATAATGATAATCATAGTCCCACAAAAACTTTGCCGCGTATCTCCTCCCGCAGTGTTGCCAGCACATGCGTCAAAATACATCAAAATGTGCGGCCTGATTGGGAATCGTGTGATATGACTTTTCTAAGAGATTCGACCGGCCGTTTTCCCGAAAAGCGCAAAAAAACTGCGAGAATTTGTCCCATTAACTTGAATGGGGTTTCGGCATGAAGAGAGCGAAAAAACACTCATCTTTGTGCCCACAGTGACTCGCCATAATTCAACGTAGAGAAATGATTTAAAGTTTAAAACGTTGACAAAAGTCTGCAGTATATTTGCCCGATTGGGCATTTTTTGATAGCTAGCACAGTTTTCATGTAATCATTGTTCAAGTTTAGGAAAATTCTGGGACCATTTCAGAGTTTACAATGGGTGTGTATGGGGCAGGTTAGAGTGGTGATGTCATCCCTAGAGTGAGAATGATTTTTTTACTAACTCCTGTATTTGTATTTGTATTTTGCCATTCACTCCACAATATTTACTTTTGAGGCATAATTTATACATCAAAACGTAGGAAATATTGTGCTTGTGGTACACATGCGTCGTGGAATCCAACAAACTTATACTTTTTTGTCAGCAAGCCTGAAAGCGACATGAAGTCCGGCCAACTGCTCCATCAACCGCCATGTTAATTCGAACCACAATTTTCTCTCATGACACAAACGTGAGCACTTTATAAACTGGATTTACGATCTCATTTCTAAATCCTTACAAATATTTAAGTAGACGGAAACGTTCTCAGAAGTCTCGTGCTTCTCATGATCACGTTATTTTCGCGATGGGATTCACGGTTGTCTGTCAAATACAATAGTTTGAAAGGTTGTTTTGTCATTAAATCAGCAGTCCAGTCTCCCTCTCAGTGACAGTGACACAGCTGCTTCAAGTTAGCTAATCAAGACTGTCACCATGGCAACCGGTGACACGCACGCAGGAGGAGCCAACTGACGTTGGTCAGCTGACATTCACAGTCTGAAGACGCTCACATTTCAAACTCTACAAAAAACGTTTCACACACACATTCTTATATATCATACATTAGACTTAGACTTAGACTCACACACACACACACACACACACACACACACACACACACACACACACACACACACACACACACACACAATGCTCTTGGGGGAGAGACAAGTGAATTTAACGCCAGCAGGAAGTTAACTTATGTTACACAAAATGGCTGACTGTGCGTGTGTAATGATGGTCGTGTGAACATAGTGGAGAGACAGAGAAGTGAATTTCATTGCTAGCATGAAGTTAGCTTTGTGTTAGACAAAGCTAACTGACTGTGTGTGTCTATGTGCGCGCACATGTGTTACTACGTGCGCGTGTGTGCACGTGTGTGTATGTCACTGTGATCAGCCAGCAGCAGTCATCAGAAATCCACTTTCACATGACGCTTCAGATGAAAGGTCTCATGTCTGTTAAAACATACTTCCTCATGCCCTAAACTTTCTGAACTGCCATTTCGCTCTTTTTTTAAACCCTCAATAACACATTTTACTACTGGTAATGTTGGCATATAGTCTAGGTTAGACGGGACAAAATGGCTGCCTGTATGTGTGTGTGCTGTGAACAGCTGTGAGCGGAGCTGAGGCGCTGTAGCTCTGTGTTCTGTCTGTGTTGGGTATTTGTCAACAGACACCTGAATTGACAAATCCCAGTGAAAGGCAGAGCTCCACACCGTGTCCATGTGGGCGCGGACCCCAACAGGGCTGGTGACTGAGAAGATACCAATTGGATTTGAAAAACAGAAAACGATTGCCTGCTTCCCTGCCACTCCCCTTTTGATGCGCAAGTTCATTTTTGTACTTAAAGTTCACTGATTGGATCCACCTGTCACCCAATGAGTCTGCCGTTGCTGGGGGAAATGGATAACACGATCAATCAAATTAGGCTGTCCTATCCCAGGTAGCCAGCGGACACTCGGCCGTATTGCGGCCGGGTGTCGGCTGACTCGGCTGTGTTCCGGCTCGACGCTGCCGAATGTGAGCCAGCTTTGGCCCAATTCATTGTTGCCATATCTGGCCCGGATGTAGCTGTTACGGACATGGGCCTATTCTGGCTGAGACATGGCAACCGGGTTTACCGGCAACCAGCACTGAAACGGCTCTGGCCCGTTGATGGCTGCTGATTCTGGGCCGTATATGGCTTCATAGTAACGGGCCTATTCTGGCTGAGACATGGCAGTCGGGTTTACCGGCAACCAGTACTGAAACAGTTTTTTTAAATAATAGTTGTAAAAGCAACAGCAGTGGCGGCTGGTGACATTTTTTTTTTGGGGGGGGGGCGCAGTTGGGCGGTGCGGTTTAAATAGCACTCCACAATGAGAAGAAAAGAGGTTTGGAGTAGAATATTCTAAAAAACAAAGCTTTATTTCAAGAAAACACAGTGCTCAACACTGTCCAATAACAACTATCAACAAACTGTAACTTTGGGCATGAGAGGTTCAGAGCAGAATGGTTTAAGAAACATTCAATGTGGTGGCCAGAGCAACTTCAGGGAATACATTGACGTAGCATTCAAACTGGGGGCCCTGCAGTAAGGTGGCACTGGTGAGGTGGTCTTTGAAGGCAAAGCGTTCCCTGGTGTGTCCAAGTATGGTGTCACAAACCTACAGATAAATATATAGAGAGAGACAGAGACAGTAAGATAAGTTGTGGGGAAATATCTACTACAAACAGGCTTCATACTACAGACAAAAAACTATGTTTTGTGTGTCTTGATGGCTCAGCAACATAGACAAAAGGCCAGGAGCCACCTTGATGGCTGTAGCTATGACACACACACACACACACACACACACACACACACACACACACACACACACACACACACACACTTGTTGGGGTTGAATTGGTATTTTAGATAAAGTTATAGTCTGATATGATATCTACCCAAATCTAACAATGTCCAACATGTGTTCTGCTGTGGGAAAGATAAAACATTAAACTCTAACAGGCATCTGCTGATTTTGACACTCACCTCTGCAGCAATCCTTCAAGCTCATCTTCCTTCACAGCCGGCGCTTCCTCGGCTGCTCAGAGCCACTGCTTTGCTCCACACTGAGCCTCCAGCTAACAGCTCCGGTTAGCATGTAGCTTGATGCATGTAGCTTCACTGCTTTGCTGCTGAATATTTAAATCCGGACGTTCGGGTCCCAACTCTTTCAGCCTCTTCTTGTCAACATCTGATCGTGGATTGAAAGGTGTTTCGCGTAGAGATACCACAGAGTTTTCAGTCGCCATACTAACATAATCAAAGTCTCTGCTAGCTGTGTTGCTCGCGTAGCTACGTGGGAGCTATATGGGATGTGAGGGAATGATAAAGGTCTCTGATTGGACGAATAGTCCAACGACGTTGCAATAAGAAACGATGTCATTGGCTAGGGCGCAGATTCGTGCGCCCGAAGATTCACGTTTCATCCGCCAATGAGAAGCTGTCCTTGCCGTCACGAGGGTGAAATGTTTGTTCGCTGCCATAGACTCACATTGGGCCGGCGCCCCGACAGGGGGAGGGGCTTTTCTCAGTGGTGATGAATGGAGATATATTGGCCGTTTCTCAATACCAAGTACGCTAAGTCCAGACTTGTGAACTTTTGGAGTTTGGACTTGGGAGTCCAGACTCTCAAGGACGGAGGACACAGGACGTCTTTCTGCAATTGGAACAGCAGCTGACTTGATGACGTCACCACCTCAGCTGTCGTTGTCATGAGTTACTCTGATTCTTCACTGTAAAGTATTTTTACAGTTAAACAAAATATGACAACCCTGCTTTTTTTGCACTGGTTTCACAGACATACACATATCATTGTGTATATATATTGTGTGCATATATATATATATATATATATATATATATATATATATATACACACACACAGATACACATATCATTGTATGTACATATATATTATTGTGTTTATAAATATATATTATATATATATATACATATCCTTGTGTGTATATATATATATATTGTGTTCATAAATATGTATTTTATATACTGATATAGATACACATAATTGTATATATAATAAGTTTATAAATGATATATATATATATATATATATATATATACTTATATATTTATATAGATACACATATAATTGCAAACAATTCGGTCAAAGTAAAAAGTTCAATTAAAATCTTAAGTTATAAATCGTAGCCTTTCCCTCAGTCAAACTGATTTAATGTGACTGAATAAATAATACAGATTGCTCGTTAGATCCTCAAAGTCGATTTATATCTCATGTTTAATCGATACGGAGACATCGGAGCCAGCGGATCATTTCAAAAAGTCCAGCCGAGATCAAGCTGCTGTCGGCGGGCAGCAGAGCGCTGACGGCCCGGTGCTGACGGGAATCACGGTCCCTCAGCAGGACCTCAACCCGTCGGCGTATCTTTTTAAATAAGATGAGTCTGGACAAACCGACCACAGATTTGATCCTTAAACAAATAACTTCTCGCCTGAAAACGTCCTAAAATTATATTTTGTGACTCAACAACGGTAGTATTTATAGAATGTCAACTTTCAGTTGTGAGTTTTCTCATCCGCCATTGTTCCCCGTTTGCTGGTCCGAAATGCATTCTGGGATATTGGCTCTCTCAAGTACGCTGAAGTCTGCTCTGATGCATCCTGGGTAAAATGGGAGGATCAAGTCACATCCGGGCATTTTCACCGTGCTTCGCGAGAAGCGGACTTTTGAATTGGAACAGTACTTGGGCCGCGACTGATGACGTTTCACGAGTCCACGAGAACACGAGTCCAGAGAACACGAGTACAGAGAACACGAGTACAGAGAACACGAGTCCACGAGAACACGAGTACAGAGAAGAACGCATATTCAGAAACGGCCATTATATTTGGTATATCTTAAGTGGTTGTTGACAGGGGCTTACGGTCTCCCACACACATTTAGCGCGTCAACACGGTATATTTCTTATTTAAATTATTTGGTATATAATGTTTTTTGACAGTATATATTATATATTTTTTTCTTCTTTTTTTTTTCATGGCAAAATTTTAAGAGGGGCGGCGCCCTAGCGCCCTCTATTGACGCACCGCCACTGAGCAACAGGCAACCATTAGGGCTTCCCTCGTGGGTCCTTCTGCATAAAAAGGACCGGACCTCATGCAGTCGCTCTTACTTTTCTTTCTCCACCGACAGCCGCTCTTGGTAAGTACCCGCATTATTAAATTGTTCAAATATGGTGGGAGATGTCTATTTAACACATTTATATACATTACTCGTTTTTGAGTGAAGCTCAATTCCTCCACATGGCCCGTGTATATTCAATGCTAACCGCGCTTAAGCTAGCTAACCATGTCAGGGGAGTTGAGCACGTTAGCTAGAAAACGTGTCCTGACTCCTGAGGACCCGAATAATGCTGTTAGCTCACTAGTCTGTAATGAAAGAACACTTTGTATTTATCAAGCCATGATGTTTGAGCACAGACGTGTGTAACAACGCCTCCACTGCATCGTATAACTGTTTTAACCGAGCCAGCTGGTTTACAGAGGCAGCAGGGTTGGAGTAACTTTAACGTTAATGTAATGGACAGGTGGCGAAATGTATTGCAATGTTTTATCTCCTGAAATCAAAATGTATTGTTACGATAGCAGACGTGGACGGTGTCAGATATTATTACATTATATACAGACACGATATTCAATACATGAGTGAGAACGGTTTGCAATACTATTGATAGATTTACCATTTATGTTTTAGAAATTGTGAGATCTCACTACAGTTTTTTTTGTCTGTTTCTACCAGGCTGCAACCTCCAGATTTTTAATTTTTGGACGTGAAGCCATGATGCCGGAGTGACGGTAGTCTTGTGTTCAGTTAGTTCTATTTTTGATTTAACCCTGTGTGCATTCAGTTAATAAAAACATATTTACTGTAACGTTTTGGTCGACGTGTCTTATTTTATCGTGTTATATAATCGTACGCTATTGTATGGTGTATTTAAACATTTCTCTATGAAGCAGTGTTCTGATGTATGTTTCTGGGGCTTTTATTCTGAAGGGGAAAACGTAAGGAGAGACGAGCAGCGTGTTGTTGTTTTATTATTATTGTACAAGTACAGGCGCAAGAGAAAACCTCGGTTACATTGGTGGCAGCGGTGGGAATAATAATAATAATAATAATAATAATAATAATTAATTCAACCGGACCCGGGCCGACGTGTTTCTTCTGGTGTGCCGGCTTCGGGCCGATGCTGGCCCCGGTTAGTTTCGATTACGGCCCAGTGACGGCAGTGTCGTCCGCCGGAATCGGGCCAGTGTATTCGGTCCGATTCTGGGGCGCCATCCATGCAGAGTTGGCGCCGAGTTGGCAACCGGACGCGGGCCGACAGTGTTTCTTAAGGCGTGCCGAACCCGTGCCGGGTCTGGGCCAGGTCATTTTGGCTACCTGGGATAGAAGAAATCTGATTGGCTCTTTTTGGATTTGGCTTCACTTAAGCATTACAGCATCGGTAGCAGGTAGCACGACAAAAGATAAACCTAAGAACTAGGCAAACAAAAGCGGGACTAAGAAAGCTACAACAAAAAAATCACTCTAGCGAGGTAGCACACAACTTACAAACTAAGACTTGGTATCTGTGATCAAGACTGGCTTCGGTGATCGGACGTGAGACGAAACACTTCGGCAGAGGACAAAGGGAAGACGCAGACTATAAGCACATGAGGGTAATGGGCAACAGGTGGAACCAATCAGGGATCAGGGGAGACAATCAGACCGGTGACACATGAGGAAGGGCAAGTGACCTGAAACGAGAGGAGAGTTTAGACTTCAAAATAAAACAGGAAGTTACGAGACAAAACCCCAAGACAAAACAAACCTCACCGCGGTGTGACAGTCAGGTGTTTCAAACGCCTCCACCATCCAGACCGTTCTGGTCAAAGATCAAAACAACCAGCCCCTCACGTTCTCCAGCTCAAAAGGTGATTTTGGCAACTGAATATTCATGTTTTTAATTGTCTAGTGGTTGCAATGTTTGACATAATGTAAACCTTTCATTAATCACATTGGTATTGTGTCATCAGGTTCCCAAAATACAGACACCACCAGAACCAAGAACTGTTTGGATGGACAATGATGCACCCTCCTGCTCCCGTTCTCCAGCTAAAAAGGTAGGCGATTTCCCCCCCCTCCAAAATGAGGCCAAGATTGAGAAGCCAAACGGCAACGAATGTCAACGAATTCAGTCTGTGAGAGCAACTCATTGTCAAGGTGATCAGAGGTACAACGTATTCTCACGAAATCATCAGTGCAGCTGTATGGCGCTCACATTTCTGGCCTACCACAACGAAGGTTCACAGTTCAACACAACCTTCCTTGACAGAGTGCTTGCGAAGGGAGATTCACTCTATGTTGGGATCAAAACCCAGCTTATTTCGGATGAGACATTCGTAAACTCTAACCTGACTGTAAAGGAAATGCCAAAGCAAGTTCTAACGGACACAAAGCTCTACAATGTGTCCATGTCTACTGTGAGGTGTGGATACATAAAGGCCCAAGAAGATGGCCCTGTTGGATGGTTGACTCTTGCCCAACAACTTCAGTGTCTGTCAACTGATGTCAGCCATGCTGTCATTGTTGTATCTCCAGAATGCATTGCAGTATTCCGTGACAGATCAGGGCGGTACGGAGTGTTTGATTCTCACTCACGAAGTGCAGCAGGCTTGCCATGCCCTGATGGAGCTGCAGTTATGCTGACTTTCAGTCATCTCAGTGACATGATTAACCACCTTCACAAGCTGTTTAAAAGCCGCGGTGGCTTTTCCAGCTATGAGTTTGTACCAGTTTCTTTTCAATCTGACAACCAGTCCAGTGAATGTCCTGGACAGTCAGTGGATGTGACTGTTACACAGACAGCTACAGCTCTACCACCACCTGATGCCCCAATCACAGACAGCAAGGTGGAGGTTTCAAACATCTCTTCGGTTGTGCCTCAAGCAGGAGCTACTGCTCAAGCCCAGGAAACCACATCACGACCTGGAAATGTTCAGGTCCTAAGGATTTTCCCAGCTGTCCCACATGCACAAGAAATTCCCAACCCAGAGAACAATGAAGGCAAAGGACAGACAGAAAATATGGGGAAAGATGTAATGGATCAAACTGGAAAAGCCAAAAAAGAAATCTCCAAGCTAAATACACGACAGAACGGCGACAGAAATGTATGCGCAGGAAAAAACATGTGCCACCCGAGGACCAATATGCGTCTCATAGATTAAGAAGCAATGCAAGAAGACATTATAAATCTGATGCCAGCTGTTCAGAATTTCAGATGAAAAAAGTTCAGGCTATGAAAAGAAAAAAACAAGTTTTTAAAACCAGATATCACAGTGACCCAGCATTCAGGATGCATCACTTGAAGCGTGATATCCAACGGTATCACAGTGACCCAGCATTCAGGTTGCATCATTTGAAGCGTGGTATCCAACGGTATCACAGTGACCCAGCATTCAGGTTGCATCATTTGAAGCGTGGTATCCAACGGTATCACAGTGACCCAGCATTCAGGTTGCATCATTTGAAGCGTGGTATCCAACGGTATCACAGTGACCCAGCATTCAGGTTGCATCATTTGAAGCGTGGTATCACAGTGACCCAGCATTCAGGCTGCATCACTTGCAGTGCTGTACCCAGAACAAAAAAGACAAGTTGGCTACCAATGCTGTGTTTCACATTCATCACAAGTTGCAGCGTGCACTCCGAATAAAAAGGAAATACAGAGAGATTGTAAATCACCACCGGCAAACTCCACAGCCACAAGTTGAAGCCCAGCCTGTGATCGACGAGGTGATGCAAGCTGCAATAGCTTCATTCGCTCAAAGAATTCGGCATGGACCCACCCATGTCTATACAGTGTGTCACAGGACCCTTTTTCCGAATCAAGTGAAGCGTTGCAACCGGTCCAAATATGTTAAAAACTCTGATGTGGTAGCTGCTTGCTTAACGGGAAAATATGTTCACGTTTGTGACGGTGAATGCTCTGCCGCCTGTACCATTCCAGAAGAGAGAAAGCAGGAGTGGATCTGCCACACTTGTGACAACCACCTGACCAGAGGACGCATGTCATCCGTTTCCGTTGCTAATAAATTGGAGTTGTCATCCATTCCCCCAGAATTGGGTAATCTAAACGTGCTTGAAAGACAGCTGATTGCCAAAATCCTACTGTTTGCCAAAATAGTGGCATTACCCAAAGGACAGCAAAGAGCAGTACACGGTGCTGTTGTGTGTGTGTGCCATCAGCGGTTGAAACAACAGTGAACAGTCTCCCAAGACCCAGTAATGAGGCCCAGCTGTTGCAGGTCAAATTAAAACGACGGCTTCAATACAAGGGGTACCAGCACTACTACACCGTCAACATGAAAAATGTGCTAGCAGCTCTAGTGAAACTCAAAAACATGCATTCCGAATACAAAGATGTATGTATCAATGAAAATGCTACATTCACCATTCTCCCAGATGATGATGAGCCAAGTGATCAAGAGGAGACGCAACAGGTCGACGCAGATGCACTTACTGCACATGCCGAGGAGGCCAGGAACCCAAAAGAACAAACTCCGTCAGAAATGGAACCCACCGCTGATGCAAACAGTGAGCAGTCCAAAAATCCAGAGAAAGAGGAACTGAGACCTGGTCTGGCTCTGGACACTTGCATGCAGCCACCTGACATCGCAGAGGAAGTTTTATCATACGGTGATGGAATATTCAGCATTGCACCCGCCCAAGGAAACAAACCCGTTGGCTTCTTTTCCATACCAAAACTAGAAGCCATGGCCTTCCCAGTGCAATTTCCAACTGGAGAGAACACATTGGATGAGGTCAGACAAATTAAACTGTCCCCCAGCATGTACTTCAATGCAAGGCTGTTCTCGGCAGATACTCGCTTTGCTAATGACCAGAGTTACCTGTTCTTCGCACAGTTTGTGACGGAAACAAATATGGCAACAAACAGCATGTCAATCCAAATGCGTAAAGGTAAAGCTTTCACCAGAGATGGACGCAATATTTCCAGTAGGATGCTTCGAGATGATCAAGAGGTGGAAAGACTGATAAGAAACAAAGATGCAACACGCTTCATGCAACCTCTGAGAGGCACTCCATCTTATTGGGATAAAACACTCAAAGATCTCAACGCTATGGTCAGACAGTTGGGGAAGCCTACATTTTTCCTTACATTTTCTGCTGCCGAAATGAGATGGCCTGAGGTCATTGATGTTATAAAAGCTCAACAAGGCAAACAAGTTGACTTTTCACAGCTCGACTGGAATGCGAAATGCAAAATTCTCCGAAGCAACCCAGTCACTGTAATGCGCATGTTTGAGAAAAGAGTCGATGCGCTCATGACCAATCTGATCCTGTCACCAGCACAGCCCATCGGTGAAGTAGAGGATTACTTCTATCGAGTGGAGTTTCAAGCCAGAGGAAGCCCACATATTCACCTAGTGGTTTGGGTCAAGGATGCACCTGAGATAGAAGACAGTCTTGATAGCACATTGACCAGGTTTATTGACAAGTACGTAACCTGCCAGATGCCTGACCCAAAGGCAGACCCGGAGCTCCACAAAATTGTGTCAGAGGTCCAAGTCCACAGTAGGAGAAAGGCAATACTTTGGGTTCCCTAAACTACCCATGGATAAAACCATCATCACAGACCCCACAAATATAGATGATTATGAAGCTGGTGACGAGCAAAAGCAAAGCAAATGTGGACAAAAGGGAAAATGTGGACAAAAGGGCAAAAGCAATAAGTCTAAATCAAAAGGGAGACCTCTTCGCAAGCTACAAAAGGAGGCCAAGGCTAAGCTCCAAAACCTGAGGGATTTGATTAGTGACCCAAAACTCTCATTCAACAGCTTGTCAGAGTTGCTGGAGAAATGCAACTTGACCTACGGCGCCTACATCCAATATGTCACCGATCTTACCACTGGCTATGTCGTCATGCTAAAGCGTCATCCAAATGACTGTTGGGTCAATCCGTACAATCCAAATTTACTGAGGGCATGGAACGCAAACATGGACATTCAATTTGTGCTTGACGAATACAGCTGCATTATGTACATGATGTCATATGTCTCCAAGCCGGAACATGAGATGAATGAGTTCCTTAACAACATCATTCGTGATGTGAAGAAAACGGATGTGAATCAACGGGATGAAATGAAGCAGATAATGCAGGCATAAGCCAAACAACGACAGGTGAGCGCTCAAGAGTCTGTGGCACGGACATGCAGCTTGCCACTCAAAAAGTGTTCACGCAATGTGGTCTTTGTACAGACTGAAGAGGACGCACTGAAGATGAGTCTTCCCATGAGCAGGTTAAAGGAATTGCCACCAGATGCAGAGGAAATTTGGATGTCAGGATTACCAGAGAAATACGCCGAAAGACCTGAAACACCCGAGTTAGAATTTATCTGTTTGGCTAAGTTTGCTTCACAGTACAGGACTCTCTACGGCCAGCAAGTTGAGGGGAAAAATGCCATTCCCCTTTTGCACGACAAAGGACACATCCAAAAACGAACTGCAGGAAAACCTGCCATTATCAGATTCCCCCGCTTCTCAAAAACGAAACAACCAGAAAAGTTTTACAGGCGATTGCTCAAACTGTATTTTCCACACAGATCAAACGATGACCTGAAAACTGAACAACACCCAACCTATGAGCAGTTCTACAAAAATGGTTGCAAATGGGGCTTTTCTGTAAAAGACTTGGTTGATGTGATGCAGAAGGAATATGAAGGGCATAGCGAGAAAATTGACAAGGCACTGGAAAAGATTCAAGAGCAAGGCCCAGCGATTAATGCATGGAACTCTTTTGCACCCGAAGTTGAAGTGGATCGTTTGGAGTGTGTCGCCGAGCTAGAGGCTATAAATCCTAGTGATGAGAATGAGGGGGACAACGTACCAGACTACCAGGTCAATCTTCAGAGCGGTGGGGCTGTACCTGCAATAGAGGCACCAAGGTTGAGCCCGGACTTTGTGAGAAAGTTGTATCAAAGCCTCAACGAAACACAGGCCATGCTGTGCGTGAGTGGTGTATCAAATGTGTGTTGGGCCACCATCCTGAACAGTTCTTCTACAGTTCTTCTACTTTGTCTCCGGAGGAGCTGGCTGTGGAAAATCCCACGTCATCAAGTGCATATTTGAGGAGGCGACAAAGATTCTGCGCCAACTCCCCAGATTCCGTGACAAAGCAGACATGTCCATGCCTGCAGTGCTACTGACTGCATTTACTGGCACTGCAGCTTTCAACATCTCTGGGAAAACCTTGCACTCTATTCTTAAACTGCCAAGAAGTCTGAAACCACCATATCAAGGCCTTGGAAATGCACTAGATGAAGTGAGAGCGGCACTATCCAATGCGGAAATTCCCATCATCGACGAAATATCCATGATTTCCAAACAGTTATTTTCCTATGTCCACTGGAGATTTCAGCAGATCAAAGGCAACAAGAAACCGTTTGGCGGGATGTCTGTCCTCGCAGTAGGAGACTTCTACCAACTGCCCCCCCTTTGGTAGAGCCAAACCACTTTGCGTGTATGAGGAGGATGTGCTAGACCTGTGGAAAGACAACTTTCAAATGGTCAACCTGACAGAGATCATGCGCCAGAAAGATGATCTTGCTTTCGCAGAGCTCCTGAACAGGATGAGGGTAAAGCAAAAAGCAGATGCACTCAGCGACAACGACAGAGCTTTGCTCACTCAGGCTGTCATTGATGTCAAAGACTCGCCGCTCAATGTCCTCCATATGTTTGCCACAAACAAAGAGGTTGACGCGCACAATTCTGCAACTGTAGCTGACCTACACTCTGACTTTGTACAAATTGAGGCAGAAGACTACTCAAAAGACCCCACCACAGGGGAAATGAGGCAACTAGGATGCATCAACGGCACCAACAGAGATTTACCTGATTGTATAAAAGCAGCACAGGGAGTGCGTGTTATGATCATCAGAAACCTGGATGTGGAGGATGGGGTTGTTAATGGGACATTTGGAACGATTGCCAACATAGTGACTGCCGAGCTAAATGGACGAACGACAGTAAAGCTGATTGGTCTTCAATTGAACAATCCAACTTCAGGACAGAGATTCCGTAAAAAAATACAAGGGGCCACAGACAACTTGGTCTACATAGAGCGAAATGAAGAAGGCATGACGAAAAAAGGGGTAGTTCGAAGGCAGTTCCCAATGAAGTTGGCCTTTGCATGTACAGCTCACAAAGTGCAAGGCATGACAATGGAGTCAGCAGTGGTGTGCTTAAAGCGTGTGTTTGAGCCTGGAATGTCCTACGTTGATCTCAGCAGGACGACCTCTCTTCAAGGACTGTACATCAGATACTTTGCTGAAAAGAAAATCTATGCTGATCCTCACATCACAGCTGCACTGCAAAATATGAGAAGAGCATCTTTCCAAAGTTCACAACCGCTATTGCAACGCGTGCAATAAGCAGATCAAACCGCTCAAAGTTTGACAATTATTCACCACAACACACAAGGACTTCCGAGTCACATTGAGGACATGAAGCGTCACCATGAACTCAGACTTGCCGATGTGTTATGCATAACAGAAACACATTTGTCTGGAGCCTCTGTTGCTCCAATGGTGCATGGACAACAAACACCAGAATAGTTTCAGAACATTTTCTTTTTTATTATTTTAAATAATTTATTACACACTCAAAGTTAGGATTAAATTAACTCCATAAACTGTGCAAAACACTCTTTTTTTTCAAATATGTTTATTGAACAAACCTCAAAACATGATACAAGCTGTATAGGGAATGACTATGGTTAACAAGGTTTGACAGGTTGTTTCCCTTACACACAAACACAGAGGGCTGGCCAGTCAGCAGGATCTATAGGTTCTCCCTGGATATCAGGAACTGCGGAGGGTGAGGTGTCTGCAGGCGGCAGTGTAGTTTCACTGGTGCCCTGAGTGCTTGATGTGGTCCTGGATGTCCCTTCACCTTCACCTGTATTCAAGATAATTGTATAGCCAGACAAGCGGTGTTTAATATAATAAGTGAAATGATCATGAATGTGGTTGAACTTCTTTAAGAAAACAAGCTATTGTATTTAATACATGCTAACATGTTTCTATTGTACTTTAAAGTATGGATGTGGCTTGAATAAATACTTTTAAATAGACTCACCTGATGCAGGCTGTGTGTTCCTGGCCCCTTGAGTACTACTGGATGTCCCTTCTCCTGCAGCTGTATTTAAACACAGAGTTCATCCATGCTGTTCGTTACATATTGCATTTGGTCATTTCTATCATCCCACCACATAGTTGCATTGTACAAATACATTTTATCTGACCATGTAACTTGTAGTAGATAAATTACAATTACTGCCAGCACTGCTACAAGGCTAAATAATGCTACTGATTACAATTAGTAGTATTAATGTGATGTGATTATGAAAGTAATAATTGATAAAAATAATAACAAAAACAGCAACAATAGTACTAGTTGTGTAGGCTACTTACAAAGTTCAGAGGGAGGCGAATCAGGCGTCCTTTCTCCAGCAGGTGCCGGCCTCTGAAAACATTGCCTGAGTGCATCTGGCCAATTTAAAACAAAAATAAAAAATGAAAACAAAACAAAACAAAAGACACATATACATTTTAGTATATTCCTGGGGAGGAACTGTACAGAAGGGTGAACACCACCACTATCCCCAAAATGGTTACTGTGTGTGTATGCACCTGCTAGTTGTGAATTCACTAAACAGAACTTATGCCATTTATAATGAATGTAGACAGCAACTGTACTTTTCATAACCAGCATACGTTATCCAGATACTGGTCTTTTGACATGTACATCCATGTAGGTTATCAGTGAAGTTACGTTTGCTAGTAATAGCCTACGTAGCAAATTAGCAAAGTAACAGTTGCTAGCTAGCTATAGCTAGCCTAAGTGACAGCGATGAAACGTCCAATATTAGGTGATGCACAATACTAAATGTATTTCGTTTGACACCTTAATGGCTGAGATGAGAAGACTTACCTCTATACTTGACTTTCTTTTCCTCTTCTTCCTTTCTTCGTTTTCGTCCCTGTGCTCCAGATGGTTTAGACCAGTCAAAGTGGCTGCGCAGTAGATTTTTCAGATCGCGCACATTTTTCAGACCGCACAAACGATTATTTTTTTGGAGTGAGCCATCTTTACAATAGAAGATCTTTGATGTGACGTGTCGAGTCTTGGCCAATCAGCGTCCCGTTTTCTCGACAATAAAATTCAGATTTTTGATGTGACGTGTCTTGGCCAATCAGCGTTAAGATGTTTACAGCGCCCGTTTCTCAAT
Source organism: Myoxocephalus aenaeus (assembly GCA_038501785.1). Lineage (NCBI taxonomy): Eukaryota > Metazoa > Chordata > Actinopteri > Perciformes > Cottidae > Myoxocephalus > Myoxocephalus aenaeus. The sequence goes on from JBAMJR010000092.1 coordinate 645,418, forward strand.
ATGCGTGTCTCTGGGTCAATTCCAATCTCCACCTTACGGACTCACGGACTTTGAGGCGCGCTCCCGTGAAGTCCGTGAGGGTTTAGGGGTGTCCCATTGTCACATCGTAGAGTGCTCGAGGCTCTCTGGCAGACATGTTGAGCCCTTTATGATCCCTTTCCGTAAGTCAGCATTAGATGCTGACTTTGCCTAAGGGAATTACCCACAGTTCATAGCAATGTGACGTTAAACACGCAGTTCCCAATGGAAGCATGAAGACGTAAAAAAAAAAAGGTAAACAAAGAGACACGTGGGCGTTCAGCCCGATAAAATACATTTACACTATAACATTACGGATTAATGATGGAACATAAAAACACATGAAATCAGAGGAATGCAAGCAGAAAATATATATAATACTATTTTGTTTACATTCATCAAATATTTCGTTTTGACAAAAACAAGTAAATATATCATCTAAAATGACTTCTCATCTCGTGAGGAAGACGTTCAAATCAGTGAATAAAAAGTATAAAATAAATACACAATATGTTTTATGTAGTCACGTGATATGTTGCAGCAAAGTGCTGTCATTCATATTCACACCATCAAGCCCTCACAGCCTCTCACACTCAGACACTTAGAGCTGACGTCAGTGAGTCCTGAGGGTTCAGGGTCTGAGGGTTTAGGGTGAGATTGGAATTGACCCTCTCTGTACTTGATGAGAAAACTCACAGATGAATCGCCCCTGCTCGCGGGAGCAAGCGCCCCCCGGTCACGTGGTCACGAATTGCTCACTGTGCTGAAATGTGCGCTGTGAGGGTGCCCCCAACCCATTTGTCGCCCTAGGCAGTCGCCTAGTTCGCCTATAGCAATCGCCGGCCCTGCTGGCAAGTTCCTACCAAACATGCAAAGCCTCTTGGACTCTTTGGACATGAATGAGCAGCCTGTCATCGTTTGTGGGGACTTTAATGAGGACCTTCTCTGTCAAGGAAAAAAGGCTATACACAAGCTTTTTCAGTCCAGAGGCTTTAGTCAACTGATCACAGCTGCAACAACTGAACAGCAGACACTGATTGATCACATTTACATATCTCAACCAACTGTCTGCCTCCAATCGGGTGTACTGCACACCTATTACAGTTATCACAGTCCAGTTTACTGTGTTCTTCCTCTGTGATGACCTTACCAGCCATGAATGAGTGGCCTGTCATCATTTGTGGGGACTTTAATGAGGAACTTTAACTAAGCAACTCTGGAGCCGGTCCTGTCCCCTGTCCTGCCTCCTGCCATGGCCCTGCTGATGCCCCTCCTCTCTACCTCCTTCTGCTGACATGGATGGTGGTTATCTGGATCGTGGTCCATGCCTACTACTCATTATATGAATCATTTCTGTCATATTCATGTAATGTGCTGTAACTGTGTTACATTGTTAATTCTGTACACATTATATTGCTTCTGTCCATCCGGGGAGAGGGATCCTCCTCTGTTGCTCTCCCTCAGGTTTCTTCCCTTTTTTCCCTGTGAAAGGGTTTTTACCATCTTTATTTGGGGGAGTTTTTCCTGATCAGATGTGAGGTCCCAGGACAGGGATGTCATATGTGTACAGATTGTAAAGCCCTCCGAGGCAAATTTGTGATTTTGGGCAATATAAAATAAACTGAATTGAATTGCTTAGCTGTGGCCTCATTACTGACTGGAACATTATCTGTGACTCAGCCATGACCATATGTGTTGTCAATGTGAGAGAGATATTGTCAATGTTCAAGAATGAAGTAGGGTAAAGAAGAGACATGGCAGAGGCAGACAAGAGCATTACCTACAGTTAGAATAGACTACAGTTCCAGGGATGCAGACAGGAGGGACAGCAGTTTGAGTTGGGAAGATGCAGCCCAGAGGAGGAAATTTAGGTAAATATAAGTTAAGATAAGTATAAAGTTAGACTACACTTCATTGTTGGTGTTCATAATGTCATAACTATTCACCTTTTTAAAAGCTTTGATGGGGACCTTTTGATATGTTTTACACTTCATGCAGACATGTTTAGGATGGCCCTATGGTCATGCTGTTTTTTTTCTTTTTCCCATAGCCGCCAAGATATGCGCCTGCAACCACAAGGCGGAGTGTCCTGTTCCATCAGCTAAGTGCTCTTTTTTTTTCCATCAAAATGTAACTCCCTTTAATTGTAATGACCTGGGATATGCTGTTCACTGTTTTTTTTTTCTTCTTCTGTTTATTATAGAAAAGAATAACCACAACAGAGGTGAGGCAGGTAGAATCTGCAAATTCAAGGATTCCAGGTAGCCAAAACAAACAAAACTACAACTAACTTTGTTTCTTTTTTATGTGCCTGCCAACCCAAGACGCAGTGTCCTGTTCCATCATGGCAGAAGGAGAACAGTGCAAAAGCTAAGTGCTATTTTTTTATTTTTTTTGTCCATCAAAATGTAATGTTAACAAAATATTGTCATTGCTAATGTTTTGTTTTTTTGTGTACTTTCAGAGAAAAAAACAAGATTACTGCAATATTCCCGAACGTCCCTCTACTCCAACTCAACCCACCTGGACACCTGTATGCACCACAATTGGTTATCTGTGGTTTACATTAACTGACAGCAAAGTTATGGATTTTGATTTCTGATTGATTTCTGATTCTCTTTTCATTTTTATATATAACTTCTTTTTTTTTTTTACATTTTATTAATATTACTAAAAATAATGTTGGGTTCTTATGATTTCTGATTCTGTTTTCATTTTTTTACATTTTAAAATATATTAATATTACATAAAAATAATGTTTGTTTCTTCTTCTTCAACGTGTTATGTGATATTAAATGGAGATACAAATTTTTGTGTTTTCCTAGCTGAGCAATTTGAGTTTAACCCAATCTTTTATCCACATTAGAGTTTTGTTCACGCCTAAATTGTTTGTTGGGAACATAAGAGTCCTATTATGCATGAAACATTGATAATAAATTGTAAATATCACTTTCATCTTTCATACTGTCATTCATTGTTGCAATGGTAAAGAAAACAGGTAATAAAAACTTCGTATTCTCCCAGGGATCTGTATTTTTGAGGTATATGACATGCAAACCGCATGTCGTATACCTCAAAAATACAGATATTGCTTTTAATGCTAACTTACTACCTCAATTGGTGCATGTGTGTGTGTGTGTATGTATGTATGTATGTATGTATGTATGTATGTATGTATGTATGTATGTATATGTACCTCAATAACACATCTCACTACCGGTAATATATATATATATATATTGCGACGTCTTACGGCAGTAGTAGCCACACTTTCAAAATTTCTTGCGAAATTTTCTAGTTTTACAATTACTCTCTTGATGGTATTTGACAGTGCTGGTCAAATCTAGCATGAACAATGTTGGTTTGTACGGTCAACAAAATATTGCTAAAAAGGCGTTTATGGATCATATTCAGGCAATAGACTGAATTTTCCCTTCATAAAATTTCGTAGGACTTTGTTTCTCTAATTTTCTCATATTGAGGACAGAAAATCCAATGAATTGGTTTTTGTTGAAATTTGTGTGAGGTTGAGCCACATTTGTTTTGGTAAATTCCTGAACCAGAGGGAAACCAGATGTTGGATCAGAGCTTCATGGCAGTCAAGTGACACTCAGTCAGGGTTCATACGCTCATGGAAAACCTGGAACAGTCATGGAGTTTTAAAATGGTTATTTCCAGGCCTGGAAAAGTCCTTGAAAAAAATGTAGTAAAAGTGTAGTAAAAGTCATGTCAATGTGTTATATTCATGTGTTCATGACGTTCATTTACGCTGAGTTTGAAATAATGAATATGCTTTTAAAAGAAAGACTCAGAATATAAGCAGGCATACATACAGGCATCTATATAAATGTTTAGGTTTACTGTATGCTTTGTGTTCTCATTGTTAGTTTAAATACTACATTTACTCACTTTTTACTGTTTACACCCAGATTTCACTAAATGTTTGCTCATGGACATTTGGTTTAAAGTCATGGAAAAGTCATGAAACCATTGGTCAGAATGTGTATGAACCCTGTGCAGTCCAAACTCAAGTATTTTACAGGTAAAAACAAAGGTAACTCTGGGCTACAGTATAGACTTTTAATCTTCAGTATAGAAATTTCCAGCGTCATGGATAATATTTTGTTCTTGAAAGACCACTATGACTTTATTTTGGCAATATTACGCCTTCTTTTTCTCACAATATAATTTTCTCTTAAAATTAAAACATTATTCTCCCTTTTCAACTTTTTCCTTTAAATATTAGGAATCTTTTGTCAAAATCCACCTTTTTTGGGGGGAAATGCAGAACAGCGTTTCAGACTCATTCCCCCAGTTGGCATCATGGAGTTTGAGTGTTCAGTTGTGAGGCACAAGCATTTCCATGAGCGTTGTGTTCTGCCAACGAAGTCTTGGCCGGTGAGTCATGTTTGGGTTGGCGGCCGAGTCGCCCCCTCTTTACGACATTGGTGGGAAAGAAAAGACGCAACCTGCGAGAGGAGGACGTCCCGTGTGTGGAAGCCTTCCTGGTCATCTGTGACCGGCTTCTCCTCTCTGGCCCGGATCCCCTGACGGCGTGCCAGGGAACGCTGGTTTAGTTTGAACGTGTGCGTATGAATATGAGTCAAGTGGAGTGAGTGTGTCTGGGTTCGTGATTCAGATATGTTGCGTTGAAAAGACCAGCGAGCTTAATGCCATCGGTCGGATGGTTTGACGTCATGAACGGCTTCAGGATTCGTTTGGAACGCACTTAGTTTTTACTCACAGGAAGAGAAGTCACTCCCACAGAAACATGACATTTACTCAAGTGCTGTGTCCTTATTTTCAGCAGGAAATTATTAATTTTCCACAGATGTAAAACTAAAAGCTAATTTTGCCACAAGGGATGATGTTGACCTTTTGAATCCAGATAGTTCATCTAGAATATGTGTGGACTCTCCTTCTCTGGGACTGGGAAACGAGTCTCCTGGCAGATCAAGTCAGATCAAGGCAGATCAAGTGGGTCTGCTTTTCTCTCTTCTCACGCTTCTTGTCCTCGTGACAAGACTTTTATTTTACTTTACAGGTAATTGTAACAATTTGGTCGCCTAAGATGTCTTTTTCAGCGTTGGGTTGTGTTTAACTCCTCCCTCTCGTGTTGCATATGGTTGTGTTTAACTCCTCCCTCTCGTGTTGCATATGGTTGTGTTTAACTCCTCCCTCTCGTGTTGCATGTGGTTGTGTTTAACTCCTCCCTCTCGTGTTGCATATGGTTGTTTAACTCCTCCCTCTCGTGTTGCTTATGGTTGTTTAACTCCTCCCTCTCGTGTTGCATGTGGTTGTGTTTAACTCCTCCCTCTCGTGTTGAATATGGTTGTTTAACTCCTCCCTCTCGTGTTGCATGTGGTTGTGTTTAACTCCTCCCTCTCGTGTTGCATGTGGTTGTGTTTAACTCCTCCCTCTCGTGTTGCATATGGTTGTTTAACTCCTCCCTCTCGTGTTGCTTATGGTTGTTTAACTCCTCCCTCTCGTGTTGCATGTGGTTGTGTTTAACTCCTCCCTCTCGTGTTGCATATGGTTGTGTTTAACTCCTCCCTCTCGTGTTGAATATGGTTGTTTAACTCCTCCCTCTCGTGTTGCATGTGGTTGTGTTTAACTCCTCCCTCTCGTGTTGCATGTGGTTGTGTTTAACTCCTCCCTCTCGTGTTGAATATGGTTGTTTAACTCCTCCCTCTCGTGTTGCATGTGGTTGTGTTTAACTCCTCCCTCTCGTGTTGAATATGGTTGTGTTTAACTCCTCCCTCTCGTGTTGAATATGGTTGTTTAACTCCTCCCTCTCGTGTTGCATATGGTTGTTTAACTCCTCCCTCTCGTGTTGCATATGGTTGTTTAACTCCTCCCTCTCGTGTTGCATGTGGTTGTTTAACTCCTCCCTCTCGTGTTGCATGTGGTTGTTTAACTCCTCCCTCTCGTGTTGCACGTGGTTGTGTTTAACTCCTCCCTCTCGTGTTGCATGTGGTTGTTTAACTCCTCCCTCTCGTGTTGCACGTGGTTGTGTTTAACTCCTCCCTCTCGTGTTGCATATGGTTGTGTTTAACTCCTCCCTCTCGTGTTGCATGTGGTTGTGTTTAACTCCTCCCTCTCGTGTTGCATGTGGTTTTTTTACTCCTCCCTCTCGTGTTGCATGTGGTTGTGTTTAACTCCTCCCTCTCGTGTTGCATGTGGTTGTGTTTAACTCCTCCCTCTCGTGTTGCATATGGTTGTTTAACTCCTCCCTCTCGTGTTGCTTATGGTTGTTTAACTCCTCCCTCTCGTGTTGCATATGGTTGTTTAACTCCTCCCTCTCGTGTTGCATATGGTTGTGTTTAACTCCTCCCTCTCATGTTGCATGTGGTTGTGTTTAACTCCTCCCTCTCGTGTTGCATATGGTTGTTTAACTCCTCCCTCTCGTGTTGCATATGGTTGTTTAACTCCTCCCTCTCGTGTTGCATATGGTTGTGTTTAACTCCTCCCTCTCGTGTTGCATGTGGTTGTTTAACTCCTCCCTCTTGTGTTGCATGTGGTTGTGTTTAACTCCTCCCTCTCGTGTTGCATATGGTTGTTTAACTCCTCCCTCTCGTGTTGCTTATGGTTGTTTAACTCCTCCCTCTCGTGTTGCACGTGGTTGTGTTTAACTCCTCCCTCTCGTGTTGCATATGGTTGTGTTTAACTCCTCCCTCTCGTGTTGCATGTGGTTGTTTAACTCCTCCCTCTTGTGTTGCATGTGGTTGTGTTTAACTCCTCCCTCTCGTGTTGCATATGGTTGTTTAACTCCTCCCTCTCGTGTTGCTTATGGTTGTTTAACTCCTCCCTCTCGTGTTGCATGTGGTTGTTTAACTCCTCCCTCTTATGTTGCATGTGGTTGTGTTTAACTCCTCCCTCTCGTGTTGCATATGGTTTTGTTTAACTCCTCCCTCTCGTGTTGCTTATGGTTGTTTAACTCCTCCCTCTCGTGTTGCACGTGGTTGTGTTAGGGTTTCGGGAACAAAACTGAGGTTTAGGAAAAACATTATATTGGGTTTAACATTTAAGTTAGATTTAGCCAACAAAACAAAAGTTAAGTAAAGTAATTTACTTTCTATTGACATTGTTTTCTCCCTGAGTGACACGAAAGAAAGAATACAAAACCATATATTGCATTTTGTTACAATTTCACAAATTAGATACGCTGATGTCACAAGGCCGGTACAATGGAGGGATTGTCAAGTAATAATGATTTCACTCTTTAATCCTAAAAAGAAGATGGGAAGTCACACCTTTTTTGGTGAGCAAACAACAGCTCATGAAATCCAACCTTGTATTCCTGGAGCTGAAACAATTGGCATCCCTTGTTAATGACATTGTAAGATCCGGTTCCATGGAAAAGCACTTCCATCCTACAAACACATCATCACTCTCACTGGTCTTTCTGTTGCTTTGGCACGTCAAGCAAACCCATTGAAACGTAAGAGTGTGGCCTTCTGGGTATTTTTAGCCCTGAGGTTGTTCCTTGACCCTTTATTCAAATGTGTGGCAGCTCTTGTTAAACAAAAAGTGACAATAAGTGTTCAATGCTTGTTAGTCAGCATGTGCAAGGCCTTGGGGAGTCGACCCCTCCCACTAGGATGCAGGTCTTGGATATGATTTTTATTAGCTGGTGATTAGAGAGGGAACAGCGTCTTTGTCCACACATCCTCTTTGGCAATAATGTTGTTTGTGTCATTATGGAGGACATTTAATTGCCGTGGCAATGATATCATAATAAACCCACCAATACGCCAACTCATAACTCCAGTACGGCAAGAGCTCGTGCACTGGGCTAGCAGGGGGATTTAGTTTTTCTGACAATTGTTGCTGGAAACACGTAGATGTCAAAAGAAGTTTTAATTTTTTTCACTGGTTTCTTTTAGCAACGCATTTACAGCAAGGCAACAGAGCCATCATCACCAAGAAAGAAAAGTCTCACCCGGAAGTGGCTGAGTGAAATAATCAGCAGTAAATACCAAATTGAATTACACTGAAAAAAAAAGAAGTCTCCAATCGGCAGGGTTTGGTTAAATGGCCCGCCCACAGCTTGGGGAAGCCTCTGCTCGGTGCCTGACTGCGTGAAGTCAGAGCTGCCGTCACTCCTTGGTTTGTGGACCGAAGTTGTGAAGCCTTGAGTTCTGCATTTTTGGCTGTCACCATCTTGTTTTTTTGCAATCAGGCTCTGGTAGCAGTAGAGACCCGTCAATCACTCTGTAGCCCCGCCCTAAAGCGTCCCCTGCTTTATGGTCTGTCTGACTCTAAATGACCATCATTTACTAAATGAACATCATGCTGTATTGAAGAAGACTTGAAACTAGAGATTGAGACATAAACTCATGTTTACAATGTTTACTGAGGGAATACATCAAGAGAAGTAGAGTCATTTATATAGACTTCTATACAACCAGAGGAGTCTCCCCCTGGTGGTCAGGAGAGAGAATGCAGCTTTAACACATGAAGCATAGACTTCTATACAACCAGAGGAGTCGCCCCCTGGTGGTCAGGAGAGAGAATGCAGCTTTAACACATGAAGCATAGACTTCTATACAACCAGAGGAGTCACCCCCTGGTGGTCAGGAGAGAGAATGCAGCTTTAACACATGAAGCATATACTTCTATACAACCAGAGGAGACACCCCCTGGTGGCTGTTAGAAAGAACACAAGTTCACGACACCAGTATTGGCTTCACTTTTCAGAACCGGAGACTCTGTAGTTTGAAGACAACACACTTTATTACTCCTTTGAACCTTTAGAAGTTTTGCTATAAGGACTCGTCCTTGTGGGGACACAAGTGACTCGTCCTTGTGAGGAGACAAGTGACTCGTCCTTGTGAGGACACAAGTGACTCGTCCTTGTGAGGAGACAAGTGACTCGTCCTTGTGGGGACACAAGTGACTCGTCCTTGTGGGGACACAAGTGACTCGTCCTTGTGAGGACACAAGTGACTCGTCCTTGTGGGGACACAAGTGACTCGTCCTTGTGGGGACACAAGTGACTCGTCCTTGTGAGGACACAAGTGACTCGTCCTTGTGGGGACACAAGTGACTCGTCCTTGTGGGGACACAAGTGACTCGTCCTTGTGGGGACACAAGTGACTCGTCCTTGTGGGGACACAAGTGACTCGTCCTTGTGGGGACACAAGTGACTCGTCCTTGTGGGGACACAAGTGACTCGTCCTTGTGGGGACACAAGTGACTCGTCCTTGTGGGGACACCAGTGACTCGTCCTTGTGTGGACACAAGTGACTCGTCCTTGTGGGGACACAAGTGACTCGTCCTTGTGGGGACACAAGTGACTCGTCCTTGTGGGGACACAAGTGACTCGTCCTTGTGGGGACACAAGTGACTCGTCCTTGTGGGGACACAAGTGACTCGTCCTTGTGGGGACACATGTGACTCGTCCTTGTGGGGACACAAGTGACTCGTCCTTGTGGGGACACAAGTGACTCGTCCTTGTGGGGACACAAGTGACTCGTCCTTGTGGGGACACATGTGACTCGTCCTTGTGGGGACACAAGTGACTCGTCCTTGTGGGGACACAAGTGACTCGTCCTTGTGGGGACACAAGTGACTCGTCCTTGTGGGGACACAAGTGACTCGTCCTTGTGGGGACACAAGTGACTCGTCCTTGTGGGGACACAAGTGACTCGTCCTTGTGGGGACACAAGTGACTCGTCCTTGTGAGGACACATGCTGAAGTTGTGAGCGTGAAGGAGGACAGGAACATTCTGCTAACTGGTTTATTCAAGGCAACCACAGTCAAATGCACGATGTCAAAGGTTCATGTAAACCACTTACCCCCATGTGACCCTGACTGAAGTGCGTCCAGCAGCCGGGTCACTGCGTGCATGTGATTAATATGTGAATACAGTCCTGACGGCAAGAATAACACGGTTTATAACTGTCGTATAAAAGTGTATATATTTTTATCCCCGTATTTGTCTGAAATGATTAATTAGCATTTCTAAGTACATCCAGTGCTAGCGTGACTTGAGCAGCAGCTGTGGTCTGGGCTTTAACTCTTTCGTGAGCTCTGGAGTAGAGAGAGAGAAAGTCACGCGGTCCGTTATGCTGCTCTAAACACTCCTTTCATATTCCTCCTCATCCCCTCTTAATATTTCAGTTTTCAGCAGGATGTTGTTCTCCGTTTCTCTGGGTGACCGGCCCAACCAATCAATCAGATTCAATAATAGTGGAGCTTCTCGGCATACCTCGCCAAATTCAAAACATGTGGGGAACCAGCCTCAGGCTCACGGTTCGGTATAGTTTTCAGGAGTGTGAGGCCAGACCGACTTTCAGCAACAGCACAATAGACAGTGTATTGTGAAAGTGCCAAAGACCTCGCTGACTTATAGTCCACAGTTATGTAACAGGCGGGAGTAAAGCTCCCTCTACAGGACAGGGTTTCCTTCACTTGCCTTAACATCTTAAACGCTCATATAAAACCCTGCAGAAACATGTGCTTTACATTGCTGGACTCGGGTCTTGCATGTGCTGCAGAGTTCTTGCAGAGGGAGCATGCATACCTCGAAATCCAGCCTGAGGAGTGGAATGTTGCTGAAGCGGTTTCCAGCTCATTTTAAAGTACCTCGTGGTGGGTTTGAATGTTTAATCCAGAGACATGGCATTCGGAATGAAAATCAAGTACTGTCTCTAAACTGCTTGTTCACCCTCTGAAGAACCGGCGGCGGGATTAAAAATAATTGTTCTATAAACAAGCACCAAATCTACACCATTTATTCAAGCCAGAAGCTGCAAAAACCAAAGGACCATGAACACATCGTGTGTGACAAAAACCTGTCATCAGAAAAAGTAACCAAAATTAAGCTTATAATTATGGTATTCCATCAAAAACATTGTATTCTACTTTAAAAAAAAGCTTTAACTAGATGCTCTAAAAGAAAAGCTCCTCAGCGTAACTAGGAAGCCATGATGGAGACCAACAGTCACGTGACAATAAATATACGTGAAACTTGGACTGAACTGCAGGCCGCTAAACACAGAGAGGCTTTAACGTTTAAAGCATTAAGCCGTTTACAGGCTTTAAGTAGAGGTTGTTAAAATGTAAATATTTCAATGTATGTAGCACGTCCTCCCTACTTCTAGATTGTGCTGTTTCCATAGAGGTTCAGGACTTTTATATTGCAGTGAAAATCAAGGTGTGAGAGTAAAATGCGATTGGACCAAAAAAGCGGCCCAAAACTTCTTGGGTTAGAGAGGGTTGTTAAATGTCTGTAATTGAATTAGTCGATTAGGAAAACAGAACCTCATTGAACAAAGCAGGTCTCATGTCCTGAACCTCTCTCCCGTCCCGTCCAGCAGTGCATTCACCAGAAGCATTGGTGGAGTGATAATTAATCCTCCTCGACCACAGCTCACTGTGAGCATTGCTTCATTTTGACTCACGCCTGAACAGAAAGACTTCCAGGAGCTCGTCCGGCCCCACAGGAGGTCATGGTCCTGATGGCTGCTAGCCTCCCTGTTTCACCAGAACAGATCCAAATTATGGTCTGCTCCCTTTAAGGAGACAGGACGGACTTATATGGTGTCAAACACCGTCTTCTTCTCTGGATGCTCCATTTATTGTCTTTATTGTCTCCACACTTTATACTTGATGACGTCACACATTTTCCACAAAGCTTTAGCGCTAGGTTATGAATTTGGGAGAGAGTCATATATTTTTTGGACTGTTTTAGACCAAAGGAATACTATTCATGAATAGAAAAATGGGGCGTAGTTCCCCTGTAATGCATGTACAGTATCAATGTCATGACAAACGCCTTCTGATCAAATACAGGTTGAGAGAACTTGACTGTTATTCAGAAGATTATCATTATGAGGAAAGAGATCAAAAGAATGACATTTCATAAAATATCATGGTTTAATGGTTTTATGAGCCAGCCTAAAAGCCGTTGATATGCAAAGACGTAATTTAGCTTAAATATTAATACATGGTCGGTTTTCAATACCGTAGACAAGCAAACATACACGAATGATAACCGATTCTAGTACGCTGAAAATGATTCGTCTCTCCTCCAGATCCACATTTGAAATACTCCCTGGTTCCTCACATTCAGGTCGGAGACAACAGGAACAGGAGCTGCGTGGTTGCTGGTATTTCCTCAGTAATCTTCCAGCTGTTTTCTTTGGTGGGATCAACCTGTTTATCCGTGCTCAGACTGTGGGAACCTGGAAGAAGACCACAGGGAGAATCCCATGGTTCCAAAAATGCATTTTTATTATTGGACAAAAAAGATGCTACAGGTGCCAACATATGAGCGGCAGTAGCTCCACAGCTTTGGAACGCTCTGCCTGCACCGCTACGGTCTGCTGATTCTGTGATGTCTTTTAGAAAACAACTAAAAGTGTACCTGTTTACGCTGGCGTTTGGTTAAATACCTGCTATGACCTGCTTTTTATCTGTTTTTATTTATTTATCTTCACTATTTGTTTTATTATGTGTTTTACTGCTCCATCTTTTAATGTGCATTTGACTGTGTCTCTTAACTGTCGTAATGTTTTGGCCCTGTTATTGTCAGTCTGGTTTTAACACGTTTTTTCCTGACTCCTGTACAGCACTTTGTGACCTTTGTCTGTGAAAAGTGCTTTATAAATAAACTTACTTACTTACTTACAACAAAAATCGGGTTACAAGCCGTTCCTTCCTCCGGTCAGTGTCCCCGCTGTAGCAAGCTAGGAGCAGCGCTAGCTAGCGCTGCTGATAGCGCTGCTGCTAGCTCCCCGCTGCTGCTGCTGCTACCGCCCGCGTCCCCTCTGCCCAAGTCGGGTGTCGAACCGGGGCTGGTCCCGCTTCCTTCGGTGGTTTTCGGGGAGCTAGTGGAGCGTTAGTGGAAGTTAGCGGGGAACTAGCGGAGCGCTAGCAGGAGCGCCAGCTGGCTACAGCGGGGAGCTAAAGAGGACACTGACCGAAGGTAGTAGCGGCTTGTAACCCGACTTTTACGGTACTGTAGTCATATGCTAAAAAAATGTCTGTATGAATCCATCCATAACAACACAAAAGCATGTATATTGTATATTTGACTCTATGCTGTTACGGCAGCTGTCCTCCGTAGTATAAACATCTTCTCAAACTTTTAAACAAGAAAAGATGAACCGCATGCATGCTCATAACTTCTGGAAGGTTTTCATAGTTATATTTCAAGACACTGCATGTTGTGCATTGTCTGGGGAGAGAAAACTGTTTATCCCAACTGGAAGACAACTGGGAGAGTTTTAGCGATGCCTGGCAGAGAGTTGAAGTTCTTCTCCACACACAGTGACAGCTTCATGGTCGTCTGGGGGAGTGAACGAGGTCAGCTCTGTGCTTCACATCGGAGATGATCCAGACTACAACGTTGAAGGGAACGGAGGCTTTATGTTGTATCTGTAGTTGGCGTGTTTCACATGTTGTATCTGTGAATCATTTCTCCTTTGGGTTGTCTTTTATTCAGTTTTCATCATTTTGTTTTCACAACCCTGGATGGGAAAACAGATTCATGATGGTCGCCAAGTGAGTTGTAGTTTTGTCAGAGGAGCATGTATTAAAAGAAGAGACGAGAGAATGGGACCCTGCTGGATTAACATAACCTTCTCAAAACTGTCGGCTCTGTCCATAGCAACGTCCCTCTGTGGTGAATTAAGTGGAGCTGAAACATATTTAACCACTCACAACATATCTTCTAGAGCCTTTTTTTTTACCTCAACTGCAGTGAACAGGCTTCTATTATAGAATACAGGTCTTCATTGTCATTTTCCCCCTCATAGGTAAATCTTGTTTCCGTAAGCAGCTTCTCTTTGTATGCCTCCCACTGGCAATATCTGTGGCTGGATATGTGTCTATAATGCGTTGACAGTGTTCTGTCTTGTATGTGGCTGCAGGAGACATGAGTGATTGTTTTCTGAGGTGCAGCTAACGCTGTCTCTCCCGACTCACCTTAGTGGCTCTACACTTCAAACTATGACGCTCCGCGTACCCCTCAGCGGCAGTTTTGCACGTGCATCTTAAATAAAGGTTAGGTTGGTTCGGTCTGGGCAAGAAAACTACTCTGTAAGGTTTAGGACAAGGTTTTAGGTTTATGTAGTTAAGTATGACATAATGCATCGTAACGCAACATAGCATAATGTAACGTAGCATAATGTAAAGTAGCATAATGTAACATAGCATAATGTAATGTAGCATAATGTAACATAGCATACTGTAATGTAGCATAATGTAACGTAGCATAATGTAATGTAGCATAATGTAACATAGCATAATGTAATGTAGCATAATGTAACGTAGCATAATGTAATGTAGCATAATGTAACATAGCATAATGTAATGTAGCGTAATGTAACGTAGCATAATGTAATGTAGCATAATATAATGTAGCTTAATGTAACGTAGCATATTGTAACGTAGCATAATGTAACGTAGCATAATGTAACGTAGTATAATGTAACGTAGTATAGGTAGGGTGACCAGATTTGAGTTTGTGAAAAAGAGGACACTTCGTTCTGAGGGGGTGGGGGAGAGAGAGAGAGAGAGAGAGAGAGAGAGGAGGAGGACACCTCGTCGGGGGGGGGGGGGGGGGGGGGGGGGTATAACTTGTAAGGGGGTAATAACTATTTTCCCGGACGTAGCAAAATCCCGGACGTTTTTGGAATCCCTGCCGGACGCTTTTTTTAGGTCTCGAAAAGAGTCCAGGAAAAAGAGGACGTCTGGTCACCCTAGTATAATGTCACGTAGCATATTGTAATGTAGCATAATGTAACGTAGCATAATATAATGAAACGCGACGTAGCTTACCGGAACGTGAAACGTCACCGAGCCTAAACTTGAAATAAGTCAACATTAACTTGTGTTTTGACTTGTGTGTCCCAAACATTCTTTTCGTCTCCCGGGTGAAAGTCCTTTGTTTTCTGACCCATCCATCCACCCGACCTCCTCCCCATGTGAACTTTCTCGCTCTTCCCACTACCCCACCTCCCTCACTCCCACTATCACTACGGCTAGTTTGCAGCGCATGGCCTCTGACCAAGCTGTTTCATTTGAGTAGTGGTCAGGGAGAATGCGCTGGTACAGCAGGCTTCATATTCAAAAGACATGTGAAGGTCATTCAGTAACTCCCTACAATCCTAAAGACTGCATCTGGACACTGGGAACCGTGGTAACTGTGACTGAAAACAAACAAACGCCTCCCCACTTGTTTCCTAAAGTGCTCGTCTTGATTGTTCAACAACTCCCCCGACCCACCAAACACTTCCTGGTTTCTCCTCCTCGGCCGCCATCGGTCACGCTCCAGTTGCTTTCCAACATTCCTCCCCTCAGTGACTCAGGGCTCAGGGCTGCGGTCCAACCTCCCTCTGTGCAACACTTGTAACTTCAGCATATGGGAATCAGCAGAAAGCTCTCTTGACACCGGGACCCCCTGGATTTAACCCAAGAAAGGCCCGAAACCAGATGTGGAGCTTCCATCACACAGTGCCCTATCTCTATGGCATTCGGCTTGACAACAAACACAAAGAGTGAAAACCCGGCAGCTGGACTTGCTGCTGCTGACAGAGAAGAACACTTAAGATCCCTAATTAAATCATCTATTAAAAGCCTGTCTTTTCTTCTTCTTCTCGCATGCTCAGACAAGTGGCCGAGTATCAACTGTGTTTCCAACCAGTTGTTAAGCCTAATTGGATCTAGAACATTCCTCCTGAATGTGTCCGTAGAAAGTGTTTGGCTCAAAGGTGCAGTCAACTTAACACATCCTGCTCTGTGTTTAGATGACGTGTCGGAGCAGCGGCTTTAGAGACTGCAGATGTTTGTTGACGTCTCTGCTGCTACAAAACCAAGAGAAATGGAAAGGAAGCAATCTGTACTTTTATGAATTGGGCGACATGGAAAAAGTAGCATCATCAGACTGGAGCGGATCATTCTTTCAGCAGCTGCATATGGTTAAGAATGCACACAGAAGAGTTAAGGAGTAAGAGGCTGTGAGGCTGTGAGGCTGTGAGGCTGACAGATAATGCATGTTGGATGAGTGACAAAGAGACAGAAGATCAGAACAAAAGATTCACTTGGAAATGAACCCAGATCCACATGTTTGGTTTCACAATTTGTCAGTTGGGGATCGGAGGAATCTCTTGAGCTGGATGCCTGAGGTCTTTTGTGTTATTTTTAATAAAAAGTATGCTAACAAAGTATAATGCACTAAAAGAGAGGAGATTATTGGAATGAAAGGGAAAAAGTATCCGACTTTAATTGGAAACAACTTAGTTACAAGACCCATTTCTATCTGATAAGAGAAAAGATCCCCTCCCCTGAACACACACACACACACACACACACACACACACACACACGCACACACACACACACACACACACACACACACACACACCCACACACACACACACGTTCTCACATTTCCTGGGACGAGGTGAGGTGTCGGACGAGGGCGTCCTCTCATTGGCTCGTGTGCCTCGTCTGTTTTCACTTACTTCTCACCATCTCATGTCATGACCCGGCACACACACACACACACACACACACACACACACACACACACACACACACACACACACACACACACACACACACTGCCTGGCTCCCGTCTGGATCAACTTGTCCCGTGTTCTCCTCTTTCTGATCTTCTTTTCCTTTCTTATTCCCTCTCCATCCTGTTCCCACTCTGCTGTGTTTGGGATGTTCTCGGGCGTCAACTTCTATAAAGATGTAATCACTCGGTGACGGATCGTAAGCACGCATAAGAGGACGCATGAACAATGACGTTCCCATTCAACCAAACTGCTTTTAATGTGGCGGAGGAAACATATTTCCTCCGAGATGATGTTGTAATCAAATCCAGAAGTCTGAATATGGAGGCGTCAAACTAAAAGAGGATCTTCACCCAAGAGAACACCGTCAATGCCCATTTATTTCAATCTACACATTATTTAAATGACGTAACAAGAAAGAAAGAAATGCTTCCAACATGTTCGCTCGCTGTCGAGGATTCAGACAAAACTCCAGGAGAAAAACTCCACGTCATGCTAACTACTGAGCGCTGAACACAGGCCTTTACACTTAAAGAGGCCCTATTGTGCTTCTCCTCTTTTTCCCTTTTCTTTTGTGTGTTACATATTTTTGTGTATATAAAAGGTCCGTAGAGTTGCAACGCCTGAAGTCTTCTGTCTTCACTTCCGTAAGGTAGTGAGTCCCGGTGAAGGGGAACCTGAGCCTCATAGTGATGGGGCTCCCTTTCTCCGCACCTCCCAATAAAGACCAACGCTGTCCACGCTCTTTATTCATCGTGATGGTGGCAGCAACAACCATCAGGGCCAAAAACAATAAACAAAACAATCTTTACGAGCAGCCTCACTTCCCTCGGCCTCACAATGTAACAAAAGGAAGTCCAGGTTGAGGGCTGAATTCTGTTCATGATAAGGGCCGTGACATGTCCAGACACATACGCTGACCAATCACAGCAGAGCGTTTCAGACAGAGAGTTTTAAGTTGTAACAGTAACTTGAGATAAAAACATGCACCCGAAAATAGCAGAATAGGTCCCGTTTAATGAGGTGTTGATGAGTAAACATCCCAGAATACACACATGTTCAGTCTGATACGTGCTGTCAGCCGTCAGCTCTCTGTGTTTCTCTGAGCTGAACCACAGCTTCACGTTTCAGGCTCACCGAGCGATGAGGTCATCTGTTTTATCCTCAGGCCGCCTCAAAGGGAGTTTTCACAACTCGTACAAAGGTCATTTCCAACCACTGCCATTGGGCAGAAACATGTTCTGCTGTTGGTTTAGTATTCCCTGGGTTGCTCTGGCAACTCCAGACTTTTATTTTTGTGAGTTTGAGTTTGAAGAAATTCTCTTAATCAGAAACAACTGCTGTAATTACAACAACCACAAACATTTGGTGAGCGTGAAAAGATACTCTTAAAGTGATAGTCCACCTAAGATCCCCAACATTGTGGTGAACATATGCCCTTATGGAACATTATGGTGACCTTATGGAACATTATGGTGACCTTATGGAACGTTATGGTGACCTTATGGAACAGTGAGCATGAACATATGACCTTATGGAACATTATGGTGACCTTATGGAACATTATTGTGACCTTATGGAACAGTGAGCATGAACATATGACCTTATGGAACATTATGGAACATTATGTGACCTTATGGAACAGTGAGCATGAACATATGACCTTATGGAACATTATGGTGACCTCATGGAACATTATGATGACCTCATGGAACATTATGGTGACCTTATGGAACATTATGGTGACCTCATGGGACATTATGGTGACCTCATGGGACATTATGGTGACCTTATGGAACATTATGGTGACCTTATGGAACATTATGGTGACCTCATGGAACATTATGGAACATTATGGTGACCTCATGGGACATTATGGTGACCTTATGGAACATTATGGTGACCTCATGGGACATTATGGTGACCTTATGGAACATTATGGTGACCTCATGGAACATTATGGTGACCTTATGGAACATTATGGTGACCTCATGGAACATTATGGTGACCTCATGGGACATTATGGTGACCTTATGGAACATTATGGTGACCTCATGGGACATTATGATGACCTCATGGGACATTATGGTGACCTTATGGAACATTATGGTGACCTCATGGGACATTATGGTGACCTTATGGAACAGTGAGCATGCACATGTTCAGCAGAAATGTAAAGTGTCCTGAACGTGTGGTTGTGAAAGTGTCTGTTATTAAACACATTTCCACTACATGGCTTGGCCACATGGGGGCAGTGCAACAAGCTGTAATCACATGAACTCTCTTCTTATGAATTCATTTGGTGAACGCGTTGTTTACACAGTTGCAATTATGAATCGACAATAACATGTATTTGACCAAAGTAAGGGCATTAGTCACACTCCTAATAGTTCTGAAACATATCTGGCTTGCTGCCAACTTTGTCCGTTTGGTTCTGTGCAGGTCTTTTTTTAATCATTTGATCCATTACAAGTACAACATGATGGATTAATGCATCTTTAAAGTAGTAAGTAGTCATGTAACAACAGCTGCAATGTGTGAGTGTGTCATCACATTGGTGATGTCATCAGAGGAGGTGCAGCAGGAACCTCCTCTGTTCTGCTATAACGTGATCCTCCTCTGGGGTCTCTGGTAGATCTCCACTTGTGGAAACAATTGTTAAATCATGATGAACTGAAAATTAACTTAATCTGAGTTGTTGATTACGATGGTGGATCAGCCCCGTTTCAGCATTTAGGAATGTGTCTCGAATCAAAAAAATCACAATGGACTGAAAAACCTTAGGCTGAGATTCTTTGAGGGATCTCTATCCCTCTAGAACCCTGAGGTCAGAACATAGAACCCTGAGTTCAGAGCAGAGAACGGACAACTTCCAGACCTGACAACGCCCTGGTAGAGACCTGTCAATCACCTGGTAGCCCCGCCCTAAAGCGTCCCCTGCTTTATGGTCTGTTTGACTCTAAATGACCATAATTTACTAAATGAACATCATGCTGTATTGAAGAAGACTTGAAACTAGATGTTGCGCACTTGGACACAGGAGACCCAGGCGTGCATGTTTTTTTAAGAATTTCTTTACTTAACAGGAACAAAAGTACACGAACACACTGAAAAGTACAGAAACACACTCTGATCAGCTCCACACTACATACACAGGCTCTTCTAGTCCCTACTGAATAGTGTGAGCGTAGCTTTTTCCACAAAGGACCCCTGAGCTGACCCAAGTCTCTGCCTGAACTAAAATCCTCGTAACCAACATTAACCTCTCAAATCATTCAAACCTCCCTTGCAGATAAACAAACAGATGCCAGGCGAACAAACACAACAATTAACAATCAATAAAAATAATAGACAAATGAGAATATGGGGGGGGGGGGGGGGGTCCATGTTTAGTTCTTGTTATAGTGTCCAATGTTAATGTGGGCCCCACATAGAGACTGAGACATAAACTCATGTCAACACATGAAGCATATACTTCTATACAACCAGAGGAGTCACACCCTGGTGGTCAGTAGAGAGAATGCAGCTTTAACACATGAAGCATAGACTTCTATACAACCAGAGGAGTCGCCCCCTGGTGGTCAGGAGAGAGAATGCAGCTTTAACACATGAAGCATAGACTTCTATACAACCAGAGGAGTCGCCCCCTGGTGGTCAGGAGAGAGAATGCAGCTTTAACACATGAAGCATAGACTTCTATACAACCAGAGGAGTCACCCCCTGGTGGTCAGGAGAGAGAATACAGCTTTAAGACATGAAGCATATACTTCTATACAACCAGAGGAGTCACCCCCTGGTGGTCAGGAGAGAGAATACAGCTTTAAGACATGAAGCATATACTTCTATACAACCAGAGGAGTCACCCCCTGGTGGTCAGGAGAGAGAATGCACCTTTAAGACACGTCCACATTGACTTGACTTCTCAGAACTGGAGGTTGCTGCCTGGAATGTAAAAGTGCATACTTTTAACTTCATGGCATGTAATCCAACATGAAACAAATGTGGGTTAAAACAGAATGTCCACGACCCCTAAATGTCAGTAATTATTACAAAATTACTAATTGGTAATAAAGTCAGACAGTTCTCACTTTTAACATCACTTTGACGACATCCTTCTTTCTATAAAAAGCAAATCAACACCATCCGGTCCTTGATGAGCGTAGTGTGACTCACTAGATGTAGACTGAGTTATAAGCCGGCCCTTTGTCGTGTATTTCACAAGCCCTTCTCTTTTAAATTCTTATTAACTAAACTGACTTGGTACAATGATTGACACTAGACACCATATGAGAAATAATTCAGATATTCTACTGCATTATTAGCTGCAATGGCATTTTACTTGGAGTTTGATGCTTCTTATGCACTTAAGCACCTTATTTACATTAAATAACCATTGTGAATAAATGCATCTTCATTGTGAATCAGAACATGGAGGTTGGACCAGAATCCTGTTGGAAGTGGAGTATCAGTGCCTTAGTGCAATACACAGGAATTGATCCCACACTGGCGCACTCAGCTTTGGATTGGAAACCAGTTAGGCCACCTGGACACGATACTTTCATGCATCTTTCTTTGTGGTTTACTAATCATCATATTTGTATATGTACAAGAAAAACCTGTGCATAATGTAACCGCTCATTACATAATATGTAAAACATACATACAGTATATTATAAACTCACTGAGTAAGAAGGTTTTTAGTTTTCATTATTTTACTCACATGTATTGCATTATGGACAATGTGCTTTGATTCAGAATTGGACACAGAGAGCAACTCTGTTGTTTCCTGTTGTCGTCAGTCTCCTTGTTTCTTCTATGGAGGCTGGGAAGTACATTTGATGGCATCAGAATAACTCTTCTGTTGGTGAGTGGTGGTTTCCTGCAGCAGCTGCAGAGGAGGACGTCCAGCACTAAACATGCTGTGTGTGTATGTGATGCTAGTTCCATGGCATTCTGGAGTGGCCAGAAGAGGAGACGTTTGCATGTGTTCACTGCGAAGCTGGGACTTCCCTGCAGAGGAATGCAGCTCGTCCTGGTCGCCATGTTAAGATACAGCAGCGTATAGTGAGCAAAGCATTGGACACACATCCTGCATCCCCACCAGTGTGTCTAAAGAGATCCCTTCCAGCTGCTCGCTAAACTGTAAACAGACCAGGATCTGTCTCCAGTTGCACTGCAATCATAACTCCCAGCATTGTGGAGTAAAGATGCATATGTGGAGGATTTGAACACCATGAAGACGGTGAACCATTGAGTTGCGAGGTCAGGGGAGACCCAGCAGCTCCTTCCAGTAACCCAGACCGGCTTCTGGTCAAAATATCACACCGCTGGAGGAGCCATGTCATTCATTTCCTAAGAACACTTCAATCTAAGTCGCTGTATTTTCAGGCTGAGAAGAACAAAGTGTACGGATTTTAAAAGAAGGAATATCGTTGATGCTGCAACCAAAATCCAACCCTTTTACTTAGAACACCCGTGACTTGGTGACATTGTACATGCAGGGTTGTAAAGGCTCTTGACTGTGATCCAGGGATGGGAGTTAGCTGTCTGACCCCAGGTTATAAGGACACGTTGGTCTTCTCTTGTCTTAGGGAGTTGTCAGGAAAAGGGTAACAACCAAGTGTGCACCTCTGACTAAAGCCCTTAAAGTACAAGGCAAACGGCTGGCAGGGGATCGGACTGCAACCAGAACCAAAGCAGAAAGATGGAATATATAAATGATATTTAAATGAAGCTCGCTCCCTAACTTCATCACAGAGCAGAAGGTCCACATTCTCTCCGTCTAGAGGACAGAGTGTACTTTTCAGACACGCAGCATGCCGACGCGTTTGTGCCTCTGCATGTTTATCGTTTATTATTATAACTTTCATAATGCTGTGCTCTGTTGAGATGACGTACGACATTTCTTGAGAGGCAGCCGGTCACAACTCAAGGAGCGGTGTTTGCGTGTCCCTCAGATCCAGATTCCAGCTGTTGTGTTGGAGGTCTTGCAGACACACAGATGGCCTCGCCTGTCTCCGCCTTCAACGTGTGCACATGTGTCAACAAGGTACAGAAACCCATTCCCATCATTTCCCTATATTACAGTCAATGCACGTACACTCACATCGCATTAGAAATGGGAAACATGTTGAGACACTGACGAGCACCATATGAGACACAGGGAGCTGGAAGAGGACGGATCCAGACCCCTCCGGGTGCCTGCTACCATCTAGTGGCGACACAGTAAAGGAGTGTAGGAATTAAACGGCTCTCTTTATCAGTGGACAAAGTCTGTCTGCCTGGACTGCTTGTGATCTGTCCTGACACATGATCTCCGGTTGGAGGAAGCTGGGACACAAAGAGCAGACTGAAGTCGGGTGTGTCCGAGTCGTGACTATGAATGAGGAACATGAAGGAGCTTCACAAATAAAGGGAACCGATGCACAGACTTGTGATTAAGTGCAATAGTTAAATACTCAATGCTTTTGACTATTTCCCACCTCTGTGCATTGCTGCAGAAGCTTTTTTTATTTATTTTTTATTTGTTTACAGTTGTGCTGTTTTCTGATTCAATGCCTGCAGAGAACCTGCAACTCCTGATCAGCGATGGACGTGATTCACATCAGTCCAAACTTGCTTTTAACCTTTTAAAAACCCACCTATTTTAGGCCCTTTCCTAAAAAATGCCATCCCCAAACTAGAAAGGGTGTATCTCTGCAACCACTAGGGCTATTTGAATAATTTTAGATATAATAAAAGGTACACATGTGAGGTTTAGTTGAGATGTGTAAATAGAGAAGCAGAACAAAGTTACAGAGGGTTTAGAACAGAGAACATTCAGGCGAGGACTCCAAACTTTGCATTTGCGCACATCTGTGACATTTGAATTTGTTCATGTACCAAACAATATATTTCACTTGTATATTACTTATGGTGTTCAATACATCCAAATACAGCAGTTTGGGACTTTTTTTCATAAAACAAGATATGATTTACAGTTTTATAGAACAATCACTCGGTTTTAAGAGACGCTCAAAGAAGTAAAGCGTAGTCGGTCTACATGAAGGCACACGAGTTGCCACCTTGGCTTGATATAACCAACACAGTCTGCTTTTAGTTCATGCAAAAGGTTGCTGTGTTTTGCACAAACGTTGCAGACAGGAAGCTGGAGCTCTGAGGCGACGCAGAAGAACAACCACGTGGACACAAACACAGACACGTTGAGGGAAACCGCAACACAGCAGGACAACAGGTGAGTGATGAGGGAAGGCAGGTTTCATTGTACTGGGAGGAACTCTTAACCCGTCTGAGTTTAGTCCTGGTCCTCTATAGACCTCCATCAGTAAATGAGACCACCAGAGAGAAGATGGTCTGTTTCTATTTAGTTCTTCTTAAAGATCCTCATCGGAGCCACCGGGCCGGACTCTGGTGAAACCAGATGACATCATGCAGGTTCACCAGGACCTCCTTAGCTCAGATCCAGCAGAGACCAGTCCACCATGGACAGACCCAGATCCAGCAGAGACCAGTCCACCGTGGACTAGACCCAGATCCAGCAGAGACCAGTCCACCGTGGACTAGACCCAGATCCAGCAGAGACCAGTCCACCATGGACAGACCCAGATCCAGCAGAGACCAGTCCACCGTGGACTAGACCCAGATCCAGCAGAGACCAGTCCACCGTGGACTAGACCCAGATCCGTCTCCACCTGCAGCCTCAGACCTGCAGTCGGAGTTCCGGAGGGAGGAGGAGAGCTCAGCTCCCGGCAGCAGCAGGGTCTCCTCCTCCGGCCCCCCGCTGGGAGCCGACACCCCGCTGCTGGAGACCCGGGCCGTACTGCTGGGCCCGCTGCACTGTGAAACATCACAGCCTGTTTAGTGATGTCCACTTACTTCTTCTCTTCAACTCAAAGAGCTCTGACAAGTTTTAGATTTGAACTTAACTGTTCAAGTTACAACTTAGTTCAACTTACAATAATGCCTTGTGTTGACTTTTTGAGATTTGTTAGTGTTAATTGAACTTGGCTCTTCAAGTTATCAGTAAGAAATAAAAAATAAAAGACTGGAAAAGGCGGGAGTGAGGGTTTAAAAAAACAAATGCTGTCATGTTTGTGTTTTAGGTAAACTGTCTTTTTTAAACCATGGCCAGGTTGAAGCCTGGTCATAATCTACTGGTTAAACACTGCAGATAAGTCATATACTTCAATTCCAATGAAAATATAGGCATTTTGTGGTAAACAAGAAAGGATTATTTCCACCGGCGGAGGGATTCTATTAAAACAAGCAACAACAGCCCACATACTAATAAGACAGCTTTTTGGAAAGAGTAGGACCTAAAGAATCAGAATATGCAACAACAATCATACTAGAACACAGAATGTGGTGTTCAAAGGAGTTTCTGTCAAAAAACTGTGTCGTTCGGTTCAAAAATGGAGTTTACGTAAATACTTAAACTTAACGGTTACTTTAATGATGTTTCACAGCAGATGTCTCTTCTCACAAGGGTTGCGGTATTGTAGCAATTTAAATGAAGTTAAACAACGATGAGGTTCAGGAGATAAGATGTTGTTGTTTGTTGTCTGATAATAGGCGCAGGGGGTTTTCACACTGAAACAAGTGGTTGTCCCTCCACAGTCTGAGGATGACCTCCCGCTCCGCTGAGAGGAACTCGTCATCTCAGTTATAAAAGCTGTAAAAGTGAAAAAAGATTTTGCCACTTTTACACAAAAGCTTTGATGGACATGTTAACATGTCCATCATTAACATGATGACAGTTAGTTTTCTGTCAATGAGACCGTGAAACAGCAGAACTCAATGTGCTTCCTCTGTCCTTGACCATCGGAAAAGGAAAAGCTCCCCAGAGAAGAAGCGTCTTCCTCTTTGGATCAGGAAGATGGAACTTTTAAACAGTTGCTTTTCATGGGATACATTGTCTTTTTTTTAATTACATGTAATATATTTACAATAACAATTCTGAAAGGAATGTAGTCCTTGTGTAGTGGCTTTGTTTACTTTCTCATTGTTGTGTTATTGCTTTAAGAAATATCTTGTTTTATTTCCTTCTGACTGTTAAAAACCTGTATGTGGAACAATAAGGACGATGATGACGTCAACGTTTGTTACTGCACCAAATAAGCAAATATTGTCATGTGTATAGTATATGTTTGCCAAAAAGCCATTCATAGTAAAGCAATGCAGTATTATCCTGCACGGTGATATTTCATTAAATGTTAGACGTCTCTATTGATCAAGGCTGTAAAACATCACAATGCAAACAGTCTGGTCCCATGACAACAACCCACCTGGACTTCTGGGTAAAAAACGGTGTCAACACCAATCCCACATACAGTACATCCATCATGTTTAACCATGTTCAATGCTTTTACAACTTGT
Source organism: Myoxocephalus aenaeus (assembly GCA_038501785.1). Lineage (NCBI taxonomy): Eukaryota > Metazoa > Chordata > Actinopteri > Perciformes > Cottidae > Myoxocephalus > Myoxocephalus aenaeus. The sequence continues at coordinate 671,344 of JBAMJR010000092.1, forward strand.
TCTATTTGGTCAACACTCATGTTTGTATGTACTTCTCGTGACGGTAGAAAAAGGTGTGAAGCAGAAACACACACACTGAAGTGTGTTAAATAGTGACCTCATTGTTAAGCATTGATCTGAAACCTTATCTTTATGACAGATTTGATCCAATTGAATTGATTAGCAGAAGTGCACTCTTTTTTTTAGAATAACCTTATGGGGGATTGTTTTCTCCTGACCAGTACATGTGAGGAGACAGACATGAAAACGGCGTTTCAGCCGAGCTCGTTTACACGCTGCTCCTCTGCAGGAACATCCTGTCCATCCCCTGATGAAGTGAAGTGTAACCTTCTGAAGACCTTTAGCGATATGTCAGTTCCTGTCCAGGAAATGATCATCAATCAATGGGAAGTGTAAAGAATGATGCGTTTCCTGACCGTTTGTGTTTTCTACTAGTGCATGCTGGGAGAGAGAGCTGCCCCTTGACCATGTTAGAGTACTATTAGTGGAGGAAAGTGTTCCAGTGAGCATCCACACGTGGTCTAATTCAATTAATTCCATTCAAAAGTAAGTGTGAAATCACAAAATGGTAACTTTCAGCAAACTGAAACTACACTTCCCAGGTTGCCTTTCGCCTGGCCGTGCTAGCATTGTTATTGAAAGCGTGCCACGGGGAATCTGCACACAATTACTCACATTTTTTGGTAAACAACATGGTTTATGTTACCTGGGCCCTGTTTCTCGTACCTGGCTTACTGAGTTAGCGGGCTAATTCTCAGGATAAGATGACGTAGGTCAGGCTTATTCGGTTTCTGGAAGCAAGCTTAGATAAATCACCATAGCAACACAGCCAAAAATGTAAACCTGCTCCCTGGCAGGCTAACTGAAATTCACTGGATAAGCTGGCCACTCCCACCGGACAAAAAAGGCAGCTCACTTCCTCATTGATGAAGGAGCGGTATTAGTTATATTAGTTTTATTGGGAGAGAGTTCTTTGAGATCGCCAAGATCCGTCCTCACATCCTCATGACTTCCTGTACGTTCTCACATCCTCATGACTTCCTGTATGAGCTCACATCATCATGACTTCCTGTACGTCCTCACATCCTCATGACTTCCTGTACGTCCTCACATCCTCATGACTTCCTGTACGTCCTCACATCCTCATGACTTCCTGTACGTTCTCACATCCTCATGACTTCCTGTACGTTCTCACATCCTCATGACTTCCTGTACGTCCTCACATCCTCATGACTTCCTGTACGTTCTCACATCCTCATGACTTCCTGTACGTCCTCACATCCTCATGACTTCCTGTACGTCCTCACATCATCATGACTTCCTGTACGTCCTCACATCCTCATGACTTCCTGTACGTCCTCACATCATCATGACTTCCTGTACGTTCTCACATCCTCATGACTTCCTGTACGTCCTCACATCCTCATGACTTCCTGTACGTCCTCACATCCTCATGACTTCCTGTACGTCCTCACATCCTCATGACTTCCTGTACGTCCTCACATCCTCATGACTTCCTGTACGTCCTCACATCCTCATGACTTCCTGTACGTCCTCACATCCTCATGACTTCCTGTACGTCCTCACATCCTCATGACTTCCTGTACGTCCTCACATCATCATGACTTCCTGTACGTCCTCACATCCTCATGACTTCCTGTACGTCCTCACATCCTCATGACTTCCTGTACGTCCTCACATCCTCATGACTTCCTGTACGTCCTCACATCCTCATGACTTCCTGTACGTCCTCACATCCTCATGACTTCCTGTACGTTCTCACATCCTCATGACTTCCTGTACGTCCTCACATCATCATGACTTCCTGTACGTTCTCACATCCTCATGACTTCCTGTACGTCCTCACATCCTCATGACTTCCTGTACGTTCTCACATCCTCATGACTTCCTGTACGTTCTCACATCCTCATGACTTCCTGTACGTCCTCACATCCTCATGACTTCCTGTACGTTCTCACATCATCATGACTTCCTGTACGTCCTCACATCCTCATGACTTCCTGTACGCCCTCACATCCTCATGACTTCCTGTACGTCCTCACATCATCATGACTTCCTGTACGTCCTCACATCCTCATGACTTCCTGTACGTCCTCACATCCTCATGACTTCCTGTACGTCCTCACATCCTCATGACTTCCTGTACGTCCTCACATCCTCATGACTTCCTGTACGTCCTCACATCCTCATGACTTCCTGTACGTCCTCACATCCTCATGACTTCCTGTACGTCCTCACATCATCATGACTTCCTGTACGTCCTCACATCATCATGACTTCCTGTACGTTCTCACATCCTCATGACTTCCTGTACGTCCTCACATCATCATGACTTCCTGTACGTCCTCACATCATCATGACTTCCTGTACGTCCTCACATCCTCATGACTTCCTGTACGTCCTCACATCCTCATGACTTCCTGTACGTCCTCACATCCTCATGACTTCCTGTACGTCCTCACATCATCATGACTTCCTGTACGTCCTCACATCCTCATGACTTCCTGTACGTCCTCACATCCTCATGACTTCCTGTACGTCCTCACATCATCATGACTTCCTGTACGTTCTCACATCCTCATGACTTCCTGTACGTCCTCACATCCTCATGACTTCCTGTACGTCCTCACATCCTCATGACTTCCTGTACGTCCTCACATCCTCATGACTTCCTGTACGTCCTCACATCCTCATGACTTCCTGTACGTCCTCACATCCTCATGACTTCCTGTACGTCCTCACATCCTCATGACTTCCTGTACGTCCTCACATCCTCATGACTTCCTGTACGTCCTCACATCCTCATGACTTCCTGTACGTCCTCACATCCTCATGACTTCCTGTACGTCCTCACATCCTCATGACTTCCTGTACGTTCTCACATCCTCATGACTTCCTGTACGTCCTCACATCATCATGACTTCCTGTACGTTCTCACATCCTCATGACTTCCTGTACGTCCTCACATCCTCATGACTTCCTGTACGTTCTCACATCCTCATGACTTCCTGTACGTTCTCACATCCTCATGACTTCCTGTACGTCCTCACATCCTCATGACTTCCTGTACGTTCTCACATCCTCATGACTTCCTGTACGTCCTCACATCCTCATGACTTCCTGTACGCCCTCACATCCTCATGACTTCCTGTACGTCCTCACATCATCATGACTTCCTGTACGTCCTCACATCCTCATGACTTCCTGTACGTCCTCACATCCTCATGACTTCCTGTACGTCCTCACATCCTCATGACTTCCTGTACGTCCTCACATCCTCATGACTTCCTGTACGTCCTCACATCCTCATGACTTCCTGTACGTCCTCACATCATCATGACTTCCTGTACGTCCTCACATCATCATGACTTCCTGTACGTTCTCACATCCTCATGACTTCCTGTACGTCCTCACATCATCATGACTTCCTGTACGTCCTCACATCATCATGACTTCCTGTACGTCCTCACATCCTCATGACTTCCTGTACGTCCTCACATCCTCATGACTTCCTGTACGTCCTCACATCCTCATGACTTCCTGTACGTCCTCACATCCTCATGACTTCCTGTACGTCCTCACATCCTCATGACTTCCTGTACGTTCTCACATCCTCATGACTTCCTGTACGTTCTCACATCCTCATGACTTCCTGTACGCGGCGCTATAGATTCTGCCTTCAAGGAATCATTTATTTACGAGAGCTTCTGGAGCCGTGGACACTGATCACCACAGACGCAGCCGATCGCCGTCTCACAGACAGAGACTCTCACCCGCTGCATGCCGCGCTGTTCTTAAGTTTATTTAGCGCTTAAGAAACTTATGGATGTGTTGAAAGCTCTCATAATTATATGACAGTGTTATTAGTACACCATACATATCATTATTGTAGAACATGATTAAGGTGGACTCATGATGAGAATACAGAGAATCACACACAATTTATTTTCACTGCTTCAATTGATTGAATTTCTGATTATGAATAATACATATATACTGATCCGCCCATACACATATTCAAACTCCTAGTTATATAGAAATATACACATACATGTATATACATATAGTACATGATTCATACGCGCATACAGTACATATATCCTCATAAGTATATATTTATTCGTAAATATAATCTGATTGATCTGGGTGATGAAGGACTTAAACTTAGCCGATACATTTTCCCAACACTGACATTTAACTTGTCTGATATATTTGCGGCGCTTATGTCTCGCAGCGGGGGCGGAGTTAAGCTGCGTTCACGGCAACAATGTTACAAAAACGTTGGAATATTCACAACGCGTTTGCTGTGAATGATTAAGGTATTGACTTCCTCATATGTCTTCATGATCATCTCCTGCTTCTCATCGGAGAAATAAAAAGAGGTTCCTCTGAGTTTATTTGCCATTGTACTGTTAGAAGATCGTGGTGTCAGTGCTCCATTATTATCCCTTCTGAAGAGGAGCGGGCACGCGCATTTATCCAGAGGATTGACGTCTGGCTAGAATTAACGAGACCGTTTCAGCGCGGATCAGCCGTGAAGAAACCCAGATAGCCTGATGTCAATCATCTCGCTCATTTAAGATGGAGATTAGGACATTTGCCTGACTTTGTTTAGCCAGGTATGAGAAACAGGGCCCTGGTTTGCAGGGAGGCCTCGGTTTGAGCTCATGATAGAATCAAATGGAAATGTTACAACACTTTAAATGATTTAATATCTATTATGAAAGACATGTGAACACTTGAAACGGCACAGCGCAGTGGAGCCATGATCCTTTCTGTTCTGGTTTGTTTAAATTCAGGTTTTATTAGTAATCAGTTTCTTTTGTAATTACATGACCTGTCAGAATAAAAAACATCTCTTTGCATTGTACACAAACACTAAAACTGCTCTGAACTTCGGTCAGTCGCTCTACGTCATCAATCCTCAAACTCACACTGGATTAAACACCCAGCTTCAGCGCGTGTCTGAGGACACACACTGATTACATCTGGGTTCACACTGATGAATGCTGCTGTTTATCTCACACCGTTTCCTGGAAGTAGAGATGCTACGAGGCCACGTGGTCTCAAAGTGGAGCTATTCGTGCCGGGTCACTGAGGCCCCGTGTTATCTGGGGAAGAGGGCCAGCAGGCCGACACGAGTGACCCTCGGTGACCACGAGTGGAGCGTGACAGCGGGGGGATTATCAAGAGAACATTTCACATTTAATAACAGCATTCTTGCAGAAAAAGAAGAAGGGAAAAAAAACACACAGAGCACTTCCTCGTATGAACCTCTGTATCAAGCTTCCCATTCATTCATTGAGTCATGTGACAGACATGTGATTCAGGGAATTAGGCCAAATATAACATATATATATATCATTTTATGTTGAAAATGTGATACAGTAGTAATTTCATAATATTGTTACGGGTTTATATCATAAAAAAGTGCATAGTGTGTGAAAAGTATACTGTATATATATATATATATATATATATATATATATATATATATATATATATATATATACATATATAAAAATATATATATATATATATATATATATATATATATATATATATATATATATATATATATATATATATATATATATATATATTAGGGCTGGGCAAAGTTGAAAAAAATTAACTGATTAATCGCATTATTTTTCTGAGATTAATCGCATTATGCGCCAAATTCAATAATGAAGTAAAAACTAGTGTATTGCAGCTTTTATTTTAAAGTAATGTTATCAGAACAATATAACACTCTGGAGCAACATGTTAACAGTATATACATCTAAAATATATGCTAGGGAAGAAGAAAAAGATGTATTTTATTTTTTTAATGCTTCTATATCACTGGTCATTCAATTAAATATTGTATTTATTTTCAAATGTTATAGACTATTTTATTCTAATGTAAAACAGCTTAATATCATGCTGAAGAATAAACATTTGTCTTTTATCAGGAACAACATAACCAGTCTGTTCAGTAGTAAGGGTCCCTGTGAGGGACAAGCCCCTCCTTCTTTTGTCATGTTCAGTAGTAAGGGTCCCTGTGTGGGACAAGCCCCTCCTTCTTTTGTCATGTTCAGTAGTAAGGGTCCCTGTGAGGGACAAGCCACTCCTTCTTTTGTCATGTTCAGTAGTAAGGGTCCCTGTGAGGGACAAGCCCCTCCTTCTTTTGTCATGTTCAGTAGTAAGGGTCCCTGTGTGGGACAAGCCCCTCCTTCTTTTGTCATGTTCAGTAGTAAGGGTCCCTGTGAGGGACAAGCCCCTCCTTCTTTTGTCATGTTCAGTAGTAAGGGTCCCTGTGAGGGACAAGCCCCTCCTTCTTTTGTCATGTTCAGTAGTAAGGGTCCCTGTGAGGGACAAGCCCCTCCTTCTTTTGTCATGTTCAGTAGTAAGGGTCCCTGTGAGGGACAAGCCCCTCCTTCTTTTGTCATGTTCAGTAGTAAGGGTCCCTGTGAGGGACAAGCCCCTCCTTCTTTTGTCATGTTCAGTAGTAAGGGTCCCTGTGAGGGACAAGCCACTCCTTCTTTTGTCATGTTCAGTAGTAAGGGTCCCTGTGAGGGACAAGCCCCTCCTTCTTTTGTCATGTTCAGTAGTAAGGGTCCCTGTGAGGGACAAGCCCCTCCTTCTTTTGTCATGTTCAGTAGTAAGGGTCCCTGTGAGGGACAAGCCCCTCCTTCTTCTGTCATGTTCAGTAGTAAGGGTCCCTGTGAGGGACAAGCCCCTCCTTCTTTTGTCATGTTCAGTAGTAAGGGTCCCTGTGAGGGACAAGCCCCTCCTTCTTTTGTCATGTTCAGTAGTAAGGGTCCCTGTGAGGGACAAGCCCCTCCTTCTTTTGTCATGTTCAGTAGTAAGGGTCCCTGTGAGGGACAAGCCCCTCCTTCTTTTGTCATGTTCAGTAGTAAGGGTCCCTGTGAGGGACAAGCCCCTCCTTCTTTTGTCATGTTCAGTAGTAAGGGTCCCTGTGAGGGACAAGCCACTCCTTCTTTTGTCATGTTCAGTAGTAAGGGTCCCTGTGAGGGACAAGCCCCTCCTTCTTTTGTCATGTTCAGTAGTAAGGGTCCCTGTGAGGGACAAGCCCCTCCTTCTTTTGTCATGTTCAGTAGTAAGGGTCCCTGTGAGGGACAAGCCCCTCCTTCTTCTGTCATGTTCAGTAGTAAGGGTCCCTGTGAGGGACAAGCCCCTCCTTCTTTTGTCATGTTCAGTAGTAAGGGTCCCTGTGAGGGACAAGCCACTCCTTCTTTTGTCATGTTCAGTAGTAAGGGTCCCTGTGAGGGTCAAGCCCCTCCTTCTTTTGCCATGTTCAGTAGTAAGGGTCCCTGTGAGGGACAAGCCCCTCCTTCTTTTGTCATGTTCAGTAGTAAGGGTCCCTGTGAGGGACAAGCCCCTCCTTCTTTTGTCATGTTCAGTAGTAAGGGTCCCTGTGAGGGACAAGCCCCTCCTTCTTTTGTCATGTTCAGTACTAAGGGTCCCTGTGAGGGACAAGCCCCTCCTTCTTTTGTCATGTTCAGTAGTAAGGCTCCCTGTGAGGGACAAGCCCCTCCTTCTTTTGTCATGTTCAGTAGTAAGGGACCCTGTGAGGGACAAGCCCCTCCTTCTTTTGTCATGTTCAGTAGTAAGGGTCCCTGTGAGGGACAAGCCCCTCCTTCTTTTGTCATGTTCAGTAGTAAGGGTCCCTGTGAGGGACAAGCCACTCCTTCTTTTGTCATGTTCAGTAGTAAGGGTCCCTGTGAGGGACAAGCCCCTCCTTCTTTTGTCATGTTCAGTAGTAAGGGTCCCTGTGAGGGACAAGCCCCTCCTTCTTTTGTCATGTTCAGTAGTAAGGGTCCCTGTGAGGGACAAGCCCCTCCTTCTTTTGTCATGTTCAGTAGTAAGGGTCCCTGTGAGGGACAAGCCACTCCTTCTTTTGTCATGTTCAGTAGTAAGGGTCCCTGTGAGGGACAAGCCCCTCCTTCTTTTGTCATGTTCAGTAGTAAGGGTCCCTGTGAGGGACAAGCCCCTCCTTCTTTTGTCATGTTCAGTAGTAAGGGTCCCTGTGAGGGACAAGCCCCTCCTTCTTTTGTCATGTTCAGTAGTAAGGGTCCCTGTGAGGGACAAGCCCCTCCTTCTTTTGTCATGTTCAGTAGTAAGGGTCCCTGTGAGGGACAAGCCCCTCCTTCTTTTGTCATGTTCAGTAGTAAGGGTCCCTGTGAGGGACAAGCCCCTCCTTCTTTTGTCATGTTCAGTAGTAAGGGTCCCTGTGAGGGACAAGCCCCTCCTTCTTTTGTCATGTTCAGTAGTAAGGGTCCCTGTGAGGGACAAGCCCCTCCTTATTTTGTCATGTTCAGTAGTAAGGGTCCCTGTGAGGGACAAGCCCCTCCTTCTTTTGTCATGTTCAGTAGTAAGGGTCCCTGTGAGGGACAAGCCACTCCTTCTTTTGTCATGTTCAGTTTGTTGCTTACCTTAAAGATGTATGTTAAAGACCAGCACATGATTAACTTTATACAAAAGCAATCAGTGCTTTTGATCTTGTTCAGTTCAGTTGTTCTTACTCAGTGAGAAAAGTCCAGTCTGTGTTCACTTGAACAAGAGCATGAAGTCTGGTTGAATGAGTTAACGTATATGATCAAATAATTAACGCCATTAATAGTTTGCTGCGTTAACACGTTTTTAACGCGTTAACGTGCCCAGCCCTAATATATATATACAGTATATATACACGTGTGTGTGTGTATATATATATATATATATATATATATATATATATATATATATATATATATATATATATATATATATATATATACAGACACACGTTCAATTTCAGTCGAGAAACACATAAGCTAATCTTTGTCCTCATTATCGGGTATGAGAAGAATATTGCTTGTTGATAGTCAATATATCTCATGTTGACAGAGAGACTATAATGCAGAATACTTCTGCTCATCTGAAATGATTGTTATTGACCAATAATGACGGAAAACAACACGTCTCATATAGAATACATAAACCAGTTTTCTCACTGTAGAGCTTCTTTTTTATTTATTTTTAAATCAACCAAATACAAAATTGAAAGCTTTAAATTATACAAGAAGACAGTTTGTTTTGTAGTGTCATAGGTAAAAAAAAGAAAAGACTGGGAGGTAAATTCATGTTGGTCCTAAGAATGAGCAACATGACCATACACATGTATGTGATCTGATCGTGAGCAGCAGGCGCGTTGCCATCATGCAAACACCTTTCAACTGTAACTTTGTTTCTGAACAAACGAACCAAAGGTCTTTTCCAGCTCCTCAATGGATTTTAAGATAAGAGATAAGAGAGATAAGATAATCCTTTATTAGTCCCGCAGTGGGGAAATTGCAGGATTACAGCAGCAGTGCACACAAGTAAATAAAAATCAAGTTATATAAATAAACAGTAATAAAAACAGTAAAGAAGAATACAATAGCAATATTAAATATACAGAGGGAATAAAGTTATATTAAAAAAAGTATTTAAATGTATTTATATTGCACCAGTTGAACTAATTAAAGTGGCCAAAGTGATTAAAGTGTTTAAGTGTTTGTGGTCTACTGTGAGCTCAGCTTGTTGTGCAGCCTGACAGCAGCGGGAAGGAAGGACTTTCGGTACCTCTCCCTCAGACACCGGGGACGAATCAGCCGGTGACTGAAGAGGCTGCGCAGCGCTGCAGAGTCCTGCATGAAGAGTCACTGTAACCGTGATGCATTATACTGATGTCACCACCTAGCGGCCTCTCTTCATTTAGAAGCAGGAAGACAAACCGGTTCGGTGAGTCCTCGCCCCGGAACATCTGCACAGAATGCACGGCTTCACAAACAGGTATTCTCCACCAGCATACAACACCACCACGCCTCTAGCGCCACCTCCTGTTGTCCCCTCTATCAGGGGTAGAAGGCCTATCCGGTCTTGTAGTTTCAGGCACAACACTCCCTCCACGCCGTGTTGTGTGTTGTTTGGGTGAGATGTCAAGAAGACAGATTCAACCAGTCAAACCTGAACAGGTAACCTAACAGCTATAGGGGGAGGTTCTTTAAACCAACCTATTTTTAGGCCTCTGCTCAAAAATGTCATCCCTAAACTAAAAAAGCTATATATCTGGAACCACTAGGACTATTTGAATAATGTTGGTGTTATAATAAAAGAGTATAAGGTGAGTTGTGTGTTCAGATGTGGAAATATCAGTCTGTGTTACTGGTTATGAGTAAATGAAGAACTGCATTATACAGTTTTTATAGTAATATATGCCATCGCTTTTCAAGGGGTTAAAAAAAAGGGGTTAAAATATATAAACACTTATCTTTGTATACATTTAATTACTATTTCATGTTCAATTACAATTTGTTTTCATAGCAGAAGTGCAAAAGTGAACACCCTATTACGATGTCAGAAGACTAGTGGGCCTCTACACACACACTCTACTACACTTACACACACTCTACTACACTTACACACACTCTACTACTCTTACACACACTCTACTACTTACACACACTCTACTACACTTACACACACTCTACTACACTTACACACACTCTACTACTTACACACACTCTACTACACTTACACACACTCTACTACTTACACACACTCTACTACTCTTACACACACTCTACTACTTACACACACTCTACTACACTTACACACACTCTACTACACTTACACACACTCTACTACTTACACACACTCTACTACACTTATACACACACTCTACTACTTACACACACTCTACTACTCTTACACACACTCTACTACTTACACACACTCTACTACACTTACACACACTCTACTACACTTACACACACTCTACTACTTACACACACTCTACTACACTTATACACACACTCTACTACACTTACACACACTCTACTACACTTACACACACTCTACTACACTTACACACACACTCTACTACACTTATACACACACACTCTACTACACTTATACACACACACTCTACTACACTTATACACACACACTCTACTACACTTACACACACACTCTACTACACTTACACACACACTCTACTACACTTATACACACACTCTACTACACTTATACACACACTCTACTACACTTACACACACTCTACTACACTTACACACACTCTACTACACTTATACACACTCTACTACACTTATACACACTCTACTACACTTACACACACTCTACTACACTCTACTACACTTACACACACTCTACTACACTTACACACACTCTACTACACTTACACACACTCTACTACACTCTACTACACTTACACACACTCTACTACACTTACACACACTCTACTACACTTACACACACTCTACTACACTTACACACACTCTACTACACTCTACTACACTTACACACACTCTACTACACTTACACACACTCTACTACACTTACACACACTCTACTACACTTATACACACTCTACTACACTTACACACACTCTACTACTTACACACACTCTACTACACTTACACACACTCTACTACTTACACACACTCTACTACTCTTACACACACTCTACTACTTACACACACTCTACTACACTTACACACACTCTACTACACTTACACACACTCTACTACTTACACACACTCTACTACACTTATACACACACACTCTACTACACTTACACACACACTCTACTACACTTATACACACACTCTACTACACTTATACACACACTCTACTACACTTATACACACACTCTACTACACTTACACACACTCTACTACACTTACACACACTCTACTACACTCTACTACACTTACACACACTCTACTACACTTATACACACTCTACTACACTTACACACACTCTACTACACTCTACTACACTTACACACACTCTACTACACTTATACACACTCTACTACACTTACACACACTCTACTACACTTACACACACTCTACTACACTTACACACACTCTACTACTTACACACACTCTACTACTCTTACACACACTCTACTACTTACACACACTCTACTACACTTACACACACTCTACTACACTTACACACACTCTACTACACTTACACACACTCTACTACTTACACACACTCTACTACACTTATACACACACTCTACTACACTTATACACACACACTCTACTACACTTACACACACACTCTACTACACTTACACACACTCTACTACACTTATACACACACTCTACTACACTTATACACACACTCTACTACACTTACACACACTCTACTACACTTACACACACTCTACTACACTCTACTACACTTACACACACTCTACTACACTTATACACACTCTACTACACTTACACACACTCTACTACACTCTACTACACTTACACACACTCTACTACACTTACACACACTCTACTACACTTATACACACACTCTACTACTTACACACACTCTACTACACTTATACACACACTCTACTACACTTATACACACTCTACTACACTTACACACACTCTACTACACTCTACTACACTTACACACACTCTACTACACTTACACACACTCTACTACTTACACACACTCTACTACACTTATACACACACTCTACTACTTACACACACTCTACTACACTTATACACACACTCTACTACACTTACACACACTCTACTACACTTACACACACTCTACTACACTTATACACACACTCTACTACACTTATACACACACACTCTACTACACTTATACACACACACTCTACTACACTTATACACACACACTCTACTACACTTATACACACACACTCTACTACACTTACACACACACACTCTACTACACTTACACACACACTCTACTACACTTATACACACACTCTACTACACTTATACACACACTCTACTACACTTATACACACACTCTACTACTTACACACACTCTACTACACTTATACACACACTCTACTACACTTACACACACTCTACTACTTACACACACTCTACTACACTTACACACACTCTACTACACTTACACACACTCTACTACTTACACACACTCTACTACACTTATACACACTCTACTACACTTACACACACTCTACTACACTCTACTACACTTACACACACTCTACTACACTTACACACACTCTACTACACTTACACACACTCTACTACACTTACACACACTCTACTACTTACACACACTCTACTACACTTATACACACACTCTACTACTTACACACACTCTACTACACTTATACACACACTCTACTACACTTACACACACTCTACTACACTTACACACACTCTACTACTTACACACACTCTACTACACTTATACACACACTCTACTACTTACACACACTCTACTACACTTATACACACACTCTACTACTCTTACACACACTCTACTACTTACACACACTCTACTACACTTACACACACTCTACTACTTACACACACTCTACTACACTTATACACACACTCTACTACACTTATACACACACACTCTACTACACTTATACACACACACTCTACTACACTTATACACACACACTCTACTACACTTATACACACACACTCTACTACACTTATACACACACACTCTACTACACTTATACACACACACTCTACTACACTTATACACACACACTCTACTACACTTATACACACACACTCTACTACACTTACACACACACACTCTACTACACTTACACACACACTCTACTACACTTACACACACACTCTACTACACTTACACACACACTCTACTACACTTATACACACACTCTACTACACTTACACACACTCTACTACACTTACACACACTCTACTACACTCTACTACACTTACACACACTCTACTACACTTATACACACTCTACTACACTTACACACACTCTACTACACTCTACTACACTTACACACACTCTACTACACTTACACACACTCTACTACTTACACACACTCTACTACACTTATACACACACTCTACTACTTACACACACTCTACTACACTTATACACACACTCTACTACACTTACACACACTCTACTACACTTACACACACTCTACTACACTTATACACACACTCTACTACACTTATACACACACACTCTACTACACTTATACACACACACTCTACTACACTTATACACACACACTCTACTACACTTATACACACACACTCTACTACACTTACACACACACACTCTACTACACTTACACACACACTCTACTACACTTATACACACACTCTACTACACTTATACACACACTCTACTACACTTATACACACACTCTACTACTTACACACACTCTACTACACTTATACACACACTCTACTACACTTACACACACTCTACTACTTACACACACTCTACTACACTTACACACACTCTACTACACTTACACACACTCTACTACTTACACACACTCTACTACACTTATACACACTCTACTACACTTACACACACTCTACTACACTCTACTACACTTACACACACTCTACTACACTTACACACACTCTACTACACTTACACACACTCTACTACACTTACACACACTCTACTACTTACACACACTCTACTACACTTATACACACACTCTACTACTTACACACACTCTACTACACTTATACACACACTCTACTACACTTACACACACTCTACTACACTTACACACACTCTACTACTTACACACACTCTACTACACTTATACACACACTCTACTACTTACACACACTCTACTACACTTATACACACACTCTACTACTCTTACACACACTCTACTACTTACACACACTCTACTACACTTACACACACTCTACTACTTACACACACTCTACTACACTTATACACACACTCTACTACACTTATACACACACACTCTACTACACTTATACACACACACTCTACTACACTTATACACACACACTCTACTACACTTATACACACACACTCTACTACACTTATACACACACACTCTACTACACTTATACACACACACTCTACTACACTTATACACACACACTCTACTACACTTATACACACACACTCTACTACACTTACACACACACACTCTACTACACTTACACACACACTCTACTACACTTACACACACACTCTACTACACTTACACACACACTCTACTACACTTATACACACACTCTACTACACTTACACACACTCTACTACACTTACACACACTCTACTACACTCTACTACACTTACACACACTCTACTACACTTATACACACTCTACTACACTTACACACACTCTACTACACTCTACTACACTTACACACACTCTACTACACTTACACACACTCTACTACACTTACACACACTCTACTACACTCTACTACACTTACACACACTCTACTACACTTACACACACTCTACTACACTCTACTACACTTATACACACTCTACTACACTTACACACACTCTACTACACTCTACTACACTTACACACACTCTACTACACTTACACACACTCTACTACACTTACACACACTCAACTACTACTTACACACTCTTAAGCCTAGTTCATGCTTCTCCGTCAGGTCGACGGCGCACCTACGCCGTCGACCTGACGCAGTCGTTGAGCATTCATAGTTCTGCGTCGAGGGTCTGCGTTGCTCTGCAATTAACCGCCATGCCGCCAGGGGGGTGTGGCTGTGTGGTTCAGGGGTTATAGCTGAACCCTTGCTTTTTCTTCCGGTCACAGTAAACAATGGCGACCAGGTTGAAGCGGCTGTGTATGGAGTTGGAGCTCACCAATATTGAAGAGCAAATGCTTATATTGCAAGAGTTGAAGCGCAGGAGGCAGAGAAGACGTTTGCGGAGGTGGTCTGTACGACCACCTCCGCAAATTCTCAGCGGTGACGCTGAGAATTTTAGCCTCGGGTGGGAGCCAGCAAGCTGTGGCGGCTAGCTACAAACTGGCGTCGAGATGGTGTCCCGAGGCACACTCAATTAGTGATAAACTGTAAATGAGTTATGCATGGTGTTGAAAATAAATATCAGACAACTTTTTGAATACAAACTTGTGTGCTTTATTCTTATGTATAAGTGCACTCAAACAATACAACACACACACTTGAGTATCAACTATTTACAAAAAAAAAAAACTATATACAAAGTTCAAAGCTGCGGGTCTATCATTGTCCATGTTCATGTATGAGCCCGTAGACTTTAAACATCAGAGCAGGTCTCTGGTCATCTGGCACCCTCCGAAGCAAGTCGCCCACAGTTTGTCCGAACCTGAAGCACTCATCCTCCTCCTGCAGTAGCTTCTGATGCAACTCCATCCTCCGTCTCGCTCTCTGATGAACCGCACGACGTCTGTTTTTAATGAAAGAGTGGATGCTTGATTAGTCTGTGTTTGTTTACAACCAGTAGTCAGCATTAC
The DNA here is from genome assembly GCA_038501785.1 of Myoxocephalus aenaeus. Classification (NCBI taxonomy): domain Eukaryota; kingdom Metazoa; phylum Chordata; class Actinopteri; order Perciformes; family Cottidae; genus Myoxocephalus; species Myoxocephalus aenaeus. Next base: position 687,704 of record JBAMJR010000092.1, read on the forward strand.
ATGTTGTTAATGTTTAACGTTACACATAACCGATGATGTAGCATTAAAAACAGAAAACACATACCGTTGCCTCGTAGTTGGAATCCGTTTCTCGGTGTTTCACATGTGGTGCCAGCCAGGACATGACGTGGTAAAATGCAGGCACCTTTTGGCCGCCTGGGTCGCCACTTTTTGTAGCGAGTTTCTTTCGCAGACGGACATATTTTCTTCCACCTTTTCGTGCACTCCACGGCCTCCAGCCCCGTGTTTTGCGCGATTTCTCGCCATGAATTTAATGTCCTTTGGCTGTCCTTGTAGTCGCTTGAAGAAAAGTTATACAAGTGGTCGTATTTCCTCACTTCCTCGATGATTCGTTCTTCTGTTTGGTCCATTGTGACTATCGGTCTACAAGAACTTTTTAAAATGGCGGTGTAGGAAGACAAAACGGAAAGAGCAACCGGAAATTACGTTCTGAACGGACCAATCACAGCGTTGCGGTCCGCGTCGACGCGACGCGTAGTTAGGATTTTTTGGAGGTGCGCGTCAGGCTACAGCGTAGGGGTCTGCGTCGACGCGTGGACGCAGACGGAGAAGCATGAATTAAGCTTTACACACACACTACTACTTACACACACACTCTACTACTTACACACACTCTACTACTTACACACACTCTTACACACACTCTACTTACACACACTCAACTACTACTACTACACACACACTCCACTACACTACACTTACACACACACTCTACTGCTTACACACACTCTTACACACACTCTACTGCTTACACACACTCTTACACACACTCTACTGCTTACACACACTCTTACACACACTCTACTGCTTCCAGTGTGAGATGTGACTTCACAAGCGAAGCATTGTTCCAGAGCTATTTAAATAAAGTGAACATAACTTGAGATAAAACACGTGTTGTGTTCCCCCTACTGTTCCACTATGAAGGAGCCTCCACGTCGTCCTCGTGTTGCGCGTGCGCAGGCCGGCCGGTGATTCGCGGAGCGGCGCTGCGCCCGCCCCCCCGGCTGGCTGCTGGTACACGTCAGCAGTCAATAAGTTGTAACCAAGAAGTGTCGCCGTCCCGTCATCCTCTTCCTGGTCCGAGGGCCGCTGACACTTCACACCTCGTCTGGTGAGGCAAACGAACGAGCCAGCGGCGACATTGTTTCCTTTTCTCACCGCGCGTGTCTTGTATTGACTCCGCTCGCTTTGTTCGCCTCTTTCTCTCTCCCTCTCCAACAGGTGGTAAAAACAAGCGTCCCAGCGACTGTTTTTGGCAAATGGCACTGGTTTCAGGTGGGGAGGAGAAGCAGCCGCCGTCGCCGGGAGCTTCGCCGCACGAGGAACAGAGTCTACGATGAGGGCGCGCGCGAGACTAGGTGAATGAAACGCTTCTGTCGTCTTCCAAAAGTGCGATTCTCCGCGAGAGAAGATGAGGTTTCGGCTGGTCAAACGGAACCTGCTCGCGCTGCTGGGGGTTTCCGTCGTGGTCGTGACTCTCCTGTTCACCACGCGCGTGCTATTAGTCCCCGACAATGGCACGAGCGGACCCAGTGACGACGTCGCTGTGATTGGTCGGTTCGCTCACAGCGGCGACGCGGCGAAGTTCGACTTCGGTTCGCTCCCGGAGTTGACGAAGTCCGTTTTCACCGCCAATTACAAGCAGTGCGTGCGCAACGCGGACGCGTTCCCGGGGGAGCCCCGCCTGGTGCTGGCCGTGCAGGTCCACAACAGACCCGAATACCTGCGGCTGCTCATCAGGTCGCTGGAGAACGCCGCCGAGGTCCACGGCTTCCTCCTCATCTTCAGCCACGACTACTTCTCAGAGGAAATAAACGCCATTGTGCAAGAGATCACTTTCTGCAAAGTGCTGCAGATTTATTTCCCCTTCAGCACCCAGCTGCATCCCGCCGGGTTTCCTGGGAAGGACCCTCGGGACTGCCCCCGGGACGCGTCCAAGGACGACGCTTTGAAGACCGGGTGCCTGAACGCAGCGCACCCGGACTCCTACGGCCACTACCGGGAGGCCTTCGTCACGCAGACCAAGCACCACTGGTGGTGGAAGCTGCACTTTGTGTGGGAGCGGGTGCAGGCGGTGCAGGGCTACGGCGGCATGGTGGTCTTCCTGGAGGAGGACAACTACATCCTGCCGGACTTCTTCCATTACTATAAGTCAATGATGGAGTTCAGGAGGAGCAGCTGCCCGGATTGCGACATGCTGGCGTTGGGCAACCACGACGGCCTGGCTGACTTCACCGCGCGGGCCGACAAGGTGTCGACCGCCGGGTGGATGTCCACCAAGCACAACATCGGCATGGCCGTCTCCCGGGAGGTGTACTACAAGCTGATGGGCTGCAACGACGAGTACTGCACCTACGACGACTACAACTGGGACTGGACCCTGCAGCGCCTCTCGGGAACCTGCATCTCGAAGCCCGTCAAAGTGCTGGCGGCGAAGGGCACCCGGGTCCTCCACACGGGCGACTGCGGCCTCCACCAGAAGGAGAAGTGCAGGCCGGAGTGGGCCTCGCAGAAGGCGGAGGAGGGCCTCGCCGCGGCCAAGGCCGGCCTCTTCCCTCCGGCGCTCGTGCTCGGCGGCGCGGAGGCGGCGGAGCACAAGGCGCACGTGAAGAACGGAGGGTGGGGGGACGTCCGCGACCACGTTCTGTGCAAGAACTACGCCAAGCGGCTCTGAGCGGATGTGCCGCTCCTACGGAGCTCTCCAGGGCTGCATCGGGTGTGCCAATATTCACTTCCTGGCCAGGTCTTCCCAGGACTAGGACCAAACCCGAGGTCTTTTCACTTTGTTAAAGTCTTTTATTCTGAATCACCAAAGCTGCACAGTTGCCAAAGACTCCCTTGATATTTGAGTTTAATAATGCAAGCTGTCATGTGACCTGCTCTGTTTATCTGTCTCACGAGCCAAAACATTAGACTAGATTTATTGCACAGTGATGGGAAATAAGAGTCAACTATATCAGAATGTACACCAACGCATGGACATTTTAATTCTTTTGAAAATGAATTCATTGACTGGGAACATTGCACACGGGATGTTTGTTTACTAGAAGATCAATGTGTTGGTGTGTGAATGATTTGCATTGATTTTATGAACGGCAATGCATTTTACGTGCTTTTTTTTTTTTATGGTACGATTTTAAGTGCAACAACAAAAGGGCACATGCACACACATGCACACACATCACTGTGCAGACTGCAGAGTTTAACACATGTATGAGCATCTTGTACAGAACGTGTAGTTCATGCCGTCTCTCTGGGGTTGACTTCTTATTTCCTGCACATAATGGGATTGTTACTGAATGTAGCTTCAGCGTAACGGGGGGTTCCTGTTGAGGCGAGGTCAGCGGACACCACTTATCCAGTCTGCTGCTCACCTGCATGGACCTGGAATACGACCGAGAGCTGGCTGGTGTTGACTTAAGTCTTCTCCTTTTGATTGGGACTCTCTTTGCTTTGTGATGAGTGAAACGTGACCCTTTGGAGTCTCGCTCGAGGTCTTTCTCTCCGCAAACACCGGGGGTCATCTGTGATTCTGAGTTTCTGTATTTGCACCTTCTTTCCTTAGAATTATATTTTGGGATGTTTGGGGATATTTTGTTTTTTGTATTTTTGGGGAATCGTTCAATAGTTGGTGAAACTGAAGAAACAAAATCCCACTATGGATAAAGTTGCCTCTTTACAGTGTAAAACTGGGAAAATGAACACAAGCATATTGATGCCATTATTGCCTTTTTTAAAATCTGACCAAAAGTGCCTTTTTACTTTGTGCCTCCACTTGGTTTAAAATAGATCTTTAGAGGTGCCCTGATAACACATACAGGGACATGTAGTTCAACTAAAATATATATATATATATACACACATTTGGTTAGTTAGCGTCTTTATTGTGAGATGTGGAATGTGAATGGTCATTTCACATAAATCTCCATAGTCCAATTAGAATAACTTATTGCACGACTTTGGAAAGATGAGATCAGACCCGTGGTTTAATCTGATATCGGGGCACCGAAATATGAAGTGAATGTGACGATGAAATAAATAAATCTTCTATTATGTTGAAAAGCACAATTACTTCTTGAATAACGAATATTGTGTGTGTGTGTGTGTGGGGGTGGGTGGATTTTGTAGTTTGTTGAGAATGAGACCAACTTCTTCTTTTTCTTTCCAGCATATTTTTCCTTTTCTTTCTGATAATCACTTGAAATATCTGTCCGTTGTTCACGTAATGTTTGCCAAATGGGGGAAAAAAAATAAAAGCCTGAATTTTCATCGTTTGTCTCATCGTGGATTTGAAACAGGTCCCATATAGTAGATATTAACTTGTATGAAACTGTACATTCTGATGGAGGTTTTCCTGGGAACTACAACAATGGACACCATTATTTGACTAAGTTGGGCCGTTCAGAGGGGAACGTTCAGTTCATTCCATCAGCTGTCTTGAGGTTTTAGGCCATGACTCAGGAGGTTAAGAACACAAACATGTACCCACAAGCACACGCTCTGGATCGGTGCGTCTTATTATTATCCTTCATATTAGCAGTTCAGTCAAGGACATCATTCTACAAGTCAACATCTACATATGAACAAACAAAACGATCCCTGTAATTAATGGGCGACACAACTAGTTGTTAGCAGGAAACTGTTAATGGAATGAAGAGGAAATGACAGGATAACTAGTGCGGCAGAACATCGTGGTGCGTTCACGGGCTTTGGAGCTGCGGAACAAAAGAGACGCTGAACGGAGATCTGTGGTATTTTCCGGTCACGCGTCACGTGACTGAACCGAGCGCTGTGATTGGCCAGATCCGTTCGGTGTTTATTTCCGGAAGTAAGTTGTTGTCAGTGTCAGACTTTCCATTAGGACTATACCACCTCCACAGCTCCGGACCGACAGGTAAACACTCACACCTGGACTGTATTGAACCGAATTAAATCACGTTGTGTTCACTATCCTGAAGTCTAGCCAGTCACTTGTCAAATCGATTAAATTCATCATGTTTACGTTCCCACACTGGTGTAGCCACTGTTAGCCGTTAGCTAGCTGTTGCGCTCGGGAGCTTACGTAATAGACTTTTGTTTACAACACAGACAATGAATTGTGAAAAACACCACGTGTCGCCACTAAAGGCCACGCCGGGGGCTCGGGGCCGCTTCTCCCGGCTCGGTGTCAGCGGGTAGCGCCACAGAGCGCCAATGCGGCCGCTAGCGCGCTGTTAGCTATCACGCTAGCTAGCTAGCTAGCTGGTGAGCTGCTCACTGCCTACTTAATGAATACTGCACGCAAGCTAATTAACTTTTCGGGCGGTTATCCGTCCCGTCGCACTCCACGCAGTGTGTTCCTCCCAGGAGGGCAGCGCGTTCATTAACGCGTCACCTGTGTGCTTCCGCCTCCTCAAGGTGTGTCCTCGTGCATCACAATGGCACACTGGTTCCACAGAAACCCCCTGAAGGCAACGGCGCCCGTGTCCTTTAACTTCTACGGAGTGGCGGGGAGCGCGGCTGCCAACAAGATATGCAAGTATGTCTTCTCCCCGTTCCCTAGAGCTGTGACAGAAACGCCACCATTGTGTATTCATGACGTAATGTCCCTGTTCCTGCCGTTTGTCAGTCACCTGTGTGGCTGATCAACACAGGTGACAATGGACATAATTGCTCTGAATGCAGTAATGATGGGGTTATTTCTAGAGCGTCTATTGAGCTACTTGGTTTGACCCGTTCAGCGACCTGAGGACGAACAGGGCCAGGCTGCTGGAGACGTTCACCGACGTCACCTGCAACCCCGAGATCATGAAAAACGCCACGGACGCATACTTCTCCCTCCTCCAAGGTGTGTCCACGCTCCCTAAACAAGTCCTGTTTGTGTGCTCGCCCCTTAACATAATACAAACGTTCTGTTCTGAACACTGTAGACCGTACTGTAATTCTGCTGGAGAGCCTAAAGTTACATCTGGATTCCTGGGAGCCTACATTGGAAAAAGGGTTTCAAATGAGTCACCTGGCAGAGACCTCCTCTGGGTTTTTCTTTTCATTTTTCTTTACAGCTAACCAACTGCTTCTCTTTTTCTTCTTCTCCAATGCTGGTCCGTGATGCAATAGGCTTCATCTCGTCCTTGGATGGAACGACTCAGGAGAACAAGATGAGGTTCATCCAGAACTTCAAGTGGACCGACACCTTACAAGGAAACGCCCCGAGGTGAACACTGCCTGAGCGCTTCATGTGGCGTTCAGGGTCTCACGGCGTTGGAGTGAACGGGCTGCAGGTTTAAGGAGGGGCAAAGTAAACGCTTTCCAGGAGGCCTTAACCACTTTGAATGAGTCATCATTCACATTTAATTACTGAGTGCTGCAAGTATTAGAACCGAGTAGTTAAAACAAGACACAAAAAAAGAAGTCTATTATTTTTATTCTCACTAATAAGTTGAGTGAAAGTCACACTGATAAACATCTGACCTCATTGCTGGGTCTAGCCCCGTGTGCAGGTCCTCACAGCTCTGGTCTATCACATTGTAACCCAAAGGCTCATGAGACATACGCATGTGTTGATGTTTAACCTTGGCCTCCGTCTCTCCTCGCTCTCCAGTGCCCAGCAGGATGCCATCTTCGAGCTGGTCTCCATGGCCTTCAACGTCGCCCTCTGGTACACCAAGTTTGCCTCGAGACTAGCAGGGAAAGAGAAGTACGTGCTTTTTGTGTGTGTCTGTATTGTTGTTATCGAATCAGTCGTGTATTGATGAATGCTAGATTTGTGTTAAAATGGTGGATTGCGTTTATGCTTAACATTTGTCACTCGTGTTTTCCTGTTCGACAGCGTGACGGAGGCCGAAGCGAAAGACGTTCACCGGAGCCTGAAAGTTGCAGCTGGAATATTCAAAACCCTCAAGGTGAGTGAGTCTTCACAACAAACCCACTAACGTCTGGCTTTTGGCTCCAATTAGCATTAACGGTTTCAATTAGCATTCATCCTCCGGACAAACGGCTCTGTGACCAGCGGTGATGGAAACACGACGCTCCTTTGGCCTCTTTTACTCTATGTGATGGCGTCAAATCTGGACTTGGACAATTCTTATAATTTCTTAAAGTAGAAAACATAACGCCTCCTTAAAGCCACAGGTCTCCATTGACAGTAACAGTAATGTTCCCTATCAGTGTAAAACGCATCACAATGGTATTTGTCAGTCTTTCTACTGTTCCACCAATCCCCATCTCTGGTTTGGTGGAAACCCTTAATCACTCTGGAAGCTGCCGGACTCCATTGACAGACAGTCATTTCACCTCGCTGATCATTGCAGAACACTTCTCCTTCAAAAGAATCTCAGAGTGCCACAGAGCCAATATATAGTACAACAAATAGTTAAAGCAACCCATAATTAAACAATGAATAGCTGACATGAATCAACACAAGGTCAAAAATGCCTTCCTGGATAAAAATGTTTTTCTGCCAGTCTTAAAAGAGTTCAGTGTCTGAGTTGCAGTGACACTGTTCCTTTACTTCCACTGAAGCACACAAGCTGATACAGATGAATGCAAATAAAAGAAATGCATAGATGAAAGAAGCAAAGAGATTTTAACGCAACATATTCTGTTTCTTCAGGAGGTCCACATCCCTCGTCTCATCACCCCGGCCGAAAAGGGCCGAGACCTGGAGCCCCGAGCGATCGACGCTTACATCATCCAGTGCCAGGCGGAGGCGCAGGAAGGTAACCATGTGACATGCGTGTCTCTAATACTCACACACTAGCATCTGAATTCAAGACGGGGTTCTTACGCTCACGGAGAACCTGGAAAACCATGGAGGTTTAAAATGGTTATTTCCAGGCCTGGAAAAGTCCTTGAAAAAAAATAAACTCCCAAAAGTTTAGTAAAAGTCATGTAAATGTGTTATATTCATGTGTTCATGACGGTCATTTAGTTTGAAATAATGAATATGCTTTTAAAAGAAAGACTCAAAATATAAGCAGGCATACATACAGGCATCTATATAAATGTTTATTCTTTTAATCAAACTATTGTCTCATTCATTTGAGTCATTTAAGGTTTACTGTATGCTTTGTATTCTCATTGTTAGTTTAAATACTACATTTACTCACTTTTTACTGTTTACACCCAGATTTCACTAAATGTTTGTCATGGACATTTGGGTTAAAGTCATGAACCCACTGGTCAACATGTGGATGAACCCTGAAGATCAAACGTCCCCACATGGAGTGACGCATTTGATCTGAAACATTGTATCAGAACCTGAAATAATCAGAATATTATTATTAAATCTTTCTACAACAGAATCATTCTGCGGTTGGGTGAGGTAATAAATATCCTGTGGCTTGTTTTACTTAAAATATAGAAACATGTGAGGATTACAGATCTGGAGTTAAAGAGCGATCTTTGCAGTGACTAGACGCTCGATAACGACTCATAATCATATCCATCCTGTGGTTTTCTCTCAGTGACGATTGCCAGAGCGATTGAACTGAAGCACAACGCCACGCTGATCGCTGCGCTGGCGTTTGAGACGGCCAACTTCTATCAAAAGGCTGGTCGGTATTTTGTCAGTTATTACTCGTTAGTTCTGATGCACACTGTCGTAGTCAGAGCTGTTATTTTCTCACGTGTTCACACTTTATAACACAACAGTATTTTGCACAAGTGAGGGGCTGATCACATGACGCATGACAAAAGCAACATTGTGTCTAATGGCCATCAGACGGCGTCTCGCTGCAAGAAGAAGTCTGGTTGTATAGAAGTCTATGAGAAAATGACTCTACCTCCACTTGATTTAAACTTAATATTTACCGTAGACGGATGTTTACGGAAGAGAGGAGGACATCTGCTGTGATTGGCTCTTCGTTGTCACGTGATGTTCGCTGCAGCTTTCCAAAACCTGAACAATTATCAATTATTATCTCTGAGCGCAGCCGCACGCTGCGTGTGTTTCCATCGACAACAACAGCTAGAAAACCCCACGGCATGTGAACGCCCCTTACTCACAACTCTATCTAATGTTACACGAGCATGATCAACCATGACACTGTCATAATATATATAATGCAATATATATCTGATGTCAGGGCTCACTCACTTGGGACCTAGCAAACAAACAACAACCCAGATTTCACTAAATGTTTGTCATGGACATTTGGGTTAAAGTCATGAACCCACTGGTCAGGATGTGTGTGACCCCTGTATATACATTACAACACATATTCTTGTCATGTGGCTTATTGCTTCACTGGAAAGACATGTTCTTTTTGCGTGTATGGGAGAACCTTCCTATGAGGCTGCTGAAGGTCCTCTGCTCTGTCCGCAGACCACACGTTGAACACCCTGGAGCCAGAGTGCAGCAGCAAATGGAGGAAGTACTTCCAGCTGAAGCAGCACTTCTACATGGCTTATGTAAGCACACCTCACTCGTAAAGGAACCCAGCCAAGCAGACGCTCTTCTTCCTCTTGGCAGAGGAAGAAGAGCGTCTCCAGATTGTGCTTCTCACTGTGACTTACAGGCGTACTGCTACCACGGACAGACGCTGCTGGCCACCGACAAGTGTGGCGAGGCCATCCGATCTCTGCAGGAGGCGGAGAAGTGTACGTATACGTCTGTTCATGTGGTTCATCACCTGATCATCTGTTTGTTTTATCTATAGAAAGAATGCTATTCATCTTTGACGTGGTTTTTAGGCACTCGTTGTGTAGATAAGCTTCATGTGACATCTTCACAGGATGGAGTTGCATTTCTCTTGGTTAGAGGTGAAAGGACGCTCTCTTGTTACTGTCAGGCCTGAGAATACATGATATGCTCACTCGGGTTCAGTAGCGTGTGGTGGAAGCTTTGAAGCAGCCTGTGTTCTTTGCATGTGGTGTTTCCTGTGTGTTGAGCTGAAGAGTCACCCCTTGCCGTTCCCCTCGTGTCTTTGTGTTCAGGTTACTCGCATGCCGAGGTGCTGTGTAAAGAGTACCGGCAGACCAAAGGCCCCGGCACCACGGCCAAGCCGTCGGAGCAGCTGTTCTTCCTCAAGCTGGGCGGCGTCATCAAGAACACGCTGGAGAAGTGCCAGAGAGAAAACGGCTTCATGTGAGTCCTGTTCTACGTGGTTCTCACGAGGAACCCTCTACAGCAGGGGTGTCAAACTCATTTTAGTTAAGGGGCCGCATGCTGCCCATTTTGACCTCAAGTGGGCCAGACCAGTAAATTCACAGCATATTAACGCATACATAATGACAATATTACTCTCTGTTTAAATCATTGGTGAAGGTTTTTGGATGATAAACTCTATTTTAAGGTTTTTCTTCAAGAAACAAGAAACATAAAGACCAACCCACTGTTTACCTGCCTGGGCTCTCCTCTGCAGATTCCCTTGCAGTTAGGCAATATCTTTAGTAAAGTCAATGCTGTGATCAATTGCGTCTGTGGCTCAATTGTTACCATGCACGTCTTATAATCAGAGGATCAATGGTTCGAATCCCGACTGAGGTATTATTATTTTTTTTCTGCAATTTTAACAATTATTCTGCGGGCCGGACTGGACCCCCTGGCGGGCCGGATCCGGCCCGCGGGCCGTATGTTTGACACCCCTGGTCTACAGGGTTCTGACAGTCATGTAAATGTGTTTTATTCATGTGTTCATGACGTTCATTCACGCTGAGTTTGAAATAATGAATATGCTTTTAAAAGAAAGACTCAGAATATAAGCAGCATACATACAGGCATCTATATAAATGTTTATTCTTTTAATCAAACTATTGTCTCATTCATTTGAGTCATTTAAGGTTTACTGTATGCTTTGTATTCTCATTGTTAGTTTAAATACTACATTTACTCACTTTTTACTGTTCACACCCAGACTTCACTAAATGTTGGTCATGGACATTTGGTTTAGAGTCATGGACCCACTGGTCAGGATGTGTGAACTCTGCTTTTAGGGCGGAGCCTTTGTTAATGGTGGAACAAAGCATTTGACATAGACAGCCTTTAGTTGCATATACATATTGTACGTATTAAAGCCTCTCGGTTGTTACATGTCTGGTGGCTTAACAGTTTTAGCTGCAACTCTAAATCAATAAAGTAACTGTGGACATTCCCTCAGATACTTCCACAAGATCCCGGTCGAGGCGCCGCAGCTGGAGCTGAAGGCGAGTTACGGCCTGGCGGAGCCGACCTCCTTCGACCTGCCGCCGCTCAGCGAGCAGTGCTCTGCTGAAGTCTACGCCACCTTCGACCTCACCAAGGGAGCCAAAAGCGACAAGGTAGAGTGTGTGTGTGTCTTGATGCGAGTGTTGAACCCTTGAGACTAACGTCAACTAGCATCCTTCCACTGACCGATAATAAAAACAGAATTTGACCTCCAGTTCTCACTGAAGAATAGGCAACCCGTTCTCGTCCGCCCTGCTTTAGTCTGTTCCTCTGTCACCACGTCTTGTTGATCTGCTTCCCGTGACGTGAGCCGGTCTTTGAGTTGGAATGGTCCTGTAGTCTGAGCCCTGCTCCAGGAGTTATCCACGTCCACATACGCCACAAACGTCCTGTACTCCTTCGTAACGTCGCACAGCTGACCTCCAGGCTCGGGAATATCTCTCCCTCTCCCATTTCTGCACGGTCAATAAAGACCTGGAGGGAGAATTTGGCGTCTGCAGTTTAAAATGAAAAAGAAAGTGTTTCTCGCGGGTTTAGACCATTGCGGTTGGTATTCATTCAGTGTGTGTGTGTGTGTGTGTGTGTGTGTGTGTGGTCTCTTCCCTGCAGGCCAAGCCCAAGGAGGAGGAGGTGAAGCCGGTGAAGGAGCCGGACCTGAAGCCCCAGAAGGACACGGGCTGCGTCCTCTCCTAGAGCACCACGCCTCCTGCTTCACCTAAACCTCTCATAGGAAACATGTCCATATTGTTATGCTTTTCATCCGTGGTGTTTTAGGTTCCTGCTGAAGCGTGCGTAGTGCATTCTCCTCTCCACGGCTCCAGCTGCTCATGAAGTCAACCCGTATCCAGCTTATAGATGACTCCAGGTGAAGTCTTTGCTCGAGGGGCGTTGAAGTACACGTCTAAAGAAGCCTTACTGGTGACCTCGTCTTATTAATGGTGCCTCCCAGGAGACGTGTTAAACACGCTGCGACAGGACATGCATCTAAACAACAACAACAACAACGTCAGTGTAAAAGAACACATCTCCCACTACATGGAACATGAAGCGACCTTCCAGAGTGAGGAACTCTGCGTGCGTTTCACTCGACATTAAAACACTCGTGATGATCAACAGGTGGAAATGTAAATCGGTGGACGGGCAAAAAAAGAACAAATGAAATCAAACTGCATCCAGATAGGATCAGTCCTTTATTTAGATCACATGACGTACTGCCGCTCTCTTTACATCGCTGGGTTCTTTTTATTCTGTGTCTTCTACTCTTCATATAGGAACTCTTTGTATTACTGGATGAATCTTTCTTTAACATGCTTAGGGATTCTATGATTTATCCCCGATAATAGTCCTTTAATTTATTTCTATGATGTGACATTTTAGTTGAAAGCGCTCACGACAGCGTATACAATCCTGCGTGGCTCATGTTCTTGGGTTGATTTTAATTATTTTTATATATATTTCAGTGAAATGCTTTCTCTTTGTGTGAAGTGTTGCTGAGCGTTCCCTCTTCCTGCAGCACAGAGTCATCACGTCCACACACCATGACTATCCATCGCTGGAAAACGTGTAAAAACTGTAATATACTGTTGAACTTGTTTGTGCCCAACAGGTATATTAACTCTTCGTCCCAAACAAAGTGCCGTCTCACTAAACTCCATCATAGCTCATCGTAACGCCGTCGCACTTTATTCCACTCGGCTGTGCGGGAAGCGGCTCTGGAGCTGCAGCTCATGGTCCTCCAGCGTGTCCGTCATGTAACATGTATTTCTAACGGTATTAAATCATCCGTACGAGTCCATTCCTCCACGTCTTGTGTTCATGTATTCACCACGATTGAAGCTGCATACCTTTGTTCTTGCACACGGATATAATGAAGGAACCAAATCTACAAACAGTCTACATGGTGGTTGTGTGATTATTTTATTAAACTGCTGTGTTGTCCGACTGGAATTAAATAATAGTATACTAGTATGGAATTTACTAACAATATCTCAATCATATATTAATGTTATACTATCATAATAATCTTTTAATTTCATAATATTCACAATTATTACTCTGCCCTGCAGTAACAGGGAAAACTGCTGAAGTTCTTTAGCTGCATTCTCTCTCCTGACCACCAGGGGGTGACTCCTCTGGTTGTATAGAAGTATATGCTTCATGTGTTAAAGCTGCATTCTCTCTCCTGACCACCAGGGGGCGACTCCTCTGGTTGTATAGAAGTCTATGCTTCATGTGTTAAAGCTGCATTCTCTCTCCTGACCACCAGGGGGCGACTCCTCTGGTTGTATAGAAGTATATGCTTCATGTGTTAAAGCTGCATTCTCTCTCCTGACCACCAGGGGGCGACTCCTCTGGTTGTATAGAAGCCTATGCTTCATGTGTTAAAGCTGCATTCTCTCTCCTGACCACCAGGGGGTAACTCCTCTGGTTGTATAGAAGTATATGCTTCATGTGTTAAAGCTGCATTCTCTCTCCTGACCACCAGGGGGTGACTCCTCTGGTTGTATAGAAGTCTATGCTTCATGTGTTAAAGCTGCATTCTCTCTCTTGACCACCAGGGGGCGACTCCTCTGGTTGTATAGAAGTCTATGCTTCATGTGTTAAAGCTGCATTCTCTCTCCTGACCACCAGGGGGTGACTCCTCTGGTTGTATAGAAGTCTATATAAATGACTCTACTTCTCTTGATGTATTCCCTCAGTAAACATTGTAAACATGAGTTTATGTCTCAATCTCTAGTTTCAAGTCTTCTTCAATACAGCATGATGTTCATCTAGTAAATTATGGTCATTTAGAGTCAAACAGACCATAATAGGGGACGCTTTAGGGCGGGGCTAAAGGTGATTGACAGGCTTCTAGTTGAGACGATGGTGTTTGGTGTTCGGTTGAACTCGTGTCGCTCCTGGTTGCAGAAAATCAAGATGGCGACGACCAAAATGCGGAGCAACTGTAGTCCACAAACCAAGTGGGGACGTCACGGTGAGTTTATATTTCTGCTACTTTAAACTATTCAGTATAATAATAATAATAATAATAAACAACAGAAAAGTTACTTCAAAGTTACTTTAAAACTTTTATCCGTGAGCTGGTTGGACTCCACTTCAGAAGTTAAAATCAAGATTTTTAATCAAGATCTCACAACACAAAAATAGTTGTTTCCTGGATTTGAATAGTTTTACCAGCAGATAAACACCATGCAGAATGAGTGGGATGTTTGATCTGACATTTGAAGCCGTTTAAATGTCTAAAACGTGAGAATAAAGTGAGAATAAACCTCCACGTCTCCGCAGCAGAACAAGCCCAGCCCTCTGCCTCACGGCGGCGCTGCTGGATGTGTGCGTCTCGGGTTTCAGTCGTGGTCCTGCATCCTGTAGTCCTGCATCCTGCATCCTGTAGTCCTGCATCCTGCATCCTGTAGTCCTGCATCCTGTGTCCTGCAGTCCTGAGTCCACAGAGCTCGGCGGGGACGCACACAGCTGGCACCAGAACGCTGACGGTGGAGGAAGGCTGGTGAAGAATGAGCCACCAGGAAGTGAGTGTTGCAAGACAAACATGTCAGCTGTGCAGGAGCTGAAGGGGGAAGTTCACTTTTCACCGTTTTTGCGGGACTCTTGGAGCCTGGTGTATAGTTACAAACATTAAAATAATGTATATATCTTTATTTAAAAGGCACCGTGTAGAGTTAAAACATGCAGGTCACCATTTGATGCACTGTACCAGATTGTAGCTTCAGCTAATTCACATGTGTCCCTCGACGGACCGTAACAAACAACACGAGAGCAAACAGTACAGGATAAAACACACAATACAACTCTATGTGTTTGGAGAAGAACACAATACAAAGCTACAGCACATTCAAAGTAACTTACAGGTAAGTAAAAAGCATTGAAAGTCAGTGAGACAACCCATAATGACGTTGCTCAATGAGTACAGTTCAACAGATGTTTTAAATAGTTTTAAAAGTGCTGCTAGAGCTGCAGCTCTCCAGGTGCTCACTGCCTTGTGGCTTTCACAGAACAGGATGATGACCAAATGCATGTCAAGAATAATAAGAATATCCTAATGAAAATGAAGCCGCAGCAAACTGTGACACACGGAGGACTTCCAATACAAACAAAGGCTCTAAAGTCCGGTCCCACCTGTCAGCCGTCACCAGACGTACGGGAGGCCGAGTCCGGGAGTCCCGCCCTGTCCCAACAGAGGAGGATCATCCACTTCTCCAGCGGGGAGACTCTGGAGCAGGAGGAGGAGGAGGAGGAGGAGGAAGAGGAGTCATCAAACAGGCCTCCCTTCAGTGAACCGGCACAGAAGGTGGGACGCAGTGAAGAAGAGCGATTCCACGTTGCGTCTCATCCCCAAGTCATTGTTTGTGTTGTCTCTGCTTCCTCAGACCAGGCTGTCCTTCAGGAGCGTGGCCCTTCTGGTTGGGAGGATCTCCCTGCTGAGTACGCCACGTGACCATCGAATACATTCAAGCTTAAATCAACGCTAGGGCCTGATCATGGTGGAGGAAGTCTCACTTGTTGTGTCACTGTCTCTGAAATCAGCCTGCGATTTCCTGGGAGAGCGGCTAGCCGGGGCGCTAGGACTGAATGCGGCCAAATACCAGTACGCCGTCGACCAACATCACCGCGACCACGAGGTAAAGCAGGGGCTCTCAAACGGTGGGGCGCGACCCTCTAGTGGGGCGCAGAGGTGTTACAGGTGGGGCGGATTAGTTTTAAATCATCCTTTATTAATCCCAGAGTGGGGACGTTATCCTCTGCATTTGACTCATCCTCACACACATCTGCACTCCTTTTGTTTTGTCTGACACGTTGAACGTTGAACGTTATTGTTATTATCTTATATTTAGTGCAAAACAGGTGATTTGCAGCCACAATAGGTAATTGTTTTGCCAAATATTAGAATTGTTTTTTTGGCACAGATCTAACTTTTATTTGCATTGTTCTAAGAAAGTGATTGCACATGCTGTTAGGTTTTGTCTGATGGAGCGATCTGGTTACAATTGTCTTTATTCTATTATTTGAAAAAGCACAGATGGAGGAGTCACAAAAAGTGATTTCAATAAAAATTCAGCATGGACTGAATTTTGAACTAAACCAGTGGTTCTCAAACTTTTTCCTCCAAAGTGGGGCGTGAAACAGTTTGAGAACCACTGAGGTAAAGTCCAATAAAACACTTCATAGTTCTGGTTGTCGGGGCAGGAGATGATGTGCCGCTTAGCGACACACTGATGCTTTCTTTGCATCTTTCTCGTAGACGACCAGCAGCCCGGCCGAGGACGACCAGCTGGAGGAGCGGGCCTCGATCCGGCTCGACCCCGGACCGGGGCGGGGTCACTACGGGGCCACGGGAGAAGGGGGGCGTCCCGCTGACGCCCCGGCCAGCTGTGATGAGAAACACACTCACAGAAGTGAAGGACGTCACAACAGAGCCTATCAAGCAGAGGATTAAATGAAATGAAACTGAAAAAGCAAAGATATGAGGGTTGTGATTTCAATGTGAAAGCTTTTGTTTAAAGTGCACAGAGTAACACATAATGCAGTCATCCTCTCTTCAAGGTGGTGCCATCATCCTGAAGGGGACAATGATCAGAATCAGAACCATTTATTGCCATGTTTGTTTTCACATACAAGGAATGTGTCCTGGTGGGAGGTGCATGCCATGTAACAATAAACATGTAACAATAAACATGTAACAATAAACATGTAACAATAAATGGGAGCATGAATATTCACAACTGCATCTATAGTAGAATACACAATTAAAGTTTAAAATAAAGTGCCTAAAAACCTTTTTATTCAGGAAGGCATTTTTTACCCTGTGTTGATTCATTGTCAATATTAATTTGTCTTTTTCTTACTTTTTTTATTAGGGCTTGCTTTAACTATGTTTTAACTGTTTTTATTTTGTTTAAAAATTACATGTATTATTATTATTATTATTATTATGTAAGTGTTATGTGAAAGTGACGATATATGCTCAAATGAAATACATAAAAACACGAAAAGCAGAAAGCATATCGCACTGAGTTCGCGGCTTGCTTAAGAGTTATTAGTGTAAAAGTGTTTTTAATAGATTCAAGAGAAAGCAAAAGAATCCGACGAGGATGGGATTCGAACCCACGCGTGCAGAGCACAATGGATTAGCAGTCCATCGCCTTAACCACTCGGCCACCTCGTCCACGTAGCACATGACGGGGCCACAGCAGCATAGAAACACGCACAGGGTTCATGCTGCGCTCGAAGCTTCGTTTCCAAGACTTTTCACGCGTCAATCTCCAAAGAGCGGACCTTATGCGGGTCAGGCTGTAGCTCTGGCAGGAATGCTCCATGCTAACAGATGCTAACGTGCTAATGAGCCGACTTAAAGCTACGACTGAACATGTAACGTTGAACGTTGTGAATACCAGCCGTGCGCGCGGTGGGAGGTGAGTTTACGTAACGCAGCGTAAAATGTGACGTCGCTTAAGTTTCCTGCAGCGAGTCCAATAGAGTCAGTTCAACTGTGAACGCGACATTGTAACGGGAGTAGTTACAATGTAGCGTTGTGACGTAGCGGAGCCACTGCTGCTCACGTGGACTCTGCGTGTAACTACTAGTACACTTAGTACACTCACATGGACTCTGCATGTAACTACTAGTACACTTAGTACACTCACATGGACTCTGCATGTAACTACTAGTACACTTAGTACACTCACATGGACTCTGCATGTAACTATTAGTACACTTAGTACACTCACATGGACTCTGCATGTAACTACTAGTACACTTAGTACACTCACATGGACTCTGCATGTAACTATTAGTACACTTAGTACACTCACATGGACTCTGCATGTAACTATTAGTACACTTAGTACACTCACATGGACTCTGCATGTAACTACTAGTACACTTAGTACACTCACATGGACTCTGCATGTAACTACTAGTACACTTAGTACACTCACATGGACTCTGCGTGTAACTACTAGTACACTTAGTACACTCACATGGACTCTGCATGTAACTACTAGTACACTTAGTACACTCACATGGACTCTGCGTGTAACTACTAGTACACTTAGTACACTCACATGGACTCTGTATGTAACTACTAGTACACTTAGTACACTCACATGGACTCTGCATGTAACTACTAGTACACTTAGTACACTCACATGGACTCTGCATGTAACTACTAGTACACTTAGTACACTCACATGGACTCTGCATGTAACTACTAGTACACTTAGTACACTCACATGGACTCTGCATGTAACTACTAGTACACTTAGTACACTCACATGGACTCTGCATGTAACTACTAGTACACTTAGTACACTCACATGGACTCTGCGTGTAACTACTAGTACACTTAGTACACTCACATGGACTCTGCGTGTAACTACTAGTACACTTAGTACACTCACATGGACTCTGTGTGTAACTACTAGTACACTTAGTACACTCACATGGACTCTGCATGTAACTACTAGTACACTTAGTACACTCACATGGACTCTGCATGTAACTACTAGTACACTTAGTACACTCACATGGACTCTGCGTGTAACTACTAGTACACTTAGTACACTCACATGGACTCTGTATGTAACTACTAGTACACTTAGTACACTCACATGGACTCTGCATGTAACTACTAGTACACTTAGTACACTCACATGGACTCTGCATGTAACTACTAGTACACTTAGTACACTCACATGGACTCTGCATGTAACTACTAGTACACTTAGTACACTCACATGGACTCTGCATGTAACTACTAGTACACTTAGTACACTCACATGGACTCTGCATGTAACTACTAGTACACTTAGTACACTCACATGGACTCTGCATGTAACTACTAGTACACTTAGTACACTCACATGGACTCTGTATGTAACTACTAGTACACTTAGTACACTCACATGGACTCTGCATGTAACTACTAGTACACTTAGTACACTCACATGGACTCTGCGTGTAACTACTAGTACACTTAGTACACTCACATGGACTCTGCATGTAACTACTAGTACACTTAGTACACTCACATGGACTCTGCATGTAACTACTAGTACACTTAGTACACTCACATGGACTCTGCATGTAACTACTAGTACACTTAGTACACTCACATGGACTCTGCATGTAACTACTAGTACACTTAGTACACTCACATGGACTCTGCATGTAACTATTAGTACACTTAGTACACTCACATGGACTCTGCATGTAACTACTAGTACACTTAGTACACTCACATGGACTCTGCATGTAACTATTAGTACACTTAGTACACTCACATGGACTCTGCATGTAACTACTAGTACACTTAGTACACTCACATGGACTCTGCGTGTAACTACTAGTACACTTAGTACACTCACATGGACTCTGCATGTAACTACTAGTACACTTAGTACACTCACATGGACTCTGCATGTAACTACTAGTACACTTAGTACACTCACATGGACTCTGCATGTAACTACTAGTACACTTAGTACACTCACATGGACTCTGCATGTAACTACTAGTACACTTAGTACACTCACATGGACTCTGCGTGTAACTACTAGTACACTTAGTACACTCACATGGACTCTGCATGTAACTACTAGTACACTTAGTACACTCACGTGGACTCTGCGTGTAACTACTAGTACACTTAGTACACTCACATGGACTCTGCATGTAACTACTAGTACACTTAGTACACTCACATGGACTCTGCGTGTAACTACTAGTACACTTAGTACACTCACATGGACTCTGCATGTAACTACTAGTACACTTAGTACACTCACATGGACTCTGCATGTAACTACTAGTACACTTAGTACACTCACATGGACTCTGCATGTAACTACTAGTACACTTAGTACACTCACATGGACTCTGCATGTAACTACTAGTACACTTAGTACACTCACATGGACTCTGCGTGTAACTACTAGTACACTTAGTACACTCACATGGACTCTGCATGTAACTACTAGTACACTTAGTACACTCACATGGACTCTGCGTGTAACTACTAGTACACTTAGTACACTCACATGGACTCTGCGTGTAACTACTAGTACACTTAGTACACTCACATGGACTCTGCATGTAACTACTAGTACACTTAGTACACTCACATGGACTCTGCATGTAACTACTAGTACACTTAGTACACTCACATGGACTCTGCATGTAACTACTAGTACACTTAGTACACTCACATGGACTCTGCATGTAACTACTAGTACACTTAGTACACTCACATGGACTCTGCATGTAACTACTAGTACACTTAGTACACTCACATGGACTCTGCATGTAACTACTAGTACACTTAGTACACTCACATGGACTCTGCATGTAACTACTAGTACACTTAGTACACTCACATGGACTCTGCATGTAACTACTAGTACACTTAGTACACTCACATGGACTCTGCATGTAACTACTAGTACACTTAGTACACTCACATGGACTCTGCATGTAACTACTAGTACACTTAGTACACTCACATGGACTCTGCATGTAACTACTAGTACACTTAGTACACTCACATGGACTCTGCATGTAACTACTAGTACACTTAGTACACTCACATGGACTCTGCATGTAACTACTAGTACACTTAGTACACTCACATGGACTCTGCATGTAACTACTAGTACACTTAGTACACTCACATGGACTCTGCATGTAACTACTAGTACACTTAGTACACTCACATGGACTCTGCATGTAACTACTAGTACACTTAGTACACTCACATGGACTCTGCATGTAACTACTAGTACACTTAGTACACTCACATGGACTCTGCATGTAACTACTAGTACACTTAGTACACTCACATGGACTCTGCATGTAACTACTAGTACACTTAGTACACTCACATGGACTCTGCATGTAACTACTAGTACACTTAGTACACTCACATGGACTCTGCATGTAACTACTAGTACACTTAGTACACTCACATGGACTCTGCATGTAACTACTAGTACACTTAGTACACTCACATGGACTCTGCATGTAACTACTAGTACACTTAGTACACTCACATGGACTCTGCATGTAACTACTAGTACACTTAGTACACTCACATGGACTCTGCATGTAACTACTAGTACACTTAGTACACTCACATGGACTCTGCATGTAACTACTAGTACACTTAGTACACTCACATGGACTCTGCATGTAACTACTAGTACACTTAGTACACTCACATGGACTCTGCATGTAACTACTAGTACACTTAGTACACTCACATGGACTCTGCATGTAACTACTAGTACACTTAGTACACTCACATGGACTCTGTATGTAACTACTAGTACACTTAGTACACTCACATGGACTCTGCATGTAACTACTAGTACACTTAGTACACTCACATGGACTCTGCATGTAACTACTAGTACACTTAGTACACTCACATGGACTCTGCATGTAACTACTAGTACACTTAGTACACTCACATGGACTCTGCATGTAACTACTAGTACACTTAGTACACTCACATGGACTCTGCATGTAACTACTAGTACACTTAGTACACTCACATGGACTCTGCATGTAACTACTAGTACACTTAGTACACTCACATGGACTCTGCATGTAACTACTAGTACACTTAGTACACTCACATGGACTCTGCATGTAACTACTAGTACACTTAGTACACTCACATGGACTCTGCATGTAACTACTAGTACACTTAGTACACTCACATGGACTCTGCATGTAACTACTAGTACACTTAGTACACTCACGTGGACTCTGCGTGTAACTACTAGTACACTTAGTACACTCACATGGACTCTGCATGTAACTACTAGTACACTTAGTACACTCACATGGACTCTGCATGTAACTACTAGTACACTTAGTACACTCACATGGACTCTGCATGTAACTACTAGTACACTTAGTACACTCACATGGACTCTGCATGTAACTACTAGTACACTTAGTACACTCACATGGACTCTGCATGTAACTACTAGTACACTTAGTACACTCACATGGACTCTGCATGTAACTACTAGTACACTTAGTACACTCACATGGACTCTGTATGTAACTACTAGTACACTTAGTACACTCACATGGACTCTGCATGTAACTACTAGTACACTTAGTACACTCACATGGACTCTGCATGTAACTACTAGTACACTTAGTACACTCACATGGACTCTGTGTGTAACTACTAGTACACTTAGTACACTCACATGGACTCTGCATGTAACTACTAGTACACTTAGTACACTCACATGGACTCTGCATGTAACTACTAGTACACTTAGTACACTCACATGGACTCTGCGTGTAACTACTAGTACACTTAGTACACTCACATGGACTCTGCATGTAACTACTAGTACACTTAGTACACTCACATGGACTCTGCATGTAACTACTAGTACACTTAGTACACTCACATGGACTCTGCGTGTAACTACTAGTACACTTAGTACACTCACATGGACTCTGCATGTAACTACTAGTACACTGTGGAATACCACATCCAGATCATCCAAAGAGAATGAAACTAAACAGCCACTCAGATGTCTTTGACCATGTGACCGGATATCTTCTCCTCAGAGGTCCTCTTGTGTTCATGTACATGTTCCTTTAGAGCACTGCATGTTGTACAACCACACACTCTCTGAGCAGCTGTTTCAGAGCAATACATCATTTATCCGGTTTAATATGAATCCAATACCAATAAAACACAGCTGCTGGTCTCCACTATTTTACCTCCTATTCCGTTTAAAGTCCAGCCTCCATCTGTTACACAACAACATAGAACACTGTGGGTATTTGTCCCCATCTAGTGGTTGGATTCGCTCATTGTAAATAAAACCAGCTGACTGGCCTTTGCCTTCACTAGACCCCATAACCATCAGGCTACTTCTGGTGACCTCTGCTGACCTCCACTGACCTCTACTGACCTCCACTGACCTCTACTGACCTCCACTGACCTCCACTGACCTCTACTGACCTCCACTGACCTCCACTGACCTCCACTGACCTCTACTGACCTCCACTGACCTCCACTGACCTCCACTGACCTCGAACAATAGCTGTCAAATCTGTGAGTCTCCAATCTAACGGCCACTTTAATTAATCTGGTGCAATATATAATACATTTAAATACTTTTCATATACTGTTTTTACTCCATCTGGATATTTCATATTGTATTCTTCTTTCTGTTTTTATTCCTGTTTTATTGTTTATTTATATTACTTGATTTGTTTTTACTTACTATGTGTCTCTGTGTGCACTGCTGCTGTAACAGACTAATAAAGGATTATCTTATTTCATCTTATCTTACATTTGCAATATTGGGGAAGTTGGTGCTACTTGGTGCTACTTGGCACATTGGTGGAGCTCGCAGAATCTCAAGGAGATGGAAAACAAAACGTTTGGCGTTATGCCGCATAAACATAATGACATTTCATTGCTATGAGATGTAACAAAATCTGATAATGAGTCAGATAACAGTCAGGTCGTGTAAAAAAAGAAGCATTCCTTTTGCACATATATAAAACACTTCATAAATCAGCTCGCCAATCAGTAACAGCGGAGAGCCAAAGTCCCTCAGTCATTCTTTGCAGCGTGAACTTCACTCCTGGGCTAAAGGTCACCTCGTTAACGTGCACGTTTAAAGCTCAGCGCCGCCGTTAGCTCGCCACAGCGCGACGATGGAGCGAGCCCTGCTGTGGTTTGGTCTGGTGGTCCTAGCCTCTTCACGCACTGTGAGTAGTGATCCGGTATCAGTGAGGCAGGCGATGCGATTACGGCCTTTAACTGACTGACGACTCACTGTTTGTTCCCAGGTACCCGTTTCCCCACAGGTCCACGGTAAGTCAGAACTAAACCATTTCTTCAAAGGAATAAGAGTCGTAGAGAGGAACCTGAGCCGGAGTGTCTTGTGTTCCAGAGGTGTACGAGAACGGAGAGGACGAGAACCCCACCCTGAACCTGGGTGAGCGGCAGCATATGTTCCTCGCTCCGGATCCTGAGGCAATGTGTTGATTTAGTGTGTGTGTGTGTGTGTTCCTGTTTAAATATATGGTGTTGTTCCTGTGCCGCAGGATCAGACGCCAACCTTCTTGAAGGGGACATTTTAATTCCAGTAAGTTGTACTTTAATATATTTTCTTTTTATTGAGAAAAATGATTGCCAATTTTGACCTTGAGCGGTGTATTTTTTTGGCGGCGGACGGGACTGTTGGCGCTCTTGAGTAATTTTATTGTGATATCTAGATAACAAGATGCATTGTATGTGTGTGTGTGGTTTTTATGAGCCTCGATTAGGTTTATGCTCATAATTTGTTTTGCTACTTTTTTTAAAAACACCTCTCTCGTGCTACAGAAAGGAAGGAATGCCATGATTGACAAAAGATACAGATGGAATTTTCCAATCCCCTACATTCTGGGTGATGATTTGGGTGAGTTTCTTTTTCACGAGTCACTCGTCTAACCATCGGGGATGAAAGAATGTTCGGTCCTCTTTTGTGACTTCCCCTTTTGTTCTCAGATCTGAACGCCAAGGGCTGCGTCCACCAGGCGTTTGAAATGTATCGGCTGAAGTCTTGCATCGACTTCAAGCCTTATGAGGGAGAGAAGACGTTCATCAAGTTCGAAAAGAGAGGCGGGTATGTTGAAACCCGATACCTCTGTGCCCGTTCAAACCGGTTTGAATCGTAGGTTTGTGTTTAAGGTACCTGTTCCTGCTGCGTCCAGGTGTTTCTCCAGCGTTGGGGACCAGCAGACCGGTCAGATTCTGTCTCTGGGGCCCGGCTGCGACCACAAGGCGGTGATTGAACACGAGCTGCTCCACGCTCTGGGGTTCTACCACGAGCAGTCCCGCACAGACAGGGACGACTACGTGGACATCTGGCTGGATCAGGTGATGCCGGGTGAGTCTGGGAACTGACAGCATGCGGCGACCTTCGAGTCTTCTTAAAGGCATTCGACAGAGTTCAGAATGACTAAAATCCACGTGACATTTCCCCCGCAGGACTCCAAAACAACTTCAACAAGTACAACGACGACTACGTCACCGACCAGAACACGGCGTACGACTACGAGTCCGTCATGCATTACAGGCCCTTCTCCTTCAATAAGAACGCATCCATCCCCACCATCACCACCAAAATCCCGGAGTTCTACAACATCATTGGCCAGTACCTGGACTTCAGCGAGATGGACACCCTCCGGCTCAACCGAATGTACAACTGCTGTACGTGTGTGCCGCATGGCTCAGGGTCCTACTTTGACCTTTCTTGAAGGCAGAAAATGGGCCAAAACCTTTTAAATGACCCTCTTCCCTCCCCAGCTGGTCCCCTCACCCTGCTGGACCAGTGTGCCTTTGAGTCCGCCAGCATCTGCGGGATGATCCAGGCCTCTTCTGACGATGCCGACTGGATCCACACCAAGAGCAGTGTGGGTGCGGAGGACCACACCCTGCTGGGGAAATGCAGAGGTCAGAGTTGACTATTGCTAAAATCCCAATGACGGATTATTCGCAGTTCAGAGAGCATAAATAGAGGAACAAAACTGAAGACGTATGCTGCAAGATGCTTGTCTTGTTCTTCTCGACTCTAGATGCCGGGTACTTCATGCACTTCAGCACCATGGTTGGGAATCCTCTGGAGTCCGCACTGCTGGAATCCAGAACCCTCTACCCCAAGAGGAAGCTTCAGTGTCTGCAGTTCTTCTACAAGATGACCGGAAGCTCCAAGGACAGGCTGGTGATCTGGGTCAAGATGGACGACGGCACAGGCGATGTCCGTAGAATGAAGAAAATACACACCTTTTATGGTAAAATAGGAAGTGGGCATGTTTACGGAAGACATCTCTACCAGCAGACGCTTAAAGCCACCTCAGTACACAGCTTTGCATCGAGGCAAATGTTTATTTGAACATTTGTTTAGCTGCCCGCTAGTTTGAAAATGATATTCAAATCAAGTTATTCTAAGACACCATAAAGCATACGCTTTGCCAGCATGCTAAATATCGAGCCACAGCCGGCATGTGATCATCTTAGCTTAGCTTAGCTTAGCATGCAAATTGGTAACAGGCTCTGTCCAAGGTTTATTAATGTGAAGGATAACGGCTAATGTTAAGCAAAACCTCACTACTTAACACACAGACAATATTTCCCCTCATAGTGATATTGGTCATCTTGTTCCTCTCCCTGTGACTCAGCGGATTCTGACGACACGTGGAAGCTCACCCACGTCCCGATGGAGGTCGGGGTGAAATTCCGCTATTCCTTCCAAGCGGTGCGCGGCGATCCCACCGCGTCCACCGGTGGCATCTACATCGACGACGTCAGCCTGACCTCCACGCGCTGCCCCGGCGCCGTGTGGAGGATCCAGAACTTCTCCAGGATCATGGAGACGGCCAACAGCAGCACCGCCATCGACAGCCCTCCTTTCTACAGCCCCGAAGGCTACGGCTACGGCGTCCGCGTCATGCCGTCGTCGAGTTACACCGATTACACCGGGAACTACGTGGGGCTGTACTTCCACCTGGTCAGCGGGGAGAACGACGCGGTGATGCAGTGGCCGGCCGTGAACAGACAGGCCACCTTGGTGGTGATGGACCAGGACCCGGACATGAAGCAGAGGATGTCCTCCGCTCGCAGCCTCACCACTGACATGATGAAGAGTAAGCACTCCAGTGTCCTCAGCATGTTCAATTGGACTTTGAAATATTATGTATAGATCCATTCAAACAACCCAAAAAAAAGTGCTTTCCAATGCATGAGCTAACGGCAAAAAGGTCAACTTGACTATGACTGAAGACATCTCCAGAATGTTTTAGTGCCTTATATAACGTGTTCCTGCTGTGTTCAGACAGAAAGGGAAGACAATGTTTGTTTCTGTGCACATTTGAACATTGGAGAGTTTTAAAGTCTGTGTTGGTTCACCCCAAAACAGCCAATGTAAGCGTAGAGATGTTAGCCGTAAGCTAGGTGAGCCTGTATGTGGCTCACCGGTTCCTCCGGTTATTTTCCTCCAGTTTCAACCCTTTATGAAGCACACTCATAAAGACACAGAGAGAAGCCCGAATTATCTCTTAAAGGTAAAAAAATATATATTTTCAATTTCGCACCGACACGTCTTCGCCCTCAAATCATGATTTTGTGTCTAATGGCGTCCATTTGTGTCTTTCCATTGAGTTCTTATACATCCACACTTTAAAATTCACCCCTGCATTCTGTCTGAAGTCACATTGGAGGTCTGCAGCTGTGAATGCTACGGTCGTGCTCCCACTGGCTAAAAGTTATCGTGAAGTGGACATGAATGTGTCTGGAAGATGAGAGACATTTACTCAAACACCCCATGGTGCTAAAGTCAGGGAATCAAAGTCATTCCCCAAGACAGTCCATCCAATGGCTGCGACATATGGAGTGTCAGGTTGTTGGACGGGATCCCTCCTCACATGTCTCTCTGTGTCCTCTAGCGCCAGGCGGACAGCTGTTTTGGGACGACCCGTCCAAGGTGGGGACGTTCGACCCCTCCTGCCAATGCTTCAGGAGCGAATCGAGGGGCTGGAGGAACTTCATCAAGCACTTTGACCTCAAGCGGCGCAATTACCTGAAGAACGACGACCTCTTCATCTTCGTGGACTTTGAGGGTGAGTGGCCTTCTTGTTCAGTGTCGTTTGGTGTTGAGCGCCCGGACGCCGGCTGACGGTGACGACTTCCTCGTCCACAGACATAACATCACTGATCAAAACAGAAGTTCCCATTAAACCAGCGGAGTGAGGTCACCCGGGATCTTACTGTATGATGAGCTGGAGGTAAGGCATCAGACATGTTTCTATTTCCAATACGACATCACACTGTATGTTGACTTTTCTTTTCTTCTCATTTAAAGTCATCAGATGCAACATCTGCAGCTGGGAAGAACGACCTGTGAAAAGAAAGAACGACTGAATGGAAGATTACGGATATAAGAGTCAAATTTAACAGTTATTAAGTTAAGTTATATTTGGTCCATAATCAATAAATAAGGGTTGCAATTGTGTATATGCATGTTACGCTTTTAAGCGTCATCATTTTGAACAACAAAGTTATTTTGCATTGAACGGTTGTCTCAATAAAAACTACTAAGTCAAGCGGTTAAAGAACAAGCCTGTGGTCTGTTTGTTTTAGAGAAACGTATCCTTTATTCTTTAAATTGATAAACTAGTCCATATTGGCTTCTTTACGTATCCTAAAAATTATGCAATAAGTTATTAAAATAAGGTTTCATTCAAAAGTAAAGATTGTCAAAAAAGTACAATAATAGAATGTCTTGAAGTAATAAAGAAGTCAGTATTTTAAGTAAAATAATGTAGAGTATAGGATGTCAATAAAAGTAATAAAGTCACAGTATAGTATTCAAAAGTAAAATGTCATAGAAAAGGCATATTATATTTGGTAATACAAAGTAATGTCATGAAAAGTCATACGAGAGTCACTGTATAGTATGTAAAGAATGCATATTATAGTATAAAATAAAAAAATATAGTATAAAATAAAAAAAATATTTGGTAATAAAAAGTCTGAGAATTCAGTTAAATTATTATTCTAAAATGAAGTACTTTATTTTGAGAGTCACATTTTTCAAAAGCTTTCAGTTATATATTTAATTATTAAATGATTTATGTTCTCTATTTGACTTAAAACGAGAACATTACTTTTTTTTATTAGTATGTATTAATTATATTTAATCCAGTCCAATTTTAAAACCTAAAACTATTGTTGAGATATTATGATATCTAACTTTCTTTATTTGATTGGACAGTCAGTTATTGACGACACACAGACGTTAATATAACTGCTGGGCCACTTTAATATTTATGAGATCATAGCACAAATTAGACATTATGAAATGTTCCCGGCCTTTGAATGAGGACATTCTCTCTAACTGAATCTGGTTGAATTGTAATTAAAGAATGAAAACTCCTGATATAGTTTGTCTAAAAACAGCTGTGATAAAGTCATAATATAGCGTGTCGGAAACAGTCATAAAAAAGTAAAAGCCCAGCATGTTTTATGTCGAAATAATATTGTCGTATATCGCAATAAGTCATAAAACAGTCAGTAGTGTTTAAAAAAAAAGTTAAAAAACAACAACAAAAACAGTGTAGCATAATGAAAAGAAGGCATAAAACATGAGAATGATTTGATTCCCAGTTCACTGAACTCAGTGAATAAAATCCTCCGCCAGACGGAGCAGCGCTTTGGGACTCAGGACTGCAAAGTGTTCACTATCTGCATCTTTGTGCGTCCCAGCCAACGCCATCCCGTCCTTCACTACCAGGTCTCAGGCTTTGCTGGACGCCGTATGAATTCCTTCCCTTTGTCTGCGTAACACTCCTTGCTGGCTCAGTCGGTCACGGATGATGCGGCTGCGCTCCATCCTGCATGATCTCCACGGTCCCTTCCTCAACCAGCCTGAGCGGCTCCATCCTGCATGATCTCCACGGTCCCTTCCTCAACCAGCCTGAGCGGCTCCATCCTGCATGATCTTCACAGTCTTCCTCAACCAGCCTGAGCGGCTCCATCCTGCATGATCTCCACAGTCTTCCTCAACCAGCCTGAGCGGCTCCATCCTGCATGATCTCCACAGTCTTCCTCAACCAGCCTGAGCGGCTCCATCCTGCATGATCTCCACGGTCCCTTCCTCAACCAGCCTGAGCGGCTCCATCCTGCATGATCTCCACGGTCCCTTCCTCAACCAGCCTGAGCGGCTCCATCCTGCATGATCTCCACGGTCTTCCTCAACCAGCCTGAGCGGCTCCATCCTGCATGATCTCCACAGTCTTCCTCAACCAGCCTGAGCGGCTCCATCCTGCATGATCTCCACAGTCTTCCTCAACCAGCCTGAGCGGCTCCATCCTGCATGATCTCCACAGTCTTCCTCAACCAGCCTGAGCGGCTCCATCCTGCATGATCTCCACAGTCTTCCTCAACCGGCCTGAGCGGCTCCATCCTGCATGATCTCCACGGTCTTCCTCAACCAGCCTGAGCGGCTCCATCCTGCATCATCTCCACAGTCTTCCTCAACCAGCCTGAGCGGCTCCATCCTGCATGATCTCCACAGTCTTCCTCAACCAGCCTGAGCGGCTCCATCCTGCATGATCTCCACAGTCTTCCTCAACCAGCCTGAGCGGCTCCATCCTGCATGATCTCCACAGTCTTCCTCAACCAGCCTGAGCGGCTCCATCCTGCATGATCTCCACAGTCTTCCTCAACCAGCCTGAGCGGCTCCATCCTGCATGATCTCCACAGTCTTCCTCAACCAGCCTGAGCGGCTCCATCCTGCATGATCTCCACGGTCCCTTCCTCAACCAGCCTGAGCGGCTCCATCCTGCATGATCTCCACAGTCTTCCTCAACCAGCCTGAGCGGCTCCATCCTGCATGATCTCCACGGTCTTCCTCAACCAGCCTGAGCGGCTCCATCCTGCATGATCTCCACAGTCTTCCTCAACCAGCCTGAGCGGCTCCATCCTGCATGATCTCCACGGTCTTCCTCAACCAGCCTGAGCGGCTCCATCCTGCATGATCTCCACGGTCTTCCTCAACCAGCCTGAGCGGCTCCATCCTGCATGATCTCCACAGTCTTCCTCAACCAGCCTGAGCGGCTCCATCCTGCATGATCTCCACGGTCCCTTCCTCAACCAGCCTGAGCGGCTCCATCCTGCATGATCTCCACGGTCTTCCTCAACCAGCCTGAGCGGCTCCATCCTGCATGATCTCCACGGTCTTCCTCAACCAGCCTGAGCGGCTCCATCCTGCATGATCTCCACAGTCTTCCTCAACCAGCCTGAGCGGCTCCATCCTGCATGATCTCCACGGTCTTCCTCAACCAGCCTGAGCGGCTCCATCCTGCATGATCTCCACAGTCTTCCTCAACCAGCCTGAGCGGCTCCATCCTGCATGATCTCCACAGTCTTCCTCAACCGGCCTGAGCGGCTCCATCCTGCATGATCTCCACGGTCTTCCTCAACCAGCCTGAGCGGCTCCATCCTGCATGATCTCCACAGTCTTCCTCAACCAGCCTGAGCGGCTCCATCTTGCATGATCTCCACAGTCTTCCTCAACCAGCCTGAGCTTCATCCGTCCTCTCATTACCTTCCACCTCAGAGCCCTGATCCACATCCATTTCAGCCAACGTCGCTGTGGATGCTGAACCATATGCCAAGCACCCGCAGTCAAAGATCGCTGTTATAAAATACATCATGAGCGTTGGATTCCTATCTGACCCCCAGGAACATCCAAGCATCTCATAATATTTAGGACCTTCTCACTATTTTCCATGCACTCTATATGTACATTTTTTTATCTCGCCATACACCTAATGATTTGAACCATTACTCTGTCAAGGGATTCTCCATAAAGGTTCTCTTTCTGCTGAGATCCCTGTTCGGTCCATGAAGCCACCAGAAACCAGTTGGACAACAGCACACGAGGACAGCTGATTGGTGGAAGAAACAAAGGGAACAGAGACTAATGCAGCACAGCTGATTCACGATAACAAGGGAGAGAAACACGGAGACAGGAAGTCAAGCAAACACAGACACAAGAGAACTTCAAAATAAAAC
This sequence comes from Myoxocephalus aenaeus, assembly GCA_038501785.1. Classification (NCBI taxonomy): domain Eukaryota; kingdom Metazoa; phylum Chordata; class Actinopteri; order Perciformes; family Cottidae; genus Myoxocephalus; species Myoxocephalus aenaeus. Next base: position 719,473 of record JBAMJR010000092.1, read on the forward strand.
AGGAAAGAGACAAAACAAAAGATCATGTCAAGTGTGTTGCAGAAAGTCATTGTGCTGAATGTCTGAAGAGGTCATAGCATAGGATGTGGAAACAAGTCATATTATGGTATGTCATTATAGTAACTTGTGCGAGCCGACCTGAAGGTAGATAAGAGCTACTTATCTACTGACTTCATGTTGGTGATGATCATAAAGCATACAAAATAAAAGCATATTTCTCAACATGAACGTTGTGCCTGCCAGTCTCATCATTACTGGTTATTATTATGTTATGTGTTGCTTACTGTAATCAACAACAGAATGAGAGCACCAATACAAGTGAATGCCTCTCTCTTTCATGGCCTCTTATCATTTGGCAGAAACATATAAAGACAGAGTACCTTAGCCTCCGATTAAGGGTCAAAGGTCAAGTTTGAGCTCCACAAAGGAGGTGCAATAATAAATCACTCGAGTCCTCCTTTAATATGAAGACAATCTGCTGAATAGACATTTGATAGGTCACAGCACAGTTATCATGAGATAGGGATGTAATAAAGCACGCTATCAGGTTCCATCTTTCATACTCGAGGAAAGAAAACATCCATAACACACATGTAGGTGTTTATTTTACTTTGTTCATTCGCGTCTGTAGATTTATCATAAATTCACCAAAGGTTAACCATTAGACGGTGCCTCATTTGCATATGCAAAGATAGCATTTCATAAAACTAATTGTGTTAATGTCAGTAGCCAACTGAAGTTTCATGGTGATCACTATCAGTACTTTTGTTTTTACCCTTTTCTCATACACATGTATGTAATTTTACTAAACACATCTGTAAAGGCCATAAAGCTCCACTTCAGTAGAACTCACAGACACCAAACGTTCCACTTTCATTCCTATCTATATTCTGAAGGTTTTTACGTAAGGTTTGTTCATATATTATTCACAGCCTGATGTATAGAACATTGTATTACTAAGCCTTGAAGAATGGATTTCTATCTTTTGACAGCATTCTCTGCTTTGTGGAGGAATACAAAGAGATATCCAAACTTCACTCAGTGAAAACTTTAATATCTCAACAAAGTGAAACAAGAATCCAATGTTCACATTTCTGTTCTGGAAATCTATGCAAATCAGTACATATTTATTAAGATATTGCCTCATTTGCATGTTTAAACATACAATACAATACAGTCAGAAAACCTGTTGGTCTCCAACACAGAGAGGTCATGGCTTTGACTCCTCTCACCGATGCTCTGTGGCCTACATGGAGTACATTTCTATCCCCAAGGTCAAACCCACTAACAACATAACCTGTTTTATCAGGCTTCAGATCAGAGTTCATATTATTGTACTGTAGACTGCACATGGCGTATTGTGCATGCCAGAAAGATGTGAAGCGTCTGTTACTCATTGAACGCCGTGATCCTGATCAAAGTTCCCCTGAGACACTGTCTTATAGGCTCATGCAGCTTCAGAGGAGCTGCTTTGTGCCCAGACAGCGACATGGGCTCCGGGGACCGCTTGAGCAAAGTTGCCGCCCTGATTGGAGTCTTCGTGGTTTTGAAGGTAGGGGCATTTCAAATTCAATCATATCGAGAAACAGAAATTGCAAAAAAAAAAAAAAAAGGTCTCCATGGAAGGGTTTACATTTTTATGGATCTCTTTTTGTTCGCCAGGTGCAAGCTCTTCCTACACGTACCGGTCTGTTCCCGTTAACTTAACTTGATCAAAAGCATGTTTTTTTTAAACATTTGTTTCCCCGCAGTAACAATACATTTATCTTCCAGCTGATTATGCAGATGCTGGGGAGCTGAGGGACGACATACTGGAGATCAATAGAGGTATACCTTTGTACCCGTCAGTGGCGTCCCTAGGCTAAACGGGGTTGTAGATTTGATACAATTCATGTTCAACGTTGATCTGAGATCTGTTTTCTGTTTTGAGACGCAGCAGCAGGAAGGACGTCACGAGACTTCTGGCAAAACGGCAAAAAATAATCGAACCTGTTAATGGCGTAACCATTTACCAGAAAGTACAGCTTTTCTCCATGTATTTATTAATGACTTACTTTTATGTCCGTGTACTTTGTACTTCTGTAATATGTGAAGCCAGCAGCTCATTGTTGGTAGAAGACACGAGCACTTTGTCTCTTTCACCTGAGCAGGAGAGCTGCTCTGTGATCAGAGAGCTGCTCTGTGATCAGAGAGCTGCTCTGTGATCAGAGAGCTGCTCTGTGTTCAGAGAGCTGCTCTGTGTTCAGAGAGCTGCTCTGTGATCAGAGAGCTGCTCTGTGATCAGAGAGCTGCTCTGTGATCAGAGAGCTGCTCTGTGTTCAGAGAGCTGCTCTGTGTTCAGAGAGCTGCTCCGGTGCTCCTCACATGAGAGCTGCTGTTGCATCTTCACCCTGGGAGCTTTTAAAACGCAGATATAGCGGCCTGCTTTTCACGCGACATATTTTTCGACGCTCTCTGTCCGCTGGTGGTGTGTGTGCTCACCTGTGTGCGCGCGCGTGTTAAGTGTTAACGCGACTATTTAGAGACAGAAAATTACAGGGGGGCGGGGGGTTTCTTCAGGGGGGCGCCCCGCTATTATAACGGTGGGGAAACACTGCAAGTGCGCCTGCTGCCTGACGCCGCTGTTTTGGGTGAATGACGTTTTTTTATTTTCTTTTATTAATATTCGGGGCTAATTAAAAAACATACGGGGCTTTAGCCCCGGATGTTTTAGCCTAGGGACGCCACTGTTCTGGGCTAAGCCCCAGATGTGTCAAAATCCTAGAGACGCCCCTGGTACCCGTATACCCTGTCTCCTTTCGACACACGTCTTTGTGTGCCTGATATTCATATGCACTGAACCTGTGTTTCTTAAGGGTTAAACCACCTGTTTGAGGGAGACATCGCTGTTGATGTAAGTATCTCAGAGATGAGACGATGTTTGTCAGGAACTCAAAAGCCGACTCTGAGCGCTGTCATTGTGTCTGCAGCCCAGCCGGAATGCCATCCTGGATCAAACACGGAGATGGACGTTTCCCATTCCCTACATCTTAACGGATTCTTTAGGTACACGGAGCACAACAGAGAACATTTCCCCCGACACATAATTTAACGAGAAGGTACATCTACAGGTGGTGATATGGGATTCCCTTTGTTCTAGAACTGAATGCCAAAGGTGTGATCCTCCAGGCTTTTGAGGAATACCGGTTGAGATCCTGCGTGGACTTCAAGCCCTACGAGGGAGAGAGCAGCTACGTCTCCTTCACCAAGCTGTCCGGGTGAGCTGGCGGTTGCACAACTCTGTGAAACGATGCAGTCAAGTCATCACAAGTGTTACGATGTGGAGACGTTGTGACCAAACGCACTGGCAGCACCTTTCCGTTCATTGCTTTGCGGTTTTTACCGTTGCAGATGCTGGTCGTTTGTTGGGGATGACAGGACGGGCCAGAATGTGTCCATCGGTTCCAGCTGCGACACCAAGGCCATCGTGCAGCACGAGCTCCTGCATGCGCTGGGCTTTTACCACGAACAGTCGCGCTCAGATAGAGACAACTATGTCAAAATCTGGTGGGACCAGATTGAAGATGGTGGGTTGAAAGTCATTACTAAAGTGTATCCAGACAGAAACAACACAAAGACACAAATATGATGAAATATGAGAGGTGAAAAGCGTGAGAACTCCCATGGACACTGTGTAAACAGTGGACATAGTCACCATCTTGATGGCTCCACATAAAACCATATTGGCTTTTTTTCCAAACAGAAGTGACAGGAGAGGGTGGAGCTAAGTACACACTAAAGAATGCAAGACTGCATTTCCACATTGGCTTCACTTTTCAGACCTTGGATGTTGGTCTTTCCTCAGATCGATCTGAAAGATACACTCTCTCATAAAAACACCCACAGAAGACAAAGGCACATTACTCTTGATTCACCTCTTTTATTACTTTCATACTGTTTATATACGTGTACCATGAGGATTGTCTTGATCAAATATTCAAAAGGAAGCGTAGATGTGAAGGTTACTAGGTGATACCTTTTCGTTAGTTTTCTAAGAGCAATCAGAGTAATGATGTTCAGAAATAAATGGGACACTTGACAGGCAGTGTAATGCTAACTCTGCAGTTGTTGTCTTGTAATAACATTCTCTTTGTCTGAGACCGAGACAAAGTCCAGTAAAAATGAGGCCAATTCCCACGAGACCGATCTCGAGACGTTGAATGCTACTGTCAGCATTCTGGTTTCAAGAACAATGCTAATATGCTGATGTTTAACAGGTATAACGTTTAGTGTGTTAGCATGCTAACATCAGCTAATTAGCACTAAACACAGGGTTGAAGATTATGGAATGGCATTGGTTTTGCATGTATTATTCTGTGACCAATTACTGTATTTTGCTATTACATGCTATGCTTTAAGATAACTAAACTCTATATGTTAAATCTGAAAATACAAACTAAAATGTACAGAAATATTACAGAGGCCATGGGCCCGATGTCTTCAATGGGAATGCAATCTCATCAAAGCAAAATGAAGGCTGTGTTTAATCTGAAAAAAAGAAATACAAGAAAGTGAATTCCAACAGATAACCATACTTTTAAAGGACAGGAGGATTTACAGCTTCTACATACACATATGTTATGTTGATAAACCATCACTCGACTGTCTACATGTTACTTTCTCCTCACAGGGATGGAGCACAACTTCAACAAGTATGAGGACGACTTCATCACTGATCTGAACACGCCATATGATTATGAGTCCATCATGCACTACAGGCCGCTGTCCTTCAACAAGAACGACAGCATCCCCACCATCACCACCGCCATCCCGTACTTCAACCAGGTCATTGGCCAGCGGCTGGACTTCAGTGCTGTCGACATCACCAGGCTCAACCGCATGTACGACTGTGGTGAGTGCCTCCTCTCCTGTCAGAGAAGACACCCTGGCAGGGAAAGTGGTGAAGTGATGTGAAAGTAAATAACTTATCAGAGTCATTGTCACACTAGATCTGAAATACATTTACATTCTCATTTTATAGCTCCGCTAAAATAATTATCTACAAACTCTGACAGCCTCCTCAGCTTTCTGCAAGAGAATAAGCAAAAGATTTTTTTTTAAATGTAAATATCCATCTAGTACTCCATATTTACCCCAGACATGTTGTTGTTGCTGCTAACTGTCCTGTTCCAGCCAACACGCACACACTCTTGGACCAGTGCTCCTTTGAGCTGATCAACATCTGTGGAATGATCCAGAACGAGGAGGACAACGCGGACTGGGTCCAGACGCTGAGCAGTCCTGCTGACATGGACCACACCGTGGCCGGGCGCTGCAGAGGTACTTCACTTCACTTTCACATCATACACAAAGGAACAGTGCCTCGCCAAAGTATTCACACCCGTTGGCGCTTTTCCTATTGTGTTGCGCTACAACCTGGAATTAAAATATTTTTTTTAATGTTTATTTTATGTAATAGACCCACACCAACACAAAATGGTGATACAAATAACGTGTTGTAAAGAATCCTAACAACTAAAATGAGTTTATGCATACATATTCAACCCCTTTACTATGAAGCCACTGAATAAGTTCTCAAAATGGAACGAATATGGCACCACAACAAACCTGCCAAGAGAGGACCGAATCCTCCGGGACAGGGCAAGGAGGCCATTAAACACCATAGAACCATATATGGTTCTTTTTCTTTGTATTGCAAAGAAAACATATAAATCACAAGAAAATATATTGATGTTGCATCAAATTAAACATCAAAGCCTTTGCTACAAGAATCAGTAAGCCATTTAACGAAAAACTCAAACAGAAAGAAAGATAATCATAAAAGTAGAAAAAGTATTGTTGTTAAACTTTGTTTTTTACTGTGTTCTCGCCTGAATGTTCTCTGTACTAAACCCTCTCTAACTTTATTCTGCTTCACTTATTCAAAGTCAAACTTTGCAGAGATAATGTTCACATATTGTGTTATGATTTGGGTTAGAGAATGTTCACATATTGTGTTATGATTTGGGAGAGCTTTAGACCTTACGAATGCATCATTTCAAAGAAATAATCATCCTGAAAGTGCTTTTTTTCTAGGCGGACCTGAAAACTTTAAATTGTTTCTGTGTGTCATCTTCATTTACTCTTAACCAGTAACATATAGACTGATATTTACACATCTGAACAACATCTCACATTATACTTGTTTATTATAACACCAAAAGTATTCAAATAGCCCTAGTGGTTGCAGAGATACACCCTTTTTAGTTTGGGTATGCAATTTCGAGCAGAAGCCTAAAAATAGCTTGGTGCTCAGAGGGGCAACAAAGAGACCAAAGATAACCCAGAAAGAGCTGGAAAGCTCCACAGTATCTGTCCATAGGACCACTATTAGTGTTACACTCCACAGAGCTGGGCTTTATAGAAGAATGGCAAGAAAAAGACGTCATCACTATAATTCCGTTGACGCATTATAGACCGATGGTTGTTCCCGTTCCAGATTCTGGCTACTTCATGAGGTTTGACACATCGTCCGGCATACCGGGAAGCAGCGCCTTGCTGGAGTCGCGTATCCTCTTCCCCAAGAGAGACGAGCAATGCCTGCAGTTCTTCTACAAGATGACCGGAGCAGCTGGGGACAAACTGGTGGTGTGGATCAGGACGGACGACGGGACCGGGACCGTGCGCCGTGTCAGGAAGATCCACACCATTACAGGTACTGTGTTTGCATCATTCTTACGCCAGCACAGAACGACAATACATTGGTCCGCTGCTTTTGTTGTCTTTCAGGAAGTGGACATGCTGCCTGGAAAATAGTACATGTGACTCTCAAGGAGACAGAAAAGTTCCGCTATTTCTTCCAAGGCGTCAGAGGATCGGCCGGCTCCTCGGGGGCCATCTTAATCGACGACATCACGCTCACTGAGACCGTTTGCCCCGGCGCTGTCTGGCAAATCCACAACTTCACCGGCGTTCTCAACAACACTTCTGTTGGCGGTTCGTTAAAAAGCAAGTGCTTCTTCAACTCGGAGGGCCACTCGTTCGGTATCAGCGTTTACCCGAATGGAAGGGAGATGGACTACCCGGACTACGTGAGCATGACCTTCCACCTCTGCAGCGGGGGAAATGATGCAGTGATGCAGTGGCCGGCCAAAAACAGGCAGGCAACCATCGTTGCCATGGACCAGGACCCTGATGTGAAACTGAGAATGTCTTCGACAAGAAGCTTTACCACAGGTAAGCCCAGGTCACTGGCAGTCAGGAACTAGAGAGTTACAGTATAGTTTGCTTATAGTTTGGCTTTTGCTCACTCACTTGCTTCACCCCGAATACAGCGTCAAAAGAAGAGATCATCTTGCAATGGGTTCACTCCCATTTTCAAACTCAACTACACACCTGTATTGCATTTTGTAATGATGACCCAAACTCTGAAGGTGAAAACAATATCAGCATTGCTGTTCTAGTAGAATGTGCAGCCGTCACGTGAGAAATAAACGTCAGGCATTGAGAGTGCATGCCAGCATTCCTCTTTTGCCTTATTTGCAGCAACAGTGTTGCACACAGACACAAAACCTGGGTCAACAAAGAGAGCGAATATCTCAAAGCCTTGCTCTTTACAAGTTGCATCATCTCCCACTCTCACGTCATATTGCAACCACAAATGTGTGAAAACGTTTTTCTTTTTCTTTAATATTCCCCCATCAGACGCTCATCCTCGGTGGAACAGACCAACGATTGCTTCCGGTGCCGTGTGGGACGAGTACTGCCAGTGCTTCCGCGGTCAAGACTTTGGCTGGAGCACTTTTATTTCTCACAAGCACCTGCACAGCAGGAGCTTCCTCAAAGACGATGACCTCATCATCACTGCTGACTTCAATGGTGAGAATACCAAAATATCAGCTGAGTAGTACCTCTAATATATGGTAAACTATTCTTACATCAGACAAATAGTTAAAACAATAACTGATTTTCCACATTGAACATTTCCGGCGTGTTCAATTCATAGACTTCATTTCTGCACCTACTTCAAATGTTGTCTCACTTTCTCACACATATTCGTACATTGCCATCTTTAATGAGCTCACACTTTATCGGACCTTTTCATGAACTTGTCGTTTGGTTAGATTTGACCCACCTGATCAAGACCGAGGTGCCCGTCAAACCGGCCGCACCGAGCGGTGACATCACGGACGAGGACCCGACCAGCGAGGAGGAAATGAGACCCGAGGTTTCAAAGCACAGAGCAGCGCTCGCTGCCAGCGCCTGTCGGCCCAACCCGTGTTTCAACGGAGGCGTGTGTGTGGAGAGTGGAGGGAAGGCCTCCTGCAGGTGTGTGTGTGTGTTTGCTGGGGCTAATATACAGCACACGTTGCTTGCAATGAATGTCTACTTTGTTTTTATTTTGGAAATTTAGGATTTCTAGAGAATTTAGTATATTTTGGGCAATCCTCACTTAAAAAAAAAAAAAAAATGGATGTAAATTAAATGCCGATGAGGCAAATAAGACTTTCACCTATATATTTTTGTATATACGGAACTACGCCACATCTCCCTTAGCTTAGCTTAGCATAAGCTAATAAGATTGGAGGCAGAGGGAGAGAGCTAGTCTGGTTCTAGCCAAATATAAAACATGCTTAATATCACCTAATACAGCTAAGTAATGAACACAACCGCTCAGCTTTACGTTGGCCAATGTATAAGATCATTAAGCTTCTCTAGGCTGGGGTGACCATATGTTCACGCTCATGTACGAGCTTAGACGCATTCATCAGGATGGGAGACAATACTGTGAAATTAAAAATAATGGGAAATTAAATTGGAGTTTCTTTAGATTCCCGAAAGAAATAGTTTGACATTTTGAGAAAAATATTTTTTTGCAGACAGTATGATAAGAAGATGTATACCAAACTCCTGTCTGTGTGTTGAGTGAGCTGGAGGGCAATTATCTTAGCTTTTTTATTTTTATTTTTTTATTTTTGCACAATTCAAACAATAAAACAAAACAAAAATCATAACAGAAACAAAAAATTAATATCACAGTGCAGGAAGAGACAAAAAGCCAACTGGGCTTATTTGAAGCCTCCACCTATAATATTTAAAATTTTACAAAATTACAAACATAAATTGAAATATACATAAGAAAGACAACAAAAGAAAGAATAAAGAAAGAAAAAGCTTAGCATAAAGACTGGAATAAAGGGGAAAAAGTTAGAAAATGTACCAACCTGTTTATATTTAAAATATACACAAACAGATATGTAAAGTGGTTTTATTGGCAGTTAGGAGCTTTAACTATTTCTTAGGGAACAAAAACACAAATTGTCATTTTTACATTTCTGATTTAGAATATAGTTCAAAGCAATTCCTCGTGCCTCAGGAAATGTTGTTTTGTAATAATCCGATGTGTTGTTCAGGTGTGTGTCCACCCAGACCAGCTACTACGCTGGTGGGAGGTGTGAGGAGCTGAAGGTGGACCGAGGCATCGTGGGAGCTCTGCTTGGCGGCGCGGCAGGGACCGTGGTTCTGACCCTGGCCGTCTTCAGCGTCATCAGGAGAGCTCAGTGAACACGCGTGTTCTCTGCATTCATTCATCAGAAAACAATGGAGAGAGAAGTGTTAGCATCAGATTATAGGCTTATTGTTTTGGACACTAATTGCATCCCAAGCCCCACATCTGGGCCCTGTTTCTCATACCTGGCTAAACAAAGTCAAGCAAATGTCCTAATCTCCAGCTTAAATGAGCGAGATGATTGACATCAGGCTATCTGGGTTTCTTCACGGCTGATCCGCGCTGAAACGGTCTCGTTAATTCTAACTAGACGTCAATCCTCTGGATAAATGCGCGTGTCCGCTCCTCTTCAGAAGGGATAATAATCGAGCACTGACACCACGATGTTCTAACAGTACAATAGCAAATAAACTCAGAGGAACCTCTTTTTATTTCTCCGATGAGAAGCAGGAGATGATCATGAAGACATATGAGGAATTTATTACCTTAATCATTCACAGCAAACGCGTTGTGAATATTCGCAACACATTTGCAACGTTTTCGGTGTGAATGCAGCATAACAGCGCCCCGCTGAAAGACATAAGCGTCGCAAATATATCAGACAAGTTACGTTTTGGGAAAATGTATCGGCTGAATTTAAGTCCTTCATCACCCAAATCAATTAGTTTATATTTATTTAAATATATCTGCTGCCAGTAGTATACTAATTAATATATACTTATGAGGATATATGTACTGTATGCGCGTATGTATCATGTACTATATATGTGTATATACATGTATGTGTAGATTACCATATAACTAGGAGTTTGAATATGTGTATGGGCGGATCAGTATATATGTATTATTCATAATCAGAAATTCAATCAATTGAAGCAGTGAAAAGAAATTGTGTGTGATTCTCTGTATTCTTATCATGAGTCCACCTTAATCACGTTCTACAATAATGATATGTATGGTGTACTAATAACACTGTCATATAATTATGAGAGCTTTCAACACATCCATAAGTTTCTTAAGCGCTAAATAAACTTAAGAACAGCGCGGCATGCAGGGGGTGAGAGTCTCTGTCTGTGAGACGGGCGATCAGCTGCGCCTGTGGTACGAGATGCTCTCGTAAATACAGAATTCATTGACGGCAGAATCTATAGCGCCGCGTACAGGAAGTCATCCTGATGATGTGAGCGCGTACAGGAAGTCATGAGGATGTGAGGACGTACAGGAAGTCATCCTGATGATGTGAGCGCGTACAGGAAGTCATGAGGATGTGAGGACGTACAGGAAGTCATGAGGATGTGAGGACGTACAGGAAGTCATGAGGATGTGAGGACGTACAGGAAGTCATGAGGATGTGAGGACGGATCTTGGCGATCTCAAAGAACTCTCTCCCAATAAAACTAATATAACTAATATCGCTCCTTCATCAATGAGGAAGTGAGCTGCCTTTTTTGTCCGGTGGGAGTGGCCAGCTTATCCAGTGAATTTCAGTTAGCCTGCCCTGGAGCAGGTTTACATTTTTGGTTGTGTTGCTATGGTGATTTATCTAAGCTTGCTTCGAGAAACCGAAAAGCCAGACCTACGTCATCTTATCCTGAGAATTAGCCCGCTAACTCAGTAAGCCAGGTACGAGAAACAGGGCCCTGGAGCGTCCCTAAATCTGTAGACGCCAAGCCTCAACCTTGAAGGAGAGCATGAGGTTGTTTGATTTGTATGATAAAAAGAATCATAAGTGGTTTTGCTAAATTGATTCTGTTATAAAAAATGTATAGTTCCTCAATCATGCATAATATAATGAACAATAAAATACAGTATATTCTGTGTCTTTATTTGATACATATGTTTATACATACAGTGGTTACACACATAGTATACAGGTTATAGTTTAAGTCATTTAAAGACTTTCATTTAAAACCAAAATATCAAACTTATTAAAAAACATTCTATGTTCTAAATACAGTCAGCTTAACCCGGTGGTACAGAATACAACACATCCAATAATGTGGTTGGAGTCTAAAGCCTCTTCTCGAAGCCATACAGTGACAGTTTAGTATTGTGTTTCACTTCTTCAACACTAATGGAACATAATCTGTATCTGCTTCACCCTTAAAACAATGACATGCATTAGCTAGATTTATATATTAATCTCTGGAATAAATGTGTTCATGTGACATCTTTGTCAGCCTCAGTTGAGGATGATGACTGTCAGTGAAACTAATTAAGTGCAACTAATAATCATATCGCCAATGACAATTCTATAACATACATAAATATTAGCAAAAATTATGAATTCAACTTTTAGCTCAAGCTTGTTAAATTAGCCTTGAGATGAAAATGTCATACGATAAATACGATAAACAACTTAACATTATTTTAGACATTAATTCATACTATTTATATCATCTCATGAAACTGTCTAGGAACTACAAGCAAACATAAAGTCGACTAAGAGTCGTTGGCTTCAAGTGGAGCTGCTGTCTCCATCTCCACCATCTGAAACAGAGACGACCAAGTGGTTAGACATTTTTAGACTAAACTCACACAATATATATATTCTGCTTACATGTGGCGCAGAGGAGATTTGCTGCTATTTAAACTGAGAGACCAATTTCATGTAATTTAGCATAGCATGTTGGTTAAGATGATATTTCCTATGGTTACTGCAGCACTGGACTTGGCATATATTAATATCACAAAAGCGGAAAACAGATAAAAGTGGTAACACACAACTTTACTTTGTTACTTTCTTATTCCACATGGTAGACTCACCAAACTGTTCCAGCAACACGCTGCTGCATAAGGAAACATTAGAATCATGAGACATACTGCTGGCTCTAATGTGTTCTGATTCATCCATCATGACATAATGTACCGTTTACCATTCGTTAAGCTCCGCCCCTCACTGCTACTCTGCTAAGCTATCAGAGCAACCATGGAGCCCACACTGTCACTAACTGCACTCACTGCATAAAACAAAGCTAATTTTCAAAAGATTATCTAGAATAGATTTCAGAGTGAAGCAGACAGAAGGGTCTACAATACGGGTCTGAAGGATGTTTGTGTTATTGAAGATGCAGAAAATACACGGACACAAGTAGAAGAGCTGGCCAATGACATAACAAAAGACTGACCTCTGTCTCTATTTGCCTTTTGTGTTTGTTGTTGAAGTCAAATTCTTCATGCTCTCACTCTTCCCTTTAGTTTTTGCCTGAGGGTAAAATAAAACAGAGTTATAATGCATGTTCCCATGATTTATGGTGTTATTCTGGATAGACCTCATTGGTAAACTTACCATTATGATCTTCAGCATTTCCTCTCGAACCTGTTAATAGTAACACACAAAAAGATGGTAAAACTAAGCAACATAGTAACTGGTCGACGTTTGCTTCCCATCGTACAGGTAAGAATCTCCTACAAATGTTCAATAAATCAACTAACATGTTGACACTGATAGAGCGTGGATTAAACCTACCTTCTGCTCTGCAAAACACCCGGTTATCAAAAGGAAAAGGCCCTGCAAGACAAGACATGAAGAGCAACAGGTTTCATTTTAGGCAGATATTTAGGAAAATTCTGATTTTTAATTCTACACTATGTGTCTTGCTTTTGGCCAATAATCCCATGAATTTTGCTACATTTTGGGGTAAATGTGTTGTCTTTTATCTTTAGTACTGGAGCACTTATGGCACATGTGCCTGCATTTATACAGAGACCTCCATCTCGCGTTGACCACAGGACAGAGCGAAGGACTCTGGTGTGACGAGAGGAGGCGGACTCTTGGTTTACATCAATGATGCTTTGTGCTCAAACATAGTCAACCCTGTGTTGCCTTATGTTATTAAATTATCCTTGAAATAACTATGCAGTACTGTGCCTCAAGACCTTTGAGGTGTAAGTGGTGTTCCCCTTTAAGTTTAGTGCCATAGCAATCCCTGTTTACAATCCCTGCTTACTAAAGCAGGTAAACATTTGGGGAAAAGAGAGCACTGGTATCAGGTTGGCAGTTGGTATGTGTAGCTGAGCCGACGTATTTGTTTGGTGTGTGGATTGCTTTCAAATTACCTGGAAGGAATTGAGGATGGTGAAACTGTAGTTAGCGAAAGTGAACATGGGATTGCCCTTGTCCAAAAGGAGCAGGGCGAAGCCAATAATCCATGTCAGTCCAAAGATAGGCGTTAGAAAGACCACCAACTTAATGATGCCTTTGGCTGTCTCCTTGTCATCCGCCTTGCTGCCTTCAGGGGCCGAGGACTTCACAACAGTAACAACGACGACCACCAAGGAAAAGAGATTTGTCAAAATCACAGTTCCAATAGGGAGCAGGAAAGCATGTATAGAACCCTCCAAGAGTCTTTCAAATACCAGCCAGCATGTGTCCTTATTAAAGTACGGCTTGTAGGTGTACTTGCAATACATATAGCTGGTTCCAACTATTAAGATTGGGCAAACATAGCCTACGATGCTGGAGAGGAACATAAAGACCTTTTTCCTCAGCGGGCTGAAGACGAAGATGAGCTGGTGGACGAGCATGACACTCAAGCACATCATCCAGCTGAACATAGCCAAGAAAAACAGGTGTTTGCACACTGTCAAAGCTAGGCACAAGGTTTCTCCGATTCCCTTGGGAGAGGCCAGGAAACAGCAGTCAGCGAGCAAGAGGAACGTGGCGATGTTCACAATGGCTGTGTGACGGAAATGTGAAAGGTTGGACTTGACCACGGCTGACCACACAAGAAACTCAACGGTGAGGAAGATTAGCAAGGAGCAGATGGACACACCTAGGCCCACATAGGTAATGATGTCTAGGACTGGATTGGATATATCTTCTTTGGCCATGAGGACAGAGAATGAAGTCAGGTGTTCGCATTCGCACAATGTTTGGTTACCATTACTAGGTGTGACAACAGCGCATCCCTCATCTGACCAGTCCTTCTTTTTGGGGTTCCAGAAGACGCAGTAAGGTTTAGGGAATTCCAGCTTCTCCAGGGGGAACTTCATTCTAATTTGCAAAGACGAATTTTTGTTGTCCTGAATTGTGGCCGATAATAATAGGCTGCTGGGCACCGTTACGCGGAAGTTGTTTCTTAATTTATCCATTAGATTTTTCACGGCAATGGTTTTCATTATTCCGGTGGTCAGGTTCAGACTCAGGTCGATGCCAAACAAAGACATACTGCATTCAGGATTAGAGCAGTATTTGAGCTGCATATTTTCATTGTACAAAATATCTTTTGCGCTCCCGTTGACCTTGATATTATCCACCAAACTCTCGACAGACTGAAGGTAGTTTGCTGACATATCGTGAATGACAGATTTGTTGACCCCAACCCAGGACTTGTTCAACATATTGCTTGCTGTGGAAATAAGATCCTGAAACAAAAGAATGAAAAGGTAATGAGTGCTAAGGCACATGTCCTGATCTGACCCTAAGGATCGGTGTTGTGCTGATCCACTGATAATATAATGTACTTGTATTGACTAAAAAAAGCAGATCTTAATCCAATCCTTTCTTTACTGTGATGTGTGTTGTTCAACACAGCCTACTGTGTGAGCATTGCACTGCAAATGGAATACAAATTACAGTGTGTGAATGTGGAAAAAATTGTTGGGAGAACTGATGCGAGTTCTGACATTGAGGTTGCCAAAATGCCCAGATTTGTAAAGAGATGGACCAAACTATCTCCAAACCTCCAAACTAAACTTCCATTATTCATTGTATTTTTTAAATTAGGACAATCAGTGATTGTATTGAGTCATTTGTGGAAATGTAGTGTCAGATTTAGTAGGCAACAGGTGTTGATGCAATGTGTCAGATACATATTTAACTAACATTTTAGTAGGTATTAGGTATCAGATTGGACTCTGTATCCTCAGATACCCAAAATTCACTGACTCATAATGGGCATACTCATTTTCATTCCCGTCTGTGCATTGACTTTGTATGTAATCTACTGGCGCAAAACATTTGCAACGCTTTTGGTGTGAATGCAGCATTAGGAGTAGTTTTTATTTTCAAACTGCTTTTTCCAATGTCAAGCAGGAACCTTAAAACTTAAAGCTTAAAACTCCACATGTATTACAATGAAAGTATTAATCAACAGGGGCTTACAGGAAGGACGTCCTCTTTCAAGTCAACATATTTTGATGCACTGGCCATCACATCAAGTATATTGATGGAGGCGTTGAAGTCGGCCATATATTCAATGGGATCGGACGAGATTGTAGAACTGTTCCTAAGTTCTGAAAATATTGTCATGGCCATCTCATGGGTAGCATTTAGTCCCTTATGGAAGTTCTAGAAGAAAAAAAAAAAAAAGTACAAATTACATTCCCACACATGGTATAGACAGTTTAATCATGTGTTTCAATACACAACATCAATACACAATATTCAGAAATTAGCTAGCTATAAACAATAATTAATCTCAGATGCCTACATTCCAAAATATTGACCTACTTCGCGGTAGCCTAATTTCTGGAGTAGTCGCAGTAACTTGAGTTACTTAATTATAGCATTCCATCTTAATTTACAGTATTAGCAATGTATAGATTAGCATGCTAGCTGTCTAGTATGCTACCTCATGGTAAAAATGTGTGTTCATTAAGTTCAAACAAGATCACTCCCAACAAGGTTGGCATTTGTAGCAGTATCAATCATAATGTTTTTGATAAAGCCACACATGGTTGAACATGCGAATGATCCAGTGAGGTGTCAGGGTTAAGAGACAACACTTGATTGGTCGTCTAGTGTACTTTCTGAGCACTGATAGTTGGTCTGCAGGTTGAACGTCATAGAGGTTTTGGAGAACAACTTTAAAGAAATAATTTTTCTCTTGTCAAATTGTAGGACCATCAATGCATGAAATTAAAAATACATGTACTAAAAATGTTATAAAACTTTATAATGTTGCCACACTTACGTCTGCCTCAACTCCAACTTTGTGCAACTGTGCGTTGACGCAGTAGTAGAACACAGGCTGCCAGGTGGTGCCTTCACAAGTACGTGACTTATAGCCAACCATGTTCTCTGCACACGTGATATTAATCACTGTGTCTCTAGTTGGGGTATTGGGCCAAACGTCTCCATTTATATCAGATTCTCCCTTGCAAAATACATCACCCCCTTGAACAAAAACACAGGAAATTATTAGTTGATGCATGAAACATTGCTGATGAATGTAACTACAGATAAAGTAATACAGCACTCTGAAATGTAAGATTATATTATATGATTCCAGAGACTAAATACAATTACAATAATTTACAATTTAATTGAAAATAAAAAGTTACCATAAATTACTGGGATATCCACTTGTTCACTTTTGATTTGTGCCTTCTTATTCTTAAAAGTGACAACAACCCTATGTGGTTCTGCGATTTTCTGGCAAGCGACATTAATGCTGAAATTGTAGACCTGGTAATCTCCTTTAGCTGTAAAGGAAGAGGAGTTATCGAGGTTTGCGGTTGTGGAAATGTGTGCATTTTGCAGAATTATTGTGAATACAAATTTGCGTTAGAAAAAAAAGTCATGAAAAAAAAAGAGAAAAAAAGAGAAAAAAAAGTCATGCTGCAGCTGATGAAAGTATGCAAAGGGGACAGAAAGACTGACTCACAGATTGTGTAGTTACTAATGACATTTCCCAAGTACTTCAACCAAACTTGAAAGGTCTCGTGGGTTTTTAAGATGGTGGCCGTGACCGTCACAGGAACAACGTCTGTGCTCGACAGTTCAAAACAGTTCACAGCGAGAGGCAGGATCTTCAAGGTGATCACATCAGGCAGGAGTATCACGTTCAGCAACGCCCTGGATGTGTGCCTGATGGACCCGCTGGTGAACCCACACTCGTATAAGCCTGCGGGGAACATCGTATAATGCATGATCAGCTTCAGCATGGGATGAATGTGAAGATGACTCAGGTCAGAAGGGTCGCCAGCAGATTTGTCTTGGAATTAAACAATTCCATGAAAGTAAAAGTAGTGACCCCTGTGACTGATATATTATTATGTAGGACATTGTCAGCACTGATCCATTAAACATATGACTATTATAATATAAGACCATAGCTAGCGTTAGCTGTCTCTGAAAGATATGCACCCCCTGGAATTAATGAAGGGTGCTCTATAATTAAATACAACATCTTCTTTATGGGGATTACGATTTGTACCAAATAACAAGTCCAAACAGTACAAGTATCTTAGCTTTGTACTCGCCTGACCAGATGCCTGTCACATTCTGGAGTTTAACTTGGGTACAAGACTTGTATTCCTCTGTGGCACAGTCGTGGTCCAGCTTCACCACGCTGCCGTTCTCGAGTTCAAAGCGCCCGTTCTCCGTGCTCAGGTTCCAGCCGGCGCTGCCCGTCGCCTCCTCCAATCTGCATTTCAGTACCGGCACCGACAGGTAGCACACCGGAGCCTCTGGGGCCTCGATGGAGACCATTCCTGTGTGAAGCAGGCCACATAAATACACAGCAATACAGTAATTATGACTAGAGTACAAGTAGGAGGTGTAGCCTTTCAATGACAACCCACTGGTTTGTGAGTCCCTACAGACTTCTTTTCTATCCCAGACTTCTGGTTCAGTGTCCACGATGCATACTCACTCATCCCAGTGGATGAGTGGTAATGATTTCAATGTCAGGTGATCATTTATCTTAAAAACTGCGAAAAGTAAGGATGGAACTTGCAAAGCAAACAAGTTAACTGCCTGAGAAGAAAAGACCCCTGAGAAGTGAGCAAAATACGTGAAGAAATGTACAAGAGAATGGGAAAGTTAAATTAAAGGTAAAGGGGGTGTGGCTGGGGATTATACCAAAGCTCAATAAATTCACATATTCACATACATATTGTGAGCCTTTTATTAACATGTTGTGGATTAACAGGATAAGGTGCATGAGTTGGAATAGTGTTAATAAAATGCTCACAGGGAAGAATACTTAATGCCACTGCACTAAACATTGTTGGTATTACTGTATAGATATCGCAATACATTTGGCAGTGTTTATGGTTTACACGGGCGTATTTTGAGTTCTGGGATTGGGGGAGTTGTATTGGTAATTGGGCTGGTTGCATCATACAGACCTGGCAACCCGGATGGACAGTGTGAAAATCCCAGCTTCTAAAAAACACCTGAAACTTAAATGAATGTTTAAAGAATGATAATAACGAGATTAAAAGGGTTAAAGTTGTAAGACACACATAACTCCCAGGCCCTCCATCAGCCGCTGTGAATCTCCACTCGCCAGATCAGACAAAACATGTTCCTTTAGTTTAAAATGACTGGATTGACAGTAGCATCGAACTTTCCCTCAATTCCTCAATGAATTAATGGAGGCGTGCAACTGTGATGAAAATTACAAATGAAGAGATTTTGTCCATCGGAAAGTGCTACACAGCTTTTATTTTGAAATTATATATATATTTTTAAACCCAATATATCTACAGATCATATAGAGATTGAAATTGTATTAATGATGCTGGTATGACGTCAATAAACTGTGAAAAGATCATTTTCACTGTCGATTTTTTCATGTGAACTGCGCAGAAAACATAGACTGGACCTGGAAAGCCGACACCCGGCTGAACGCAGGCTGTGAAGTGTCAGTACACAGAACTACAGCAGCTAGGAAGTCAACAGGATCTAAATGATTGACCATCAACTCTTTATACTGACCTTCAGTGTTGACCTGAAGCAGAACTGCAAGACTTCTTTCCAGGTTGTCGATGATTTCTTGAAGTTTAGAAGTCTCAAATAGGACGCTGACAGCTACCTGGAAGTCGACTGCGTCGTCGTCCTCCCTTTAGTGAGACAATATCGTTGTATTATTATGAGAATGGAAGGTGTGTTCAGATGAAATGCACATTTCCATCTTGCTTTATTCACGCAAATCTCCCCGCTGAAATAATAGCACAAAAAAAAGCAAATGTACCAAGTGTACAGATGTGGAGCGTGGCACTTTTTCAAACTGTCTTTTCAAAATAGATTTTACAGGAAAAAACGTGGTTAGGTTTTGGAAACGATCGTGGTTTGGGTAAAAATAAGTATACGTTTGTTACGTGGGCTACGTTACGTGCGCTGAATATGCTTGTTACATAAACTAAGTACACTTGTTACATACACTAAGTACACTTGTTACATAAACTAAGTACACTTGTTACATACACTAAGTATACTTGTTACATACACTAAGTATACTGAATGTATGTAAAAAGTGTACTGAGTGTACGTAACAAGCATATGTGCTAAGTATACTTGTTACATACACTAAGTATACTTGTTACATACACTAAGTATACTTGTTACATAAACTAAGTATACTTGTTACATACACTCAGTACACTTGTTACATACACTAAGTATACTTGTTACATACACTAAGTACACTTGTTACATACACTAAGTATACTTGTTACATACACTAAGTATACTTGTTACATACACTAAGTATTCTTGTTACATACACTAAGTATACTTGTTACATACACTAAGTATACTTGTTACATACACTCAGTACACTTGTTACATACACTCAGTATACTTGTTACATACACTAAGTATTCTTGTTACATACACTAAGTATACTTGTTACATACACTAAGTATACTTGTTACATACACTAAGTATACTTGTTACATACACTAAGTATACTTGTTACATACACTAAGTATTCTTGTTACATACACTAAGTATACTTGTTACATACACTAAGTATACTTGTTACATACACTCAGTACACTTGTTACATACACTCAGTACACTTGTTACATAGACTCAGTATACTGAATGTATGTAACAAGTGTACTTAGTGTATGTAACAAGTATACTGAGTGTACGTAACAAACATATGTGCTTGTTACTTACACTCAGTATGCTTGTCACATAAATTAAGTATGCATGTTACATAAACTAAGTATGCATGTTACATACACTAAGTACACTTGTTACGTACACTAAGTACACTTGTTACGTACACTAAGTACACTTGTTACATACACTAAGTACACTTGTTACGTACACTAAGTATACTTGTTACGTACACTAAGTACACTTGTTACATACACTAAGTACACTTGTTACGTACACTAAGTACACTTGTTACGTACACTAAGTACACTTGTTACGTACACTAAGTACACTTGTTACGTACACTAAGTATACTTGTTACGTACACTAAGTACACTTGTTACATACACTAAGTACACTTGTTACGTACACTAAGTATACTTGTTACATACACTAAGTACACTTGTTACATACACTAAGTACACTTGTTACGTACACTAAGTACACTTGTTACATACACTAAGTACACTTGTTACGTACACTAAGTACACTTGTTACATACACTAAGTACACTTGTTACGTACACTAAGTACACTTGTTACGTACACTAAGTACACTTGTTACGTACACTAAGTACACTTGTTACGTACACTAAGTACACTTGTTACATACACTAAGTACACTTGTTACGTACACTCAGTATGCTTGTTACTACACTAAGTACACTTGTTAAACTAAGCCAACGTTGACTTGGTTTCACCCAGGACATGAACCCTGGTCTCTTGGGTAGAAGTCCTGAAGCGTAGGGCCACTTGGGAGTGAGGACGCGCTGAGACGGACACGTCTTCTTGCCTGACCTCGGCCTCTAAACCAGTGTATCCCTCCATTGCTGCCCACCCCACAAAGCTCCACCAATCGAACTCTCTAGGTCAAGACTAGTTGCACCATCCATGTCAGTCAAACATCTTCTTTGAGAAAAGAATAGAAAGGACACTACTTTACCTCTCACCGGTTACATTCAGGGACTCAAAGCCATTCAGTTCCTCAAAGAACGTTTTAAGCTTTGAAAAGAAAGAGCGTTGATTTATTTATATATTGACTTATGTATTACAGTAAACGAAGGAACGTGTATGTAGATATTTGTGATCAGAGAAAGAGATGTACCAAGGCAGCTTTGGTGGCATCCCAAATGACTCCGTTCAATATAATCGATCCATTGATGACAACTGTTGATTACAAACATGTTCAGTTCAGATATCAACAAGCATATTTGTCCAAATGGAAAAACAGTCAAGAGTAGTATGCAGGAACAGTTTCAGATCACAGTGACCCTTTGACAAAATACAGCAAGACAGAAAAGACTTGTACAAACACGACAAAAAAGGAGTAACATTTGGATCAGGGCGGTTACCATTGACTTTGCTAATGCAGAGGGGCGTGATGTCGGACACGTTTTGCAGACAGGTAGTTTCCCGGCAACAGTTGAAACTGTAGCACGCTGGGTTGCTCCAAATGTAGCCGGGACTGCAGGTGCAATTCGTTTCATCTCCAATAAGTAGGCAGTCTAGATTGAGAAGCAGAATCGTCATTTAAGTCCCTGGCAACTTGGTTTTCAAGTATTTCTCTCCAAAAAACAAATGTAAGAGAGAGGCCGTGAAAATACTCAAAGGCTCTAATCTGCTTCATTAGGACAATGTGGTTTGATTACATTTGATGGACAGTCAGCCCATTCTCACTCCTAACTCCTCAAACATGGCGGCCCTACGTGTACAGCTATGATGTAGTACGTGGGCGTGGTTAAGGCGGGACTAAAGTAGGAAGTCAGGTTGCGTAGTGGAAAGAGTGATAAAGTCTTTGTGTAGGAAGAAGGTCTGGGTGGATGGAAGCAGAAGTACGCTTGCTTTTCGTGATGTAAATATAATTGTTAGCTCTATATTGAAAAGGAAACTACAAGTGAAGGGACAGTCAGCGAGAGAAATGCCAAGTTACCATATTAGTGATGTAGAGATGTCATGTAAGGCTCCGGTAGCGGCAGCAACCTGTCAATCACAGTGAGCCCTAAAGCGTCCCCTGCTTTATGGTCTGTTTGACTCTAAATGACCATAATTTACTAAATGAACATCATGCTGTATTGAAGAAGACTTGAAACTAGAGATTGAGACATAAACTCATGTTTACAATGTTTACTGAGGGAATACATCAAGTGAACAGTCATTTTCTCATAGACTTCTATACAACCAGACTTATTTTTGCATCCGGAGGAGTCGCCCCCTGGTCAGTAGAGAGAATGCATTTTTTTAGAGGCTTCACTCGACAGAACCGGAGGTTGCCGCCTGGTAGAAACTTGCACTGTCACTTCTGTTTTTGAATAAAGGGTTGGAAATTAATGCCTTTTTTATTTTTTATCCGATTCATCGATTAATCGAAAAAATAATCAACCGATTAATCGATTATTAAACTAATCGTTAGTTGCAGCCCTAATGCTGACCAATACCAATCATTCATTATGCTACGTGCTGAGTTTCCTGGTTTTCTAAGTAAGACATAGAATACTCATTGTCTCGTTCTACTACTTTCTACTGTGTGCATGCTGCCGACCTCAATCCACATCTTAATCACTGTATTACAGAAGAACTGATTGTAACCACGGTAAGACCAAAGAGCGTCAGCACGATACCTGATGCCACTCTAGTGTCCGTGAGGGTCACTGTGTAGCTGGCTGCGTTGGAGTCGGACACTTGGAGGTCAGTTGTATTAAAGATGGACATGATAGTATTGGTATCCAGAGTGATGTTACTTTGCACCATCAGCTCCCCAGAGTAGACGTCATCTCTAACTGCAACATAAGATATTGTATGTGTTATCTTTTTGTATTTTGAGCAACTGGGTTGATTTAAAAAGGGATTTAGAAAAGGTCTGCAAGCAATTTTGGAACATACTAAAACTGTTCAGATTGTTATGAGAAGCTATGAGAACATTATGGAAGGAAACCGACAGAAAGTTGAAAATGCTTTTCTTTTTAAAGACATCACACACATCGTCAAAGTCATCTCAATATTTAACCATGATATTGAACATATTTAAATAACTTTTCACGTTTCCAGCGTGACCATGTCACTTCTCAATGATTCATAACGAGACTTCTCCTTGATTAAGACTCTTTCCGTAATGTTCTAATTATAGAATCTTTTAATAAATTGAAATAAATGAGTGTCCAAAACAAGCACCAATTTGCACCAATAATATCATTGCGGCTGCCGCCTGCAGAGCCATTGCTCAATAAAGGACCAATTATTGAAATTGTTGTTCCTACTATTTGTCAGTTAGACACAAACGCATTGGGCGATAGGGTCCAAGTTAAAACATACCGAAGGTACCGTTTGACTAAAGGATACACTGCATCATTTCACTTTGGAATTTCATAATACATCTAAATTTAACTTCAAAGCATGCCAAGTCGTACATCAAAATGAATCTGCTAGTCTTTGCAAACATGTTTGGGTTTAGAAGCCTGGTGATTACTCGCAGGGCTAGTTGGTGAACAGCTGTAGCTGGTGAGCTAACCGCTAACCTGCTTTCATGCCAGCGTACCTGGAAATGAAGAGTCTTCCCTCTGGCAGAGGAAGGTAAGTAACAACAATAGCTAACTCCATGTCAGACTCTGGTTCCCCTCAGAGGTTAGCAGGTCTTTCGTCCTGGCCCAGTTTTATTTGTGGTATTTTACCAAAGCATCCTAATAACAATGTAGCCAACTCACCTGCTGCAAGGACCTGCAATGACAAGAACAGGCAAAGACCAGAGTTAGCCTGGCTGTCATGGTGTAACTCACTCTTATGTCAGATTCAAATATATAAAGTGCATCTTTTTAGTGCTGAATTTACACAGATCAAGATACAAAGATGTTTTTTGTCATTTACATTTTTTTTGTCAGTATATGCAACTAAGTTATGTGCATTTAATTAGTATATTAGAATATACACATTTTAATACATTAGAAATGTTAAACAATGTTCTCATAGTTCTGTTTAAAAATATACAACACAGGAGGATCTTTACCTGATAGTAGACGTGCACAGCTCCAATCAGGAACACAAGCGCTCTGGAATACATTGTTGATCTGGTGTAGACAAAACAAAAACTAACATCAGCAGCAATTGAGGAACACATTGACACCTTCACTGATGCACATGTATATAATGTATAGAGATGCACTTTATAAAGGAGCACGCTTCTAAACAAACAATCTTCTCAACTCTCAACTCAACTTCACGAGTACTTAATACATATCATGACATTGGATCAGGATATTCATGTTCCTCATGACTCCTAATCATCTTGCTGATCCCCTGATCTTTTGTTTTCCAACGGAAGCAGAGAGCAGCCGTTAAGCCGGCACTAAGCAAATGTAAAAACAAATGAACCCGCCTCTGCGCTGAAGCCAATAATATCATTTGAATATTGATAATTCCAAGGTTTGGATGCACAAGACAAAGGTTTCAGACAAGACAATGACATACAACGACCTTCATACAACCGGACTTCTTTTTGCAACCAGAGGAGTCGCCCCCTGCTGGTCAGGCAAGTGTCATGACATTTAACTGGAGGTTTGCGCCAGTTAACACTTTCCATCATGTTTATTCTGGAGAATTATGTCTAGTTAAAAGTCTGACTTCAGTTATGATGAGTGTGAATACTCCTGTAACGGTTGAGGTTAAACATATACAAACAAATACAGCTTAAACTATCTCTCCAGATACTCAGCTGCTCCTGGATATTCACACGGTCTCTTATTTCAAAGAATCTTTCAGTCCTATTTGATTTGTGTGTTAGATGTTTAAACGTCTATATTAGCAGTGAATCTACACTACAACATCGTTTATCTGAAGACTTCCACGACACTGCCGTCTGTTTTTCTTTCCAACGTATGAAGCTCATATTTTTGCCTGCCAGACTTGTTTGCATCACTTTGAATCCGCCCTCTGGAGGCGTGGTGATAACAGCACCGCGGGTTCAGAGGCGTCGCTGTGGTGCAGGTCATGCCTGCCTCATTTACTTGTTGGGTTTGGACATGGTTTCCTTGTGGCCATCATTACGCTGTGGTCATATACCACTGGACCACATGCTGGCACACACTGGCTGTTCATAGTGAACCTGTCCGGTCTGATGAGATTCAAAAGGACAGCTGTACAATACCTTCTACCATCTCAAAGGTTATGATGTTCAGTTATGTTGGAATGTTACAAAAAGTCTAAATTCAATCCTAGGTTTATATTTGCATGTTGGTGTTGTACTGGAGTACAATACATGTGTTGTCCTCCTTATTTACATACACAGAGGCAGAATACCATAAACGACACCACTAACCTCAGTGCTGAAACAATACAATAAAAAAAGTTCATAAGCCACAATAAAGGTAGACTTTATGAGGTTTGTATTAAACTGTACAGATGTTTCTATTAAAGTCTATTAAAGCCACTGATATATAATAGCATGATGACATTTCTATTAATAAAAAACACACATTGACTAACCTACATTGACTAGTGTACACAAGTATTGGTGAGAGTGTTATAACCCCATAAAAACCCTCGACTTAACTTCTTTATTCATTTATTTTATTGTACAATAAGAGTTGGACACAACAACAGGAACACCTAAATGTCTTTACCATTGTAATTGTAATAAAATACCTTAATGATAAGTAGACCACAAACACTTAGAACACTTTAACTACATTCATCTGGTGCAATATAAAATACATTTAACTACTTATATATATACTTTTTTTATTCCGTCTGTATATTTAATATTGCTACTGTATTCTTCTTTACTGTTTTTATTAATGTTTTTATTACTGCTTTACTGTTTATTTATTTATATTACTTGATTTTTTTCCTGCAATTTCCCCACTGAATACAGGATTATCTTATCTTATCTGAGTGCGGTGGCCGAGGTCAACCGCTCAAGAAGCTCTGGATGGAATCATTCCTATACAAATGCTGTTTATCAATATTGCTTATAGTGTTCATTTTGGGTCTTCTCGTACAAGACAAACACTCTGCGTGCTCCGGGCCGTCAGCCGCGTGGTCGCTGCTGTGTCTGAACACGTTGAAACATCACATTCTGTTTGTAACGTTTGAGGTGGAGAGGTTTCCGCTGTCTTTGTTAGTCTGGAAGCGTACAGTCTTTGTTGAGATTGTTGTGTCGTCACGGGGGTTTTGTTTTTTAAACTTCATTTTAAATTGGCACATTTTCAACAAAAACTAAACATGCAAACCTAACATTCCGATCTCAGGATGTTTACCTCGATGTCCGCAGAAGGACACAGTAACTCTGCTTTTACTCAGTCTGGCTTCACCAGGGAAAGAAAACCATGTTCTACTTCCCTCAATCAAAGCCAGAGAACATCACCCATTCACTCCGTGGCAGTAACTCATTCATGCAGTCCACTGATGGCATCAACATTACAGGTGTAAACCTGGGAAGGTGTAGATGTCTTGATATCCTGGTTGGACCGTTGCTTATCATTCATTGCAAATACAGCATGTGCATTTCTAAAGTGAAAACCTTTCATTATTGACTTTGACGGTTTCTATTGCAACTGTTTAGACTTGACTGCGTTGATAAAAACACATGAATACATGAATAAAAAGCTCTTACCTCGGCTTTGCTCCCAGCGTCATAGAGACATGCGGCGGCACTCCATACCTCTCAGGTACGCATCGGAGTCGGAGTCAAAGTAAGTGAGCACATGTGTCAGAAAGACGTGGCTAGTTGTGAGCTGTGAAGGAGGGGCCGGCCGTGGGACACACTGGAGTCATGACTTTGAGCTGGGAACCATTTGCATTGATGGCATGTCTCCATGTCAACTGGACTGGCCGGATATGCACACACCCTTCCAGCTTTCCATGGTCATTTGTCTACCAAATCCAGCCATCTGACAGAGGTCGTCTGTCTCGTGAAAGCAGGAGAGTTTGTGGCCTCTTTGAAACCTAAATATATCCTCGATTGTCATAAAGATGGTAGTTTCATGACTCTTTTGACTCAAGCAAAGAAGTAGGGTCACCAAGCGCATGCCACATCTGATCTGATCTGATCAGGTGGAAAGTCACATTATTCAAGCACCGTGCTGTCAGGAAAAGCAGTGCAACAACATTTTGAGCGTATTAATAAATGAATAATTACGGAGCCAGTGGAGGGGAAGTTGTAAAAGTGAGAAGATTAAAGTCAGAATAAAGTTGTAAAGTTACTTTGAGATTCAAGTGGAACATTTGCGGGAGAATGTCCTAAAAAAACTAGTACTGTTATTAAGTATAGGAACGCCGTCGTTTCTTCACTTGGTCAAGTTTAATCATGCCACATGTCCGCAGTGGAGGATGAGATGAGATGAAATAAGATAATCCTAGTTTAGTCTGCATCTACTCCAGACTAAACTTTGCAATCAATGTATTGATAAAGAGTTAAGCCCAGAATCACCATGTTGTCATCAGCATCCAGACTTTGAAGAGACTTGTGAGAAGAAAACAACACACTGATTAGAGTTGGTTCCTCATATGTTTGAGTTTATGTCTCATAAATATAATAACTTTAATTTGGTAAATTCCCAAATGTTTTCTGAATATCATCCCCTTCTCTCAGTGTAGTTGTTTTACCTACCATGATATGATAGTAAAATAATACTAAAATAAGCTCTAATTCAGCAAAATATTATATTAAAATGCTGCGTAAATGTAAATGCATTAATAATATAAACCAATAATACAGAACCCTGAGGTCAGAGAACCCTGAGGTCAGAGCATCGAACTCTGAGGTCCAGTTCAATTGGAAATCTGTAAATATATATATACTTTATTCATCCCCAAGGGGAAATTTGTTTGTCACAGTAGCAAGACACAAACATAACAGAAAGATGCTCAATATATACAACAAAACAGAATGAATATCATTTAGAAGTTATTCAATTGAACTGTCTTTATTTCATTTGACAGTCAGTTGTTGACGACATACAGATGTTAATACAACTGCTGGCTACTTCAATACATATGGCACAAAATGATATCGCGCAAATTTGACATTATTGTGATGTTCCGGAAATCCTCTCTGACTGGACCTCACTGTATTTTAGTTGAATGCTCTGATATATAGTAATGTAACACTGGAGCTCAACTTGGCTGCACAGTGAGTACTATACATTTGGCAACTTGAATACTTTTTCACTTCTATAAGATTTTTAAATGGTGGCATTGCTACTTTAAACTTCCAAACACTTATTCTACAGCTCATAACGGGACAAAGAAAGCTTTGACCAGTGTTGGGTCAAAAGTACGAGATGGAAATTTGACTGAGCATAAAACTATGTTATAAAACACAGCATGAGGAACAAAACAATCATAAAAAAGGAATGTTCTATCTAGACCAGTGGTTCTTAACCTTATTGGAGGTACTGAACCCTGCAAGCTTCATCAGTGCGTTCACCGAACCCTTTGTAATTGGAAAAATAAAATAGGATTTCTTCAAAACATAGGTATATATTTTATTAGTACACAAAATGAACCATGCATCAGTTGCACACAAAATCACTGTGTTCAAAGAATCCATGTTGTACGTATTAGTCCAATCACTTTCTTTTTTTGCTCGACATAGTTAGTATGAAAACTAATGAAAAATTCATATGGACCCCATCGCCGGCGACAGGAAGTAACATGCAAAACTAAAATTACCGCAACTCTGCGAACAGCGTAATTCCAACGTATTCTGAACGCTAAGAAGTCGAGCTTTCCAATGGTGTGCGGTCACATTGCGCCGAACTTGCCTGTGGGGGAGGGGTGTTGGTGAGCACAGCTGCAGAGCTGCAGGGGAAGAAGAAAAATGCTGTGTTGTGGCCCGACATTGCTAGTGTGAACCGGGCTATACTGTGTGTGTCTTGACCCCTGCCGAACCCCTGAGAGTGACTCACCGAACGCCTGGGGTTCGATCAAACCCAGGTTAAGAACCACTGATCTAGACCATGTAACTTAAACTAATCTATGAAGCAATGCATGTGATGTAAGATAGAATGAAAACAAGGACCAGTCTCCTCTTTGCATCGTCGCTTCCTTGTTTATCTCAATGTCTCTAGTTGAGTCACACATTGGGTCAGACAGAAGTGTTTGGAGGAAAGTTAAATGGACTCTACCTTAAACGCTTTACTGAGTTCTACGACGAGACCAAACAGAGCAAGCATCATCTGTCTACTTTTTATGTAACCATTACTTACGTTGTAAAACTAACACGTTTTGCATAGAGGCAAACATGATGTCATGATCCTTGTCGCCCTGCGCTCTGTGTCTTCAGGCAGGCCTGTGCTGTTCGGCCGAAGAAACCGTGGCATGTATATTTAAGGAGGCAGAAACATTCAAAGGATACATAAACCTACTAAATGCTATATCGTTGCACTGTGACATCTTGATCTGTGGGGCCATTTCTTTAAAAAAATGATTAGATAATTAACAGGTTTATGTTAAGGTCAATGGTTTTTGATATATTAAACACAGGGACGACTTATCACAGTTGTTCTTTCATTAATGTTTTCTAGAAATTGTGGATTTCGAAAAGTACGTTTCAAAAAGTGCGTTGGTTTGAGTTCAAAAACGATGTCACGGTGAAACGAGTGGTTTAGTGTTGTGTCGCCTCTCTGTTATATAATAACATATAGTATTTATTATTAAGCATAATTGTTTATATAACTTTAATATTCTTAAAAGTCCAGTGTGAAGGATTTAGCGGCATCTAGCGGTGATGTTGCCAAAGCAACCAACTGAACCTACAAGTGAAAGGCCCCACTCTATTGATCCCACTCTCATTATCTGCACGTGAAACATTAAGCGGCCGCCAGTGGGAGGCTAACTTATCTTAGCATCAACAGTGGAAACAGGGGGAACGGCTATCCTGGGTCTGTCCAAAGGTAATTCAATCTGCCTTACAGCACCTCTAAAGAAAGAAGACAAAGCACGTAATATGGACCCCCATTTTAGAGCTAGTTACTCCATGTTCCTCTGCTGTTGCATTGACGGTATTTGAACGCTGTTTCTTTCAGGCCATGTGGCCATCTACACACCCAGACAAAGTGTATAGAGTTCATCTCAGTCAACATGTTGTGTCCCTTTTAGTGCAGCAGTGTATAATGCTGCTGCTGCACGTAGACACGTATAACTCTGCATCGTAAACCAAGTAGCACTGTTGGCACGGAGATCAATATCAGGATATGCAAATCACTTCACAGCCGCGTGAGAACAAACAACACACCAATAACCACAGCCGATAGGTCAGCTACAGACAGGGTGACGCCAGTCTGCTGGTCAGTGCTGTGTTTGAGAGAGGAGAATTAGGGACATGTGCATTTATGTACAGCAGTGTGTCTGTCAGTATAAATGCAGTTTTTAACCTCGGACACAACATTTAAATGTCTGTTACTGTCATGCATTTACGTCTTGCCACGATCCGCTGCTACTTGGCGTCAGGTTAAATGAAACTCTGAAAGGTTCCAAAGAAACCTAGATATTGATCACATCCTGAAACCACAGAGCTGTAACTCAGCTTTTTTAAATATTTAGTTTTTAAGGTTGGTGCAAAAGAATGTGCCAGACTAACAATAAAGCAGGAACTGACATTCAAGGTCAGATGTTTTTTTTAAAGGGTTTCATTTTATTTTCTAACGCATTTCCACTCGTCACAAATGCGTCATTTTTAGAACAAAGTTTACAACATATAGAAATGAGGACAGGTCGAAAACTACACAGATATCTCAAATGGGAGAGAGATGGAAAATTCAAAGGAAGCATTTTCTTTTTCAAAACAATTTCTCCTCATGTGCAATAAATGCCGTCAGTCTGTTTGATATGAGCCTGTGGCGGCCTGGAAGGAGTGGCTATGATGTGAGTGTGCCCGTCCAGTGTGGATTAGTGTTTTGCATACTGTGTACTCAATGCCAATGAGCTTCTTTGCTACTTTCACTACGCTGCTTTGCTTTTTACTCCAAAGCTAAAAGAATAATATACACATGTAGACTACATAATTTCTGTTTTACATCAATCATGACTGTCCAAATATAATAATAATGTGTCATTTATATATTACATGAAATAGACCCCTTCACCTTACATGGAGCTCATTTGAAAGGTTTATATACAATTAGCTTGAAAACCTTCATTTTGACAAAACAAAGTAGTAAAATGATAAAGCAATGACATATAATTGCCAAGCAACCTGCTCCAAAGATATACAAATAATGCAAAATCCAATCATCAGTCATATAACATTTTAAAACTAGCCAACTGCTAACTAACAGCATGAATAATACACATTCAACCAAACTGCTGAACGTCTTCAACTTAAGAGGCGAAGACTTATTTGATATTAATGTTATGTTCTGGACATACTTGCACTAATAAGCTTTTGTCCATTTTCAACACTTCATCAAACTGGTCGTAAATTCCTGAACTGCTGGAGCAAATGCGTCCGTTTCTTCTGAAACACGTGTTAGGAATGTGTTGGAGACTTAGTGAAGCTAAGTGAGGCCATTTGGTAACATCCATATCACAAAAGTATAAAAACTCAACAGGCAAAATACACACCGGATAACAATTAGTATTTTAATGGTATGTAGTTGTATTGGCATTATGGATATGCACAAACAATAACCCCAAAAGCAGCACTGGGCTGTGTGCTGCAGTATACTTTACATGCAGTGTGACAGAATGTTCTCCAGATCTGGGAGAGAAGAGTGGAACGTTTCTATCTTCCTGCTGCTCGACATGCTAAAATAGCACCAAAGGTTCCACTATAAAAAAGAGCTTTTAAAAATATTTTCTCTGGGTAATTCTTGGCACTCCCTTTACCTGTTTGGAATTATATTTGACTGATGGTCCTGTCCAAGTCAATTTGTCATTGTGATGCCACGCCTTGAACAAACAAGTTCAGTGATCTGTGTAAGACGGCCTTGCCTCGTCGAACTGATTTGATTGGCAAAGCAAATCAAAACCAAGAGCCATTTTGCATCTTCTTTCATCACAATGTACTGAATACTTTTAAATGTCATATATATATTTTGTATTCTAATTAAGCACCTGAGTGGCGACTGTGTCCGCCAATCCATGTCGATCTGTCCTTCGGCAAGTACTGTACATGGTAAAGTACAGTCCATTTAACATATCTTTATGTTAAATGGTGGTGTGAGATGATTGAGTTAACTCAATAGAAGACACATTGTTATTGTCTGCAAAAACAAAAGAAAGTGATTAAGTCTGTGGCAAAACAATGTGACAACTGATAGCAACACAAGACTAACGGGCAAATTCAGATAGACCGGATTGCAGCCATCAATCTGTCAGAGCTATGG
Source organism: Myoxocephalus aenaeus (assembly GCA_038501785.1). NCBI lineage: Eukaryota > Metazoa > Chordata > Actinopteri > Perciformes > Cottidae > Myoxocephalus > Myoxocephalus aenaeus. The sequence continues at coordinate 752,116 of JBAMJR010000092.1, forward strand.
AGCCCACACTGTCACTAACAGCACACACTGAATACATAGGATGTATCCAGGATGAACTGATTCAGCAGATCAAGACAGAAGACAATGAAAGCAGCATGTGTGTACATTCAGTATACTTTCAGTAGCTAGTGTAGCATAGACATGCTAACACTAGATGATGTGCTGACGAACTCTGCTTATGTTCCGCTCCATGGGTTTTAAGTAGAAACATATACCTCTTTCCAACCTCTCCGGGTAACGAGTAGCACTATTGAGCAACGTTTAACCACGACTAGTTCCAAATCTACTAAACCAGCCTTAAGTGAGGAAACGATTGCATAAGAGTCTATGGAGCAGAGCCGTATAGTTATATAGATCCTGGTCAGGAGCCAATGCCACACTAAGGTTGGCCAGTTGGCGTTTGGGGGGCAGGACTTAGCGATAGTCAACTGCTATCTAGCTAGCTGCCTGGTCTCAAGGTCCGATTCACAAAGGATATTGCGCCAGGGCAAACACGTCCATATTTGCCCTTTCTTTGCATTTGATTGCAATGGTCCAAGTGGGGCGACTGTGGCTAAGTGATTAGCATGCCTGTCTTTCAATCAGAGGCTTGGTGGTTCAAGCCCCGCCTCCACCAGTCCTTGTCGTTGTGTCCCTGAGCAAGGCACTTAGCCCCTAATTGCTCCCCGTTGCTGTATCTCCGGTGAATAGAGCAAAAATGTAAGTCGCTTTGGATAAAAGTGTCAGCTAACTGAAATAAAAATGTGGAAGTGCACATGTTTCCTTTGTGCCAAGAACACCGTTCTTTTGGAAGAAAAAGTGCAAGATACAGGTCTGACAAAGTGTTGCAAAACCTGCACAATCCTTTTGCAAATTTTTCCCCTGAGAATCTACAGCCATGCAAGTGGCTCTGGGAGTTCACACTTTGAGCTAAATACTCAGGTCAGCATGCTTACCTGCTCACAATGGTGACTGGTGTTAATGTTGCATTTATGCAACGTCGGTTAAATGGGAAAAACAATGAGCTCTTGTTATTATTCCAAGATAGTTCCCCCCACAGCTACTTTGTTAGCAAACCAGATATATAGGCCCAGATGGTCTGTTTGCTCTTCGTAGCTGTTTGTTTAGGAGTGAACCCAGATACTAAGACATCAGTTTAATCTGTTGTGTTGGGGTAATAAGGGAGTTTATTTAGATGTAACTGGCAGTGATGGAGGCTTTGCACCCTTTTTTCTACTGGATTGTTTCCACAGTAATTATGTCTGTCAAGTGGGAGATATCATATCTCCAATGCAGAATTAAAACTCAGGATAACATAAATAGTTTTTCACATTTGGTTGCCAGCTATTTCAGTCTACTCTAAACAATATCAACAGTAGCATTCAACGTTAACGTTTAGCAAAGTCAAAATCTTGGTTTAGTATGCAAGCTATTATTTTGGCAATTAGTCCATTAGCAAGTAATAGACAAAGGGACATTTTGACTAGGGTGACCAGACGTCCTCTTTTTCCCGGACATGTCCTCTTTTCGAGACCTAAAAAAAGCGTCCGGCAGGGATTCCAAAAACGTCCGGGATTTTGCTACGTCCGCGACGAAGTGTCCTCCTCCTCCTCTCTCTCTCCTCCACCCGAACGAAGTGTCCTCTTTTTCACAAACTCAAAGCTGGTCACCCTAATTTTGACCAGATGGTGGCGCAACATTAAAAAACAGGAACACCACTTCACGTTAAGATACTTTAGGAAACATTAAAAGTCTCTCCATAAATGTTGAAATATTTAACTGTAAAAGTGCAAACTTTGAATTCATGGCAATCCACCGAGTCATTACAGAGCTAACGCTACAAAACTGTGACACTAGAATTAAGAAATACAGCCTGTGCTCTTTTGTTTATTTCTTTTCAAAATGTTGACCATACCTTTTGCTCTTCTCCAGTTCTTGAAAAAGCCCAATCCACCTGATGATGACATTTCAGTGCTGTTGCTCTAAAACAAGAATACAAGCAACAACATGAATCACCACAAAATGTGTAGTGCAAAAAAAGAAAGAAAAAGTGACACGATCAAGTAAACAGTTCTTACCTTTGTCTCAGTTTTGGAACTTTGTGTAATATTTGCTAATTCTGACCGCACCTGAAAAGATAATGAAAAGATAATTCTCAAATATTAGCACAGCGCTAGAAAACTGAAAAAATGTGTTAACAAGTATCATTTGGTGTAGCTAAGCTGTTGTGCAGAGTTTTGCGTTTCAAAAGCTCCTGAATGGGTTATTAAAACTGAACTTTCTGAATCATAACATTCAATGCCTGAAATTCTTATATAAAACATTAGCAATGCAATATTATAAATAATGCATGTGGATTCTAGCTGCGAGTTGATTTCCTTTTTAATTGTGTGAGCAGTTAATTCAAAATGTTAATATTTAGACAAACAAACCTTTTTGTCCAACAGTGTTCCAAACACCAATATGAAGAAACCCTTTAGGGAAAGACACAGAGGAGCTAAGAAAGCATCAATGAAAAAAGGCAAACGCACTATTCAGAATCCATGGAGGACATGTAGGTACCACAGGATATATTGATCTCTATTACTACCATGTTTGTACCTGCAGTGAGTTGAAGAATGCAAATGAAACATGGATTCCTTCATTGTTTGGATTGACCATTGTTCCGACTCCCAGACTCCAAGTTAATCCGAAAAATGGTGTGAGGACAGCCAGACTCCTGATAATAACCACCAGAATGTTCCTTTTAGCTGCTTGTGCAACATCTACCGATACCCTGCTCCTCACCATTTTGTATATCACCACCAACAGGATGACAAGGTTTATTACCATTATTAACAGCGCAGGGACCACAAAGGCCAGCAGAGCTTTGGAGGGGTCCCAGTTGAGCCAGCAGCCAGTTTGTCGTCTGTACACCTCTTTAGGTTCAGTTACAGCTATGGTTATGATCGCGATGAGGAGAGGCGCCCCGTAGCCGAGATTGAATCCAATAGCCAACATAGAGTTTTTGGACAATCCCCAGTAGCAGTAGTGTGTAGCATGCCGTGAACTTACATTTACGTTGAGATCGGTCGACCAATGACAGTTCTCTCTACAGTCAGAGCTTGCGCAAGAAGGTGGAACGTGAGGGAGATACCATTTCCAAAACTTGTAAGGGGGTAATAACTATTTTCCCCGACGTAGCAAAATCCCGGACGTTTTTGGAATCCCTGCCGGACGCTTTTTTTAGGTCTCGAAAAGAGGACATGTCTGGGAAAAAGAGGACGTCTGGTCACCCTAGGTAGAATAAATGGATGAAAAAAGTAGCCGTGGTGCATGCTGGTTGGTCTTTCTCATCTGCATCTGAAATGAACGCCCCTATAATAAACCACACGTTTGCAATCAGGAGAGAGACCGCGATGTTAACAATGGAAACATGTCGCAAGTAAGGCGATTCAAAGTGCTTCACATAAAACCATTAAGAGCATCAAAACATAATGCAGAGAAAACAGGATTTAAAACAGTTAAGAAAACATTAAAACAGTAGAAAACAGGATTTAAAACAGTTAAGAAAACATTAAAACAGTCAAAAAGCTAAATAAAAAAATAAAAATTGAATAAAAGTTGCAGTGCAGTTTAAGAAATAAAATGCAGTAGTGAGATGCAGCAATTGAATCTGGATCAATTAAAGGCAACAGCAAACAGAAAAGTCTTCAATCTGGATTTAAAGGGGCTGAGGGTCTCAGCAGACCTGCAGCTTTCAGGGACCTTGTTCCAGATATGTGGAGCAGAAAATCTGAACGCTGCTTCTCCATGTTTAGTTCTGACTCTTGGAACAGAAAGTAGACCCGTCCCAGACGACCTGAAGGGTCGGGATGGTTCATAAGGTAGCAGCAGATCACAAACATACTTAGGCCCTAAACCATTCAGTGCTTTATAAACCAGCAGCAGGATTTTAAAGTCAATTCTTTGTTTGACAGGAAGCCAGTGCAAAGACCTCAGAACTGGTGTGATGTGATCCACTTTCCTGGTCTTAGTGAGGACTCGAGCTGCAGCGTTCTGAATCAGCTGCAGCTTTCTGATTGACTTTTTACAGAGGCCTGTGAACACACCGTTACAGTAGTCAAGTCTACTGAAGATAAATGCATGGACAAGTTTCTCCAAATCCTGTTGAGACATAAGTCCTCTAACCCTTGATATATTCTTCAGGTGGTAGTAGGCTGATTTCATAATTGTCTTGATATGGCTGTTCAGGTTGAGGTCTGAATCCATAACTACACCTAGATTTCTGGCTTGGTTTGAGGTTTTTAACGTCAGTGATTGAAGCTGAGCGCTGACTTTCAATCGTTCGTCCTTGGGACCAAAAACAATTACTTCTGTTTTATCTTTGTTTAATTGAAGAAAATTCTGTCACATCCAGTTATTGATTTCTTCAATGCATTTAGACAGCCCTTGTATGGGACTATAGTCCCCTGGTGATATAGTTATGTAGATTTGTGTGTCATCTGCATAATTATGATAACACACTTTGTTGTTTTTCATAATCTGAGCCAGTGGAAGCATGTAGATGTTGAACAGAAGAGGCCCCAGTATTGAGCCTTGGGGAACACCACGTCATCCTAGTCAGCTCTGATGTGTAATTAGCTACCGACACAAAGTATTGTCGGTCCTTCAAGTAGGATTCAAACCAGTTAAGTGCTGCGCCAGAGAGTCCTACCCAGACTTTCAGTCTGTCTAGTAGTATGTCATGATCGACCGTGTCGAATGCAGCACTGAGATCCAGTAATACTAAGACTGAAGTTCTGCCACTGTCTGTGTTTAAGTGGACGAAAGTGCTGACGAAAGCCGGACAGGAAGACATCGAAACAGTTATTTTCGGCCAAGAAGTTGTTCAGCTGTTGAAAAACCACTTTTTCCATTATTTTACTTAAGAATGGGAGGTTTGATATTGGCCTATAGTTTTTCAATATGTCGGGGTCTAAACTAGCCTTCTTTAGGAGTGGTTAATCACTGCAGTTTTTAGGGCTTGAGGGAAGACACCTGAAAGAAGGGATGTGTTTACAATTTGTAAAAGATCAGCGGTCATGCAGTGTGAAATGTTTTTGAAAAAGTGTGTTGGTAGAATATCCAAGCAGCAGGAGGATGTTTTCAGATGTTGTATAATGTCTTCTAGCCCTCTCTGGTTAATTGAGTCAAATTGTGTCATGATATTTGAATGGCTGTTAGATGGGGACAACACATATCCGGTGGTTGGTGTGGAGCCACCGACTGCTTGTCTAATTTTCTGAATTTTGTCAACAAAATAGGAGGCAAATTGATTGCATGCACAGGTGGATTGGAGCGTAGCAGTTACCGACACCGGAGGGTGTTAGCCTGTCGACGGTAGCAAATAAGGCACGTGTATTGTTATTGTTTTTGGTTATGATGTCAGAGAAGAAAGACTGTCTTGCATTTTTAAGTTCCAAATTATAATTGCGAAGTCTCTCTTTATAGATACCACAGTGAACCTGGAGATTAGTTTTTCGCCACCTGCGCTCTGCTTTCCGGCACTCTCTTTTCTCTATTCTGACCAGCGTGGCATTTCTCCAAGGGGATCTTTTCTTACCCGAGACAACCTTCACCTTACTGGGTGCAATGGCATCAATAACATGTTTTACTTTAGAATTGAAGCCATCCACAAGCTCATTGACTGAGATGCAAGAGAGGGCTGGTGTGGAGGAGAACTTCTGAATAAATAGTTCACTGGTATTTTCAGTGATGTAACGCTTCGTCACAACCTTGGTTTGGACATTTGTGTGTAGGGAGATTGCACTCTCAAAGAAAACACAGAAATGATCAGAGAGTGCAACATCAGTCACAGCAACCTTGGAAATGTCCAGACCTTTGGTGATGATTAGGTCCAGAGTGTGCCCCTTGTTGTGGGTGGGACCTGTTACATGCTGTGTCAGGTCATAGTTATCAAGGACACCACATAGCTCTATAGACGTAAGATATGTTGTTCGTCCTTATTTTCCTCCATATGACAGCTTCAATTATGAGGCATATGACCAAGCTAGCCATAGATATACCAACTCCAATGTAGGTTATATAATTCAACAAAGCAGCGTCACTTGGAACAAAGGGTGACATGAGGATAGAGAACGAGGTCAGGTGGTTGCAGTTACAGGTGACAGTTTTGTTGGCGTGGCGTACCAAGTCACAGCCCTTGTCGTCCCACCCCCCGATGCCCTCAAAGAGGCTGAAGTTCCAGAAAACACACTCCGGGTTCCCGAGAGCCTCATCAATAATATCAAAAGATAAGGAAACATTATTGATGGCGCCACTGGACCGAACAAGCACGACTCTCCCGTTGATGGCGTTGAAGGATGAATTGTCCTTAGCTCTTACGGGGAGCACGTTATCCATTGAGGCAAATGTTATCACGGTGATGGACTTGTTTTCTCCGGCAGACTCTGGTACATTTATCTCCACAGAAGAATTGAACTCAGCGTTGAAATTGTCAGTGAATGTAGTTTTGTTCAGGAGAATATACGGCGTGTCGATGTCAAAGGAATCATTGGTAAGTTTACTTGTTAACGTCTCAAGAGACAACAAGAATGCTGAGCTGATGGCTTTAGTTGATGTGCTGTTACTTGGTCTTCTTGATACTGGTTCTGCTCCTAAGACGCTCGTGGTTTTATTGGTGTTTAGAATGTCCCATGATTCCTTTGCTCCATCTGTTGTGAGCACACCTGCAGTTAACATAACATCCTAGTTTGAAAAGAAAGAAGCTATTAGATTATGCAAAATGCAGTACATATACAAACCCCAGCAGACTTATTCACATACCCTCATCGACGTATTAGTTATTGGAACACTCAAGTTGGCTACTCTGCTGAGTATGTCGATATTGTTGTTAATGTTGACTAAAGATCCAACCACTTCCTCGGTGAAGTTGAGATTGACGTTGCTGAGTTGTTCCAAGAATATTGGCAGTGAATTGCTATTCAAGAACTGAAATTTAAAAGGGAAAAAAGTCTTAGCTTTCAATATTGTCTCAAGCATCAAATCAAAGTTACAATGTGTGATTTCCATCCGCTCAGAGCAGGTGTAGTCAATTACAATTCAACAAGGTCCAGATAGAGACAATTAAAGAAGCTTAGCAGTTCTAACAACGTCTGTATGTAGTCGACAACTGACTGTCAAATCAAATAAAGAAAGTTCAATTGAGTAATATCTCAACAATATTATTTGACAGTTTTCAAATACATTGGATGAATTATAAATAATGTTTACTCATGCATTTACTTCTCTCAATTCAAGTAAAATATGGGAACCATTTACAAATAAATGACGAAACAGAAAGCGTTTGAGCAAGTAAATCCTTTTAGATAAGATTAATTGAACTGAATTGCTCTGCAGCTATTGATTCAGTTCGTTCAGGTGTGAAGTGATGTCACTCAGAAAAGTCACAATATAGCGTTCTCCTTTTCTAATAAGATAAGTCTGTCCACCCATCATCCATTATCCATAACAGCCTATCTTAAAACCCTCCCGTTGTCTTGGGGTTGATAATATAAATCCTTATATTCTGTAGATATTCTTCATTGTATTACTCTTCATGTCTATTAAAGTTCAGGCTAGCGAGGTCAGTATAACACAGCTATGCAGCTGTTGTGTCTATGAAATGTCCAGTTCTCAAGGGAAGTCAGTCACACGCCTGCGCACTTCAACACCACAACTGTTTATCAGTATATTGACATTCTGGAAGCAGACTGGTCGTTGCACGTTCCAGTCTTGTGAGAAAAGATGAGAACACGGGATTCTCCTCCTCCTGACAGGACAGAGGAATCAGATGTTAGGACGAGGAGAGACGAACCTGTGACGATAAACTGTGTATGAAAGGCCCCACTTCCGTGGTGGGGCAGTTGTTCTTTGCCCAACCTGCGTGTTGCTGTACCACTCACTGCTTTTGCAATTGCAGCGCTTGCTACTTTACTTGTGATCATTTAGTAAATAAATATAGAGAACGAGAGAAGTTGTCGAACTGAGTTCTTCCAGGCATCCAATAATCAAAGCACGCTATCAGGGTCAAAATGACCCATCAACACACATACATATACACTCGTACACGGGTCATTTTGACCCCAAGACAACGGGAGGGTTAAGTCAGGCTATCACACACAGAGACAGGCAATCCTTCATGCTCACAGTCTTTGGACTGTGGGAGGAAGCCGGAGAACCAAGAGAAAACCAAACTGACACAGGGAGAGCAAACGCCACACAGAAGGGCCGTCCAGACTACACTTACAACCCGATCTTATACATTGGACTTCAAAAGATCATGGGATCAATTTGAGTAGGAAAGATTACAAAATATCTTAAAGGCAAATAAGTTGACACAGGAGTCGCAGAAGATCACCCGAAATATTTGCCCCAAGCCAATCTTAAGGATCGGTACTGAGGCATACATTAATGGGTGTGTGTGGGGCTGCACGGTGGTGTAGTGGCTAGCCTCACAGGAAGAGGGCTCTGGGTTCGGATCCCGGTCCGGGCGGTCTCCCCGTGTCAGCGTGGGTTCCCTCCAGGTCCTCCGGCTTCCTCCCACAGTCCAGAAGACATGCAGCGCAGGTTAATTGGACTCTAAATTGCCCGTAGGTGTGAGCGTGAATGGTTGTCTGTCTATATATGAGTGTGCCCTGCGATAGACTGGCGACTTGTCCAGGGTGTACCCGGCCTTCGCCCATTGACAGCTGGGATCGGCTCCAGCGCCCCCCGGGACCCTAAACAGGATAAGCGGTTTGGATAATGGATGGATGGATGGATGGTTGAAAAATCTTTACTGTGTTCTGTTTTGTCCAGTGAGGCTCTCACTTTTGCTGGCTAAAAATGACAAACGTCCCTCTGGGCTATTTTGATGACAGGCTTGAGTTAAACTTCATACAATTGGTTGTGGTTGTGTGTGTGTGTGTGTGTGTGTGTGTGTGCGAGCATCACGGTGTGTGTGTATCCTTAAGCACATGTGAACCTCTCTGTCTTTCCACGGCCAATCTATAACCTATAACCTATGTTAATCTTTGAACATGACCATTGTAACCAAATATTCACAAATATTAATATTAACACATGCTCTTAAATCCAAGCTTAGATATGTGTAGTTGTCCTCGTTAAAGTTCATTCATTACTCTGTAAACAGTAGTTTTACAACATAATCACAACTTGCAGAGGTACACCTCTATACTGTACACATAATACATCACCTTAGCAACACATCAAAATCCCTTAACCTGCTCCACAGCAGGTTTAGTGAAATTCACTGGATAAGCTGGCCACTCCCACCGGACAAAAAAGGCAGCTCACTTCCTCATTAATGAAGGAGCGATATTAGTTATATTAGTTTTATAGGGAGAGAGTTTTATACGCTATAGATTCTGCCGAGACCTCCTTGAGTCGTACATTAAACACCACAGCGCAGCAGAGCATCGCCCGTCTCACACACTGAATGCAGACTGGATCACAGACTGTATGCAGACTGGATCACATACTGTATGCAGACTGGATCACAGACTGTATGCAGACTGGATCACATACTGTATGCAGACTGGATCACATACTGTATGCAGACTGGATCACATACTGTATGCAGACTGGATCACACACTGAATGCAGACTGGATCACAGACTGTATGCAGACTGGATCACACACTGAATGCAGACTGGATCACAGACTGTATGCAGACTGGATCACATACTGTATGCAGACTGGATCACAGACTGTATGCAGACTGGATCACATACTGTATGCAGACTGGATCACATACTGTATGCAGACTGGATCACATACTGTATGCAGGCTGGATCACACACTGTATGCAGACTGGATCACATACTGTATGCAGACTGGATCACACACTGTATGCAGACTGGATCACATACTGTATGCAGACTGGATCACACACTGTATGCAGACTGGATCACATACTGTATGCAGACTGGTACATGTTTGTACAGTGTCTGCGATGTAGAGAACATCGGGAAAGCTGCTGCATGGCGTGCTGTTCGTAACGTTTATTTAGCGCCGCCATCAACCCTAGGGTCCCTCAATAGGGGTACCCGAGGGCTTCTACAGGTGTTCTGACCTTGATATGAATACCAGCCCCTATTGTCCTTGATCTCTAAAGAATCAGCAACTCCTTGCCTTTAAAAAAAATAAAAAAAAGTATATATATTCTTTATTTTCTGCATAAATATGATCAAAAGTCAAGAATCTGATCAAAAAATTAGTCCTCCGTCGCTCCCCAAGTTTTTTGAATTGTATTTTTGGTGACTTCCCATCATGTCCCAGAGTAATACTGCACCTCTTTAGAAAGATTAAGACCTAATAATCACAATAAACACAAGCAATGACATGTTTTTCGGTTCAGAAATAAAGAAATGAACCATTTTTACCTAAATCTTCGTAGCACCATGAACTAACACCCCTCAAAATGACCGTCTGCTTCCGCGTGTGTCATCTGACGCGCTTTCAGATGCGTTTGAGGAACGAGGAAACCGTAGGACCTAAAAAAAATCGATGACATTTAGCCGTTGCTTTCTCGCAGCTCGCGACGTCAATACTTTACACACAATGACCCCACTACTACTGGAAGATGCGCACAGTCTCCACGGTTACATACGTGGTACTCTTTTCGAAATCGACTGAGCCGTCGTTGTTAGGGGTACTAAATTAGCTAAATAGTGAAACGTTATAATCGCTCAGTCATGTTGAGGAGCTTTACTTTATTACGTAATTATAAAAATATAGCAATCTTTTTTGTTAAATGTAGTGCATCGTTTTTCTTCTCACAAGGGTTTAGAGTACTTTAGCCATTTAAATTTATTAAATCGGACCTGTGGTTGATGATTTAGGAGCGTTTGAGTAAAGATAAAAAGCACTTCCTCATTATCGAAAAATCGGGTGGGAGGGGCTCCGGGAGCTCGGGCGGTAAGAAACTTATGGATGTGTTAAAGCACTCATAATTATATGACAGTGTTATTAGTACACCATACATATCATTATTGTAGAAAATGATTAAGGTACTAATCCGCCCATACACATATTCAAACTCCTAGTTGGTAATCTACACATACATGTACATACACATATATGATACATACGCGCACACAGAACATATATCCTCAAAAGTATATATTAATTCACCAGCTGGGACATTTAAATAAATATAATCTGATTGATTTGGATGATGAGGCACTTAAAATTTGCCGATACATTTTCCCAACACTGATGCATTTAACTTGATATTTATATTATATTTAACTTGATATTTTGCGATGCCTATGTGACTCTAGCCCGACCAGCGGAGGCGGCGTTATGCTGCGTTCACAAACAGGAAGTATTGCGAATATTCGCTCACTTTGGATGTGAACGCACCATTAGACTTTGCCATGATTATGGACTTAAATTCATCATATGTAGTCGTGATCATCTCCTGCTCCTCCACGGAGAGAAGAGACGCTCTTTCTCAGAGTTTATTTAAAATTGTAGTGTTTGATGATCATGGATCTGTGTTTGACTCCTCCCCCTTCTGAAGAGGAGCGTGCACGAGCATTTATCCAGATGAATGATGTCTGGTTCGAATGAACGAGACTGTATGAGGGCGGGTCAACCTTTGAAGAACCGGGAAAGCCTGATGTCAATCATCTCGCTAATTTAAGCTGGATAATAGAACATTTGATCGACTTTGCTGAACCACGTACGAAGAATACCCCCCTGATAGACAAACAGTGTTTATTATTTCAAAAATGTGTAAAATGGTCTTACTGTCATAAAACATTGTGTATTTTTCTGCCAGCTCATTAAATATTCCTTGTTTTACAGCATTTATTTCCGTGTCTTGAAAAGAAGTGGCTCTTAAATCATAGTCGCTGATGGTGCTTCCGCTCCTGCAATGCAGAATTCAATCACACTCCTAAATCACAAGCAGGTATATAAAAATAAAGACCGTTTTGCATCTGCTCTGGAAATCATCATTAACCAGCAACCAAAAGATCTTTGTACTCTGAACCCTGTATGGTGACTTGTTTGAGTTCTGCAATTTGCAGTTAAGTTAAGTGAGTGTTCACTTTTGAAAACAAGAAGTTGTTGAGGTATTTATAACTGGACAAAAGTGATTTCAGTAAATTCTGATTGCAGCTGCGGTGGGGTCGTTCCTTTCAAGCGTGACAGCAACGCTTCAATTGGCTCATGGGTACAAGCCACTGCCTTCTCAATGCACCGCTGGTTTTGGCTGTTTGTCATTAGCATACCATTCACTCTCTGTCACTGGCATACTACTTTGCCGGGAGAAGAGCAGAGAGACGTCCTGGAGATGTAATCTGTCAGCGGCGGAGACTAAGGCGGACTAGCTAGCTAGCTGGCTAATTGTTTCCTCGCTTGTGGTCTAATAAACACATCAGTACATCCATGTTCGTCACCGTAAAGACACAAAGATAACAAACCAAGATGAGCTTTTTTCCATGTTATAATTTATGTTATTAGGTTATGTAGGCTATGGAAGGACATTATTACATTATTAGCATCAATGGATTTTGAATTGCTTCAAAGCTAGCTTAGTTAAAATTAAGTTGGTACACATAACGGATGTTGGTCTAATACTCAGCACTTAGTTAGCTTAGTTTGCCCCGCATGGTTCATCAAAGTCACAAATAATGGGGATTTAAGAGTTTAGTTAAATCATACTTAGAACCGAATGACATGAACAGGACAATGAAGCCAGTAGACTAGCTGATGGCCGTTCAAGCGAAGGCACGGCCCCCACTGGCCGTTCCTGTAAACCAACGATCAACGGCTGCGGCTGCAATCAGACCCATTACTGATTTCAGAGGAGTAAAATCAAAAGAATTAAATGTGACTTACCGGAAATGAATTGACTGTATTGACTGAAAGGTTGAGAAGTACGTTCCACTTTGCTTTTCAATCTGTATGAGACAGTGACATAGCCTGCTTGTTCTCCGATCCATAAACTCAGGGTAAAACATCACATACGTTCATTGCATCAACATTGTGACAAAGCTGAATCACAGATGCAGAAGACAAATTAAGACTCACAGACTTATACACGTTTTGGTAAACGCTATTGGTTGGGTTATTGTATGAAGAATCAAAAGGCAGGTCCATGATGAATGAGAGGCTCCTCACTGGAAGGTCTGTGGAGAACAGGCGGATCACCATCAGACACAACTCATACTCACAACAGTGCTCATTATACATTGTAATCATGACTATTCCCTTTGTACGCCTCACAGTCGCGGTCTTTCTCAGCTCAGCTGTCTGTTACACTCAGGTGGAAACCTCCAGAAGCCAATGTGGAAGTGTCTTAAAACTGCCTGAACTCAAGTAAACACACTGTCCTCGTTAATCTGTCCCTGTGTCGTGCTTTCAGCATTGTGCTTTTAAATGCTATGGTTACACCGTAGAGAGCGGCCTATGGTGCAATACACCACATCAATACAGATTAATACAAAAGTGGAGCGTGGATTTATGATGGTATTGAAAATCATACCACCGGGATTTGAAAATGGCTCAAGTCTATACTCCACATATTGTTTTTGTCCAGATAATACACATCTCAGTACGGATTAAACCTGATTTGATCCTCTCTTGCTGGAAGGCGGGGCTCACCTGCTCGACTGGCGTTTGGCTGGCAGGACTGGTCATAAGCTGGAAAGCCACTAATGCATCCACACGTGTCCCCGATGATGTCATCGCAGGCATTATGGGTAACGCAGTTGTTGTATGACCACGCGTAGCTGTCCTCACATCTGCACTGGTACGCAGCCCCAGCTAGTGAACACACTACGGCAACGCACAACATCAAGGTTTAAGGACGCGTTCACTGGTGACATTAACATAGATTTTAACAAAAGGTCTGTACTTGTGTAGCTAGTCTAGTGCTTTAACCCATTTATAGACTGATGGCAGGACTAACTAACATTACATCAGACCGTAGGCACAACTAAGTGTCTCGCTCAAGAACCCATCGACTAGCGGAGCCAGGGATGGAACCTCCGATCTTCTGATTGAAGGACGACCCTGCTCTCCCACTGAGCCACAGTCACCCTGGTAAACGACGTGGCAACACGATGAAAGGACGGTGTACCTGTTGTGGTGTTAATGCTGGTAATTACGGAGCTGCTGTCGATCGGTGGAGGGAATCTGAGGTTGCTCAAGAGCGTTTGGATCCACTCCAGGTCAGAGGTGTTGATGATAACTTTGTATTCGTACTCAGGCGCATCCGAGTTAGCTGAGAAGACATGGGAGGGACAGAATCAGATGCTGAATCAATAGTCCACAATTTAGTGAGGAGATAAGGACGGACTGAGGAGGGCTATATTCTGTTGACAATATACAAATGTGGCTCACCCGCTCTTTTTACTCTGCCATGAGTGTGTGATGCTTTTGTACCCACCAATTCCTGAAAAAAATCAATGTCCAGCTGATTAGTTCTTCGTACTGTGACTGAATACTGGCAAAACTACACAGCACATATTTCACATCTTTAGGGACAGTTGAGTGTTAATATTTATTCTTCTTCTTACCTTAAAGAATAAACTCAGAAGAACAACCAAGAATCCCGCTGCCTTTGACCACGCCATCCCAACTAGAGAGACTACAAGCAACATGTGTATCTTTAAAAGCGCTATATAAGTTGAAATTATTATTATTAACACCATGATTTATCATTACCAGGTCGGTCAGACGGTACACATGCACTCCGTGTAGTGTAATAATAATAATAATAATAATAATAATAATAATAATAATAACTTTATTTATATAGCACCTTTAAAAACAAAGTGCTCTACAGAGAAGCAAAGCATAGACATAACTTAAATACCAGTAAACAGAAAGGACCATAAAGGCAATGAATACAACAAAACCAAACTAATAACCAAAAAGAGCAAACGGAGTAGAAAACAAACAAATAAATAAAATATACAAACAAAAACAGGGGCACAAAATAACTGCAAAATAGATCATAAAAGGACGACCTCACTTAAAATCAATTCTATAAAAATGGGTTTTAAGAAGTGATTTAAAAGAAGTCATTGATTCTGCCAGCCTTATCTCTTCCGGTAGGTAGGTCATTCCAAAGCCGAGGGCCCTGATGCTAAAAGCATGATTGAAGCCTCGACTTCGGAGTGGCCAGGAGGGCCAAGAGGGCCAGGAGGGCCAGGAGGGGCAGGAAGGCCAGGAGGGCCAGGAGGGCCAGGAGGGGCAGGAGGGCCAGGAGGGCCAGGAGGGGCAGGAGGGGCAGGAAGGCCAGGAGGGCCAGGAGGGCCAGGAGGGCCAGGAGGGGCAGGAAGGCCAGGAGGGCCAGGAGGGCCAGGAGGGGCAGGAGGGCCAGGAGGGCCAGGAGGGGCAGGAGGGGCAGGAAGGCCAGGAGGGCCAGGAGGGCCAGGAGGGGCAGGAAGGCCAGGAGGGCCAGGAGGGGCAGGAGGGCCAGGAGGGCCAGGAGGGCCAGGAGGGGCAGGAGGGCCAGGAGGGCCAGGAGGGCCAGGAGGGCCAGGAGGGGCAGGAAGGCCAGGAGGGCCAGGAGGGCCAGGAGGGGCAGGAAGGCCAGGAGGGGCAGGAAGGCCAGGAGGGCCAGGAGGGCCAGGAGGGGCAGGAAGGCCAGGAGGGGCAGGAGGGCCAAGAGGGCCAGGAGGGGCAGGAGGGCCAGGAGGGCCAGGAGGGGCAGGAGGGCCAGGAGGGCCAGGAGGGCCAGGAGGGGCAGGAAGGCCAGGAGGGCCAGGAGGGCCAGGAGGGGCAGGAAGGCCAGGAGGGGCAGGAGGGCCAGGAGGGGCAGGAAGGCCAGGAGGGCCCCAGTGGAGGATCTAAGGCTGCGAGGTGACTCGTGCCGTTAACATTTCAGTAATGTATGCCGGGCCAGACCCAGGTGGCAGCTGATGGTCGCATAGATGCTCGGAACTGCAAGGCATGAGCTTTTTTTTCAAAATGCTACCAGGAAGTTAACAAGAAATAAATCCTGATAAGTGATAATAACGTGTGGTTAGTCAAGATTGAGTGCATGCTTGCAAAGATGATGCTAATAATAAAGTATGTTGACTTGTTTGAATTCAGTTCCATAAATATATTTTACATCTAACAACCAAGGTGTGACTTCAGATGTCTGTGAACATGCTTTAAGTTATGTAATAATGACCCACAGCGCAGCACACTCAATCATCTCTGTTCTTTTGGAGATTTTTTTGCATTAAAAAAAGTTGCAGGGCTTATTTTCATGCATTGTCATATAGAAGGAAGAAACTTTCTGTACAGCTTTTTTTCCACACGTACAGTTATAAGTGTGACATGATGTCATCTACTGAACATGCAAGCAGAAAATACACTTTTTTCTTTGTGTTTTATTTTTCCACACAATGTGCTCAAGGCGACAGTTGGGTTAAGGTCGAGTTATCTTTAAGTCACTGGAACAAATTGGTTGAACATTTTTGGCGTCGACAACACAGTATGAGATGGTGTCACCAAGGAAAAAAGACTTCTACACGTAATGCTAATGCTCTTCATGAATGCCTTTGTGACATCAAGAAGCCATAACCTGCTCCACTCCACTTCTCTACGTGGCCTGTTAGTCACGCTTCCTTTGAGAGATTAACTTCCACTTAGATGCTCACTTGTCTGTTGTTTGTCTCTGTCATACATCGACTTCATTACACTGACTGCCAGTACATTGTATACATGTTGAGGGAATTCACAGCTGACACTTTCAACTGCGGGGAATGTTTACCTCAATACATGTCACCGCCACGTGAGTTGTCGTTTCACATACATATTCCATGGGCTCACGTGTCACATGTTCTTACGCAATTTGGGTGTGACAGCGATGATTAGACTTTAGTGTGAGCGCGTAACAAACATCATACTTTCATGAATAAAAATAACTGTCAGCATAGAGTGGCATTCCAGCCAGAGGTTGGATGATAACAACATATGATATTGGAATGTAATCATCCTCATACAATCGCTCAGTTGCCCCCTATTGGTTTCTAAAAGGTTTTAAAGAGAGTTACAGCACAATCAGTGAAGGACAGAAATTATTCATATTATTTATTCTCATTATTATTATTATTATTATTATTATTATTCAGCACACATAAATAGTTATTTTGATCTTCTCACTGTTCTTGTGTCTTCTGGTTTTGTTTGTTAAGCACTTTTTGAACCCTTTTTATTGTTTAAATGATATTATGTTCAGTTAATAGCACAATGCTTAGAAATGAATATTGCTATTACAGATTTGTTGCGTATTACATTTTTCATAGGTTTTCAATTTTTTTATTTTTCTCCCTGCATTGAATCCAATTATATGTTTTTTGTGAAACTTCCTTCACCTTTTATCTTTGATGAGAAGCCTCACGCTCTTACTGGCAAAGGAGCAAACAATCAAAATGAATGAAATGTGTTGGAGAACACTTTGTATGACATGATGACATGATTGCCTTTTAAAGACTACAACTTCTCATTATGAGAAATAATGATTTAAGTGTAATTTATGCAATAACATGAAGAGGCTATTATTAAATATACTACAGTGTAGTGTTGAAGTAAGACAAGACATTGGTCTTATCATATGATGCAGGTAAAGCATTTGATAGGATAGAATGGCCATACTTAGTCCATGTCCTTGCTAATTTTGGATTTGTTGATAACTTCATTAAATGGACTAAGATGCTTTATGCTGTTTCAAAAGCTTATTTAATTTCAAACAGCACATGATCTTCCGTCTTTTCAATTCAACGAAGCACTGCAGAAGGGACACTTATCTAACTGTAACTCTCCAGGTGCATGCTGGGAAGGCTTCCTCACACACCTGTCTGGCAAGTTAAGTGCGCTAGAAACACTGGTTGGTTGTATAATGGAGCAATGTGATATGATGATCTTTCACTATTGCATATCAAAGCATTGGAAAGTGTCTGACAGGCGGAGGTGGCTGGGTGGGATCGTTCATGTTTAAATCCTATTAGTTTTAGGTAAAGAAAATATTCAGATTATTTGAATCTGGATTCAAATAAAGACCATACATGAAACACTGTGCATTTGTATTTCTTTATGATGTATACTCCCGTTAACAAATTTGACACTTCGTCAATGTAAGTGTAAGTGTGTAAGTGTTGCTTACGATCTTCTGTCAATGTTCAGTCAGGGTCCAAATTGTTTGCATATATTCGGAGGCTGCTGTCAGCTGTGTCGTATGGACTTCAGCGTGCCAGACCCTCCTGCTCCCTGACGCAAGCTGAGAACAGGTGAAAGGAATTTTTCTTGCTGCTTTTTTCCTCATACTTGCTCGTCTTGTTCCGCTCTCTTTAGCTTTAGAGGAAGGAAGAGCTACCGTTTGAGGAAGAGCTACCGTTTGAGGAATGGCAGTATAGAGAGCTTATCACAGGGAGGGAAATAACTGAAATAATTATTCGGCCCAAATTAAATGATCGGACGCTGCCTACCTACTTTCTCTCTAGATTTAAGGACTGTTGGAGCTCGTGCTGATGGTTACTTTCATTGGGAAAGAGATGGCATTGCTGGGATGTTGTTGTTTTCAGTTGGATATTTATCAAAATGTAGAGCAACATTAAAAGCTTTTAAAAGACTGAGCGCTTGTTATATAAAACTGTAAATCATAGCTTGTTTTATCAAAAAAAGCCCCCAAACTGCTGTATTTGGATGTATTGAACACCATAAGTAATATACAAGTGAAATATATGGTTTGGTACATGATAAAATGTAAATGTCACAAATGCGCGCAAATGTGCCCCAAATGCAAATGTTCACATATTGTGATATGATTTGGGTTAGAGAATGTTCACATATTGAGTTATGATTTGGGTTAGAGAATGTTCACATATTGTGTTATGATTTGGGTTAGAGAATGTTCACATATTGTGTTATGATTTGGGTTAGAGAATGTTCACATATTGAGCTATGATTTGGGTTAGAGAATGTTCACATATTGAGCTATGATTTGGGTTAGAGAATGTTCACATATTGAGTTATGATTTGGGTTAGAGAATGTTCACATATTGTGTTATGATTTGGGTTAGAGAATGTTCACATATTGTCTATGATTTGGGTTAGAGAATGTTCACATGTTGTGTTATGATTTGGGTTAGAGAATGTTCACATATTGTGTTATGATTTGGGTTAGAGAATGTTCACATATTGTCTATGATTTGGGTTAGAGAATGTTCACATATTGTGTTATGATTTGGGTTAGAGAATGTTCACATATTGTCTATGATTTGGGTTAGAGAATGTTCACATGTTGTGTTATGATTTGGGTTAGAGAATGTTCACATATTGAGCTATGATTTGGGTTAGAGAATGTTCACATGTTGTGTTATGATTTGGGTTAGAGAATGTTCACATATTGAGCTATGATTTGGGTTAGAGAATGTTCACATATTGTCTATGATTTGGGTTAGAGAATGTTCACATGTTGTGTTATGATTTGGGTTAGAGAATGTTCACATATTGAGCTATGATTTGGGTTAGAGAATGTTCACATGTTGTGTTATGATTTGGGTTAGAGAATGTTCACATATTGAGCTATGATTTGGGTTAGAGTTGGACCTTACAGCTGCATCATTTCAAGGAAATAATCATCCTGGAAGTGATTTTTTTATAGGCGGACCTGAAACCTTTTTTTTTTTTTTTTTCTGTGTGTCATCTTCATTTACTCTTAACCAGTAACATATAGACTGATATGTACACATCTGAACACAATCTCACATGTGTACCTTTTATTATAACTACAAGTATTCAAATAGCCCTAGTGGTTGCAGAGATGCACCCTTTTTAGTTTGGGGATGACATTTTCGAGGGCCTATTGGTTAATAACCCTAGATTTAAGTGTATGTATGAATTCTACATAGAGGTCGACCACACATAGTTTCTCAGTTAATAAATGAGTAGTGGATAGAGGGACTCAATATTTGTACATTTGTGAATCATGAAACAAAAGCATGCATGTTGGGCCACAAAGAGACTCCTATTCATGCAACAGCTTTAAAGAGAAGTTTAGGATTTCCTCCTTGAGCATTGAGCACCAGTCTCCCTCCTGGCAGTAATCTGTATTACTGTGCAGTGGTAGAACCACACAGGTGAATCTAAATACACAAACTAAGACTACGTGCCTACATCTTCACTCATATGTTGTATGTATCATATATACTGATGTTGTGATCATTATTTTAATCTTACACGGCATATTTATAAGACATTACTAAATGTTTCTCTATGCCTACAGGAAAGTGCTTTCGTATGAAATCCATAGCATGAGTCATTTGTTCCAAGGAGCTGTCGGCACCACCCTCTTGTGGTCTTGTAAATAAAGTCCTCTCCAGAAACGGCACAGCTTTGTATGGCAGTCAAAAGGACATCACGTTCAAGAAGTGAAGTCAGAAGTCGGGTGATGTTATAGCACTGAAAAAAAAAAAGTTCAGAACATACTGAACCACAGGAATTGTGCTGACAATGGGATATGCATGTGTAAAAGGTGGAGAATATTTAAGAATGAGTGTGCGATAGTCCAGCCAAGACAACTGAAGACGGATATTACTTTAACCAGAAGACTCCTAAGAGCATTTATTCTTATAGGGAGTCCAATATTTAAAGTACACATTTTGCAAAAGAAAAGTATGCTTGTCTGAATATGAAAAGTTGGTACATCAATTAAAGTCAAATGTATTTATTTACGTATTCATTTGATAAGGCGAGCATGTTAATGAACATCAGTATAAAATACTTGATGTCATGAGTTAGCAAACATGCTAATCTAGATCCGTAGTCCCGAGGCAGGTAACACAAACAGAGACATTACAGGTGAAGATATACAGATACAAATATGCAAAACACAAGTAAACAGGACAAAATGCATTGCACTATAATTCAAGTTAGTTCTGGTTTGCCTTTGTGTTTGTTTGAGATGGGTCTTAAAGGGGGAGATGGGCCCAAATGTGGTGCATCCATGTGGGGCCTCACAGTACCCTAGTGGTGGCATGTTTAGCCATCTGTTTAATTAATTAATTTAAATGCAGTGCAGAAAGCCAATGAAAAGCCTGACACATAAAACAAGCATATTAATAAGCTTAATAAATAATATTTTACAATAATAAGTATGTTACAACGATCAAATGATTAAATATATAATATAATATAATAATAATTTTTTTATAACATACTTCTATGGGTTTCTTGAAAGGTTACTCTATTGATTTAAGGAAGTAAGTAAAGTGTATTTATAAAGCACTTTTCACAGACAAAGGTCACAAAGTGCTGTACAGGAGTCAGGAAAAAACCTCTTAAAACCAAACTGACAATAACACTTTCTGTCAGAAAATGGCCTAATTTGCTTAAAACTTTTTAAAATATATATTTTTGTCCTGAAAATGGGTGATTGCAGATGTAAGGAGTGAGGAGGCGTCTTGGACATCTTTTGCACACATAAAAAAAAAACTGCATAATTTGAATATTGATGCTTTGTGGGAACCCGACCGGTCAGTCAAGGTAAACTGTGACAAAGTGGAATTGGAAGGAGCTTGAAAGGCTTGAAGAATGTACCGGCCACTGAACACAAATATTGGGGCTGATGGAAGAAGGGCCATACGTCCATCACATAATATACATTGTTTTATTGTCTGAGGTTTGACTGCTAGGGACCGCCCATTATTCCGACGGCACGTAACCCCAATAGTCCAAAAATGTCCCACTTGATCGAATAGACAGCCCGATATCCCAAAAACATTGATTTGACAATAGAAAGGCTTGGTGCAACAAACAGCAGCACACGGTATTTCACATGGGCCCTAAACCAGGTTTTTAAAAGTCTGCAGTCCGTCCCCCCGCCTAAGATTACTTCGTTTTTCTTACTTCCTGGATGCCTATGTAATCATGATATTATTTGATCCCATAGACGCCAGTAAATTAAGCCAAGATTGTGTTTGACATAGCTTCAGACGACACATAATACATAACTAAGGTCTGTTTTAAAGTGTTTATTAGTTTCCGACTCGGGAAAGACGGAAACCAGTAACATTCCCAAAAGCTATGGTGTCTCTTTCACCAAATCACACGCATTAGAGATCTTCTTTTGATAATTCCATAAGCAGTGGTGTATAGTAACAAAGTAGAAATACTTTGTTACTCTACTTAAGTCGTTATTTTGGATATCTGTACTTTACTTTACTATTTATATTTCTGTTGACTTTTAACTGGTACTTTTACTCCGATACATTTCCCCTGAAACCTTTGTTACTCGCTACAAAATCACATCTATCTTTAGAAAAATGAATCATGAGCCCA
Organism: Myoxocephalus aenaeus; assembly: GCA_038501785.1. Lineage (NCBI taxonomy): Eukaryota > Metazoa > Chordata > Actinopteri > Perciformes > Cottidae > Myoxocephalus > Myoxocephalus aenaeus. The sequence goes on from JBAMJR010000092.1 coordinate 774,410, forward strand.
ACATCAGGACGTGGAACACAGACTCCACCAAGCAGGTCTGGAGAATCACAATATTATGCATTTGCCTCTACATCTGGATGTATCCGGTCATTTTTCAAAATAAAACATCTTTCCGGCTTTGATTTTTTTTTTTCTGAAAAAAATTCATTCATTCTTTCTGTGCGGCCCGGTACCAAGGGACCCATGGCCCGGTACTAAGGGACCCACGGACCCATGGCCCGGTACTAAGGGACCCACGGACTCACGACCCGGTACTAAGGGACCCACGGACTCACAACCCGGTACTAAGGGACCCACGACCCGGTACTAAGGGACCCACGGCCCGGTACTAAGGGACCCACGGACCCATGGCCCGGTACTAAGGGACCCACGGACTCACGACCCGGTACTAAGGGACCCACGGACTCACGACCCGGTACTAAGGGACCCACGGACCCATGGCCCGGTACTAAGGGACCCACGACCCGGTACCAAGGGACCCACGACCCGGTAATAAGGGACCCACGGACCCATGGCCCGGTACTAAGGGACCCACGACACGGTACTAAGGGACCCACGGACCCATGGCCCGGTACTAAGGGACCCACGACCCGGTACCAAGGGACCCACGACCCGGTAATAAGGGACCCACGGACCCATGGCCCGGTACTAAGGGACCCACGACACGGTATTAAGGGACCCATGGCCCGGTACTAAGGGACCCACGGACCCACGGACCCACGGACCCACGACCCGGTACTAAGGGACCCACGACCCGGTATTAAGGGACCCATGGCCCGGTACTAAGGGACCCACGGACCTACGACCCGGTACTAAGGGACCCACGGCCCGGTACTAATGGACCCACGACCAGGTATTAAGGGACCCATGGCCCGGTACTAAGGGACCCACGACCCGGTACTAAGGGACCCACGGACCCATGGCCCGGTTCTAAGGGACCCACGACCCGGTACTAAGGGACCAACGGACCCACGACCCGGTACGAAGGGGCCCACGGCCCGGTACTAATGGACCCACGACACGGTATTAAGGGACCCATGGCCCGGTACTAAGGGACCCACGGACCCATGGCCCGGTACTAAGGGACCCACGGACCCACGACCCGGTACTAAGGGACCCATGGCCCGGTACTAAGGGACCCACGACCCGGTACCAAGGGACCCACGGACCCATGGCCCGGTACTAAGGGACCTACGGCCCGGTACTAAGGGACCCACAATCCGGTACTAAGGGACCCACGGACCCAAGGCCCGGTACTAAGGGACCCACGGACCCACGACCCGGTATTAAGGGACCCACGGACCCATGGCCCGGTACTAAGGGACCCACGGACCCACGGACCCACGACCCGGTACTAAGGGACCCACGGACCCACGGCCCGGTACTAAGGGACCCACGACCCGGTATTAAGGGACCCATGGCCCGGTACTAAGGGACCCACGACCCGGTATTAAGGGACCTATGGCCCGGTACTAAGGGACCCACGGACCCATGGGCCGGTACTAAGGGACCCACGGACCTACGACCCGGTACTAAGGGACCCACGGCCCGGTACTAATGGACCCACGACCAGGTATTAAGGGACCCATGGCCCGGTACTAAGGGACCCACGACCCGGTACTAAGGGACCCACGGACCCATGGCCCGGTTCTAAGGGATCCACGACCCGGTACTAAGGGACCAACGGACCCACGACCCGGTACGAAGGGGCCCACGGCCCGGTACTAATGGACCCACGACACGGTATTAAGGGACCCATGGCCCGGTACTAAGGGACCCACGGACCCATGGCCCGGTACTAAGGGACCCACGGACCCACGACCCGGTACTAAGGGACCCATGGCCCGGTACTAAGGGACCCACGACCCGGTACCAAGGGACCCACGGACCCATGGCCCGGTACTAAGGGACCTATGGCCCGGTACTAAGGGACCCACAATCCGGTACTAAGGGACCCACGGACCCAAGGCCCGGTACTAAGGGACCTACGGCCCGGTACTAAGGGACCCACGGACCCATGGCCCGGTACTAAGGGACCTACGGCCCGGTACTAAGGGACCCACAATCCGGTACTAAAGGACCCACGGACCCAAGGCCCGGTACTAAGGGACCCACGGACCCACGACCCGGTATTAAGGGACCCACGGACCCATGGCCCGGTACTAAGGGACCCACGGACCCACGGACCCACGACCCGGTACTAAGGGACCCACGGCCCGGTACTAATGGACCCACGACCAGGTATTAAGGGACCCATGGCCCGGTACTAAGGGACCCACGACCCGGTACTAAGGGACCCACGGACCCATGGCCCGGTTCTAAGGGATCCACGACCCGGTACTAAGGGACCAACGGACCCACGACCCGGTACGAAGGGGCCCACGGCCCGGTACTAATGGACCCACGACACGGTATTAAGGGACCCATGGCCCGGTACTAAGGGACCCACGGACCCATGGCCCGGTACTAAGGGACCCACGGACCCACGACCCGGTACTAAGGGACCCACGACCCGGTACCAAGGGACCCACGGACCCATGGCCCGGTACTAAGGGACCTACGGCCCGGTACTAAGGGACCCATGGCCCGGTACTAAGGGACCCACGACCCGGTACCAAGGGACCCACGGACCCATGGCCCGGTACTAAGGGACCTACGGCCCGGTACTAAGGGACCCACAATCCGGTACTAAGGGACCCACGGACCCAAGGCCCGGTACTAAGGGACCTACGGCCCGGTACTAAGGGACCCACGGACCCATGGCCCGGTACTAAGGGACCTACGGCCCGGTACTAAGGGACCCACAATCCGGTACTAAAGGACCCACGGACCCAAGGCCCGGTACTAAGGGACCCACGGACCCACGACCCGGTATTAAGGGACCCACGGACCCATGGCCCGGTACTAAGGGACCCACGGACCCACGGACCCACGGACCCACGACCCGGTACTAAGGGACCCACGGCCCGGTACTAAGGGACCGGTACCAAGGGACCCACGGGTGGAATGAGCATACTTATAAACACTGTTACAACTCCTTCATAGTGTCATATTTCTTTTTGGAGAATTATGATGATAAGTTCATAGTAGATGCAAAAGTATACTCATGTACAATATATTATGCAACATTGTTGCTCCTGGATGATCACAGCCAACACAATTATGTTCAACACAACTCCTTTCCTTGGTCATGGAGGCACAGCACTTAAAACAATACACTTCATAATTCTCAAAATTTACTTTTACTTTCAATACTATAATAACACATCACATACTTTAAGACTTTTACTCATGTAGTATTCTAATAGGTGACTTCTACTTTTACTGGAGTCATTTTCCAGTAAGGGATCTTTACTTTTACTCAAGTATGGCTTTTGGGTTCTTTATACACCACTGTCAACAACACATGTAATATGTTGTACTTCCATTCACTGAGCCGCCCCTGAAACAGTTTGGAGCATCATTTATTATTATTTAGTATTAGTATTTATCTATAAAGAAGTATTATAGCTTCTATATGGGATCCAAAGGTGGGGGTTAACGTCAGTAAAGGTTCCCCATTATAAACAATCTGGGAACTGTTAATATGTCTGTTATCTTTCTGTGATCTGAGTATGTAATTACATAACATCAAGATGCAAATGGGATCATTCCATGTTTTCTAAAAGATACAATTCACACGCAGGACAATGTCTTGCTTGGAATTCAGCATTCAGTGAATAAACCGAATGTATTCCCTAGAACATAAGGAGGGCTAATTCAGATGTCTTGTTTGTTTCTTGTCTCATTAAATTGGACTCTGTGGTGCATGATGTCGTTATGCAGATCATTAGAGTGCCGCAGATTTGTTTTGCTCAATTAGTTTTGTTATTGCTAGAAAGCTGTAAGGCCCCAGGTTGAAAAGGTGAGAAGATGCAGGAAGAGTGTGCGTGTGTGTGTGTGTGTGTGTGTGTGTGTGTGTGTGTGTGTGTGTGTGTGTGTGGCCCAGGGAGCAGCAACCACAACATACAATCACACCTCTAATTGAAGGCCGTTGCATCACTTCATCTAACTGGAGGCATACTTATCAAAACACACAAGTGAGCATTTGTTTTTATTAAATATCATCATGTTTACAGTATATGACATTTGACAAAGACAAAGCCAGTGACATTACAGAACAGCAGTGAACAAACACAGAACATTGTAGATAAAACATCTACATTCATGTGAGTAAACAATCAGGTCCTAAGTTATTTGTGTACATTCTGGTAAAGCGGTGATTATATGAGCCTTCTGTTATATATATATATATAAATATAGCACTTAATACAACACTTTGGTAGATCTGGGTTCATTTCATTGCATCTCACTAGAGCAGTATTTATGCAGAATGTTTTCATTTCAAAAACTTTATTGAGAACTCCACATATTACAAAAGTACAAAGTACACAGACAAAAAACTAAGTCATTGTAGCCGAGGGTTTATTTTGCGCCTATACTTTACAATAATAACAACAACTTCCCTCAGGTTTATTCCCTTTTTTTCCCTGTGAAATGGTTTTTACTATCTTTATTTGGGGAGTATTTCCTGATCCGATGTGAGGTCCCGGGACAGGGAAACTTGTATTTGTGATGTTGGGCTATATTGGGCTGAATTGAATTGAACACAGTGCTCCGTAGTCTGCACAAGACGGCAACCACTTGAATTCTTGACACACACCCCACTAGAACATTTCCTCTCCTCCTTCCGCCAAATATTAGTATTTTTTTTCACAGATATAACTTTGCATTGTTCTAACAAAGTGATTGTAAATTATAATAGTTTTTGTCTTATGGCGCAGTCTGGTTAACTTGAAAGTGATTGCAATTTTCGTTATTCTATTATTCATAAAAGCACAGATGGAGGAGTCACACAATGTTGTTATTGCAAAAGAAATTCAGCATGGAACATTTTGTTGTTTTGTTGGGGCATGAACATTGTCTTCCTCCAAAGTGGGGCGTGACAGAAAAAGTTTGAGAACCACTGACTTAGATTAAGGATGACAAGCTACACTTGGGTAATATGTAGTCTATCCATCCATCCATTATCAGAAACCGCTTCTCCTATTCTGGGTTGAAGGGTGAGCCGTCGGCACGAAGGCCGGGTTCACCGTGGACAGGTAGCCGATGATTTAAAGTTCCTTTGTTGGGATCAGCCACACATCATCCCACTCTTTATCTTCTATTTCTACACCAAAATCCGTCTCCCATTCCATTTTGGGAGTGCGTGAAAGTGGCAATGTACAAATCAGGTAGAGAGATGGTAATGCGCATAAGTAAGTATATCCTGATGGAGACTATGGAAAGTAGAAGCACCGGGTGAACAAGGACCCTGCTTGGAGAGAGATATTGCTTCAGATGTTGCGTAATTAATCCTGTACCCAAAGAATATAGAGAACATATCAATAAGCTGTATAACTCAGTGAAGAGACTTAAGTAAAGTAATATATCACTAGCATACAATGCTATTTTGTGCTACTTCGCCCCTGGTTGAATAGCCCTAACATCAGGATCAGTATGGATGGCCTCTGCAAGAGGCTCTATTGCTAATGCTACGAGTAAAAGTGATAGCAGCAGCCTTCTGCAGTGCTTCGTCAAAGTGAAAAGACGGGAGACCATTTGCTGTTTGAAGTTAAAGCGGCTTTTGAAACAACATAAAGCATCTTAGTCCATTTAAGGAAGTTATCAACGGGTCCAAAATTAGCAAAGACATGGACTAAGTATGGCCATTCTATCCTATCAAATGCTTTACCTGCATCATATGATACGACCAATGTCTTGTCTTACTTCAACACTACACTGTAGTATATTAAATAATAGCCTCTTCATGTTATTGCATGAATTACACTTAAATCATTATTTCTCAAGCAATTGACAACATCATTTTAAGGAGGGAAACACAGACTTTGACATAAAACCAGCTTCCTTGTACTTTTCAAGCCTTTCCGTTTCTCTTTCATTCATTCCAGTTGTGATGATAGGTGACTCATTGGCACGGTGATACTGTCATTAAGTCACAGCTGGTAATGGAGTATTTTACAACGGGTTTGAGTGCAGCTCGGCCAATCATGATCACAGAAGGGAACCATCTGTTCCATTAATTACAGTTCATACCACGAGCTTTGGACTCATTACCCGATGTAACAGGCCATAGCATACCCCCAGTCCGGACTATACCCGGGGTTAAAGGGGCCGAGGCTAGATTATACCCCGGGTATATTATGGCCTAGGCTAGATTATACCCCGGGTATATTATGGCCTAGGCTAGATTATACCCCGGGTATATTATGGCCGAGGCTAGATTATACCCCGGGTATATTATGGCCTAGGCTAGATTATACCCCGGGTATATTATGGCCTAGGCTAGATTATACCCCGGGTATATTATGTTCTAGGCTAGATTATTGAGTGATTAAGAATTACTTAATTTTTCAACATTTTATTTGGGGTTCAGTTTTGTCAGGTAAGTTAAGTGACTGACTTAAATCTTAAAACTCTAACTATTACTTCAACCAGAAAAACAGAACAAATATTAGACTTCCACAAAGATCAGAGATTACTACATCCTGAAACTTCAACTTCTAAGACTAGCAAGTCCTCGCTACTATATGAATGTTCAAAGTTAAACACCGATAACAACATTAAAATGATCATGCTTGTTTTCAAGATAAAGTGCATGTTCAGCCCCAGGTTGAAAAGGTGAGATGATGCTGGCAGGAAGAGAGAGAGAGAGAGAGAGAGTGTGTGTGTGTGTGTGTGTGTGTGTGTGTGTGTGTGTGTGTGTGTGTGTGTGTGTGTGTGTGTGTGTGTGTGTGGCCCAGGGAGCAGCAACCACAACATACAATCACACCTCTAATTGAAGGCCGTTGCATCACTTCATCTAACTGGAGGCATACTTATCAAAACACACAAGTGAGCATTTGTTTTTATTAAATATCATCATGTTTACAGTATATGACATTTGACAAAGACAAAGCCAGTGACATTACAGAACAGCAGTGAACAAACACAGAACATTGTAGATAAAACATCTACATTCATGTGAGTAAACAATCAGGTCCTAAGTTATTTGAGTACATTCTGGTAAAGCGGTGATTATATGAGCCTTCTGTTATATATATATATATATATATAGTGGGGAAAAAACGTATTTAGTCAGCCACCAATTGTGCAAGTTCTCCCACTTAAAAAGATGAGAGAGGCCTGTAATTTATACTTCAACTATGAGAGACAGAATGGGGGGAAAGAATCCAGGAAATCACATTGTAGGATTTTTAATGAATTAATTGGTGAATTCCTCTGTAAAATAAGTATTTGGTCACCTACAAACAATATCTGGGGCTCCACGCAAGATCTCACCCCGTGGGGTCAAAATGATCACAAGAACGGTGAACAGAAATCCCAGAACCACACGGGGGGACCTAGTGAATGACCTGCAGAGAGCTGGGACCAAAGTACCAAAGGCTGCCATCAGTAACACACTACGCCGCCAGGGACTCAAACCCTGCAGTGCCAGACAAAAAACTAAGTCATTGTAGCCGAGGGTTTATTTTTTTTCCGTAAATATGTTTTATTGATTTTCACAGTTTTTATCCCACCAGGGAAGAGGCTTCACACATGTCTGAGGACGATTACAGATTGAAAGTGAAAACCTCATTCCCGACCCTACACACCCCACCTGTAGGGTTACAGGCTGTGGAATGTATACATTTGGGTACATTCAGGTTCATTCAGGTGACGGAGCTGTAGACATAATATAAAAATAATTGCATTAATCGGTCATCAAATATTAAAGTGAGACGTTATATGTAAGAAATAAAATGGTTAATAGCTAAAGAAAACAATATATATTTAATTTTCAAGAAATACATGACATCTTTGACCCAGTGGGAGAGCGATGGAGGGGCACGTTGCTTCCATCTCAGAAGGATCAGACGTCGAGCAAGGAGTGTTGTGAAGGCTACGACCACATTGGCTTCATCTGGTAAACGGGTACGGAGCTCCTCTGGTGTTACGCCAAAGAGTGCGCAAGTTGAGGCCGGGTCAAAGTGAATTGCAAACGTCTCACTATAAGCTTTAAAAATACTTTTACCTTTACATCGAGGACATGACGGATCAGAGTTAGGGTACATTTTTGCCAATCTAGCCCAGGTGAAAAAAATATATACTAAGTATATTTAATCTTAGCATACTCGGGTACACTTTAGTATACTAATCATAAGTATACTTAACGTGTGTTATTTTGGAACAACTTCTTTTGTACTAAATATATTTAAGTTGTACTTAACATAGTATTTAAGTACAACTTTAAGTATATTAAGTATATTTTTGTGTGCTAAATTGGAACAACTTCAAGTATACTTAGTACATTTTAAGTATATTTCTGTGTATGTGCTAATATACATGCCGGTAGCTCACTTACAATGTGTGTAAGTACTGTATATTCAAAATGTGTTTTAAGTAGATTTGAAATATATTATTAGTATATTACAAATATGTAAACATTACAATTTTATAAATATAATATTATTGTGTTAATAGCACATTATAAATATAACAATAGTGTGTTAATAGTATACTTTTGGTATATTTTTAGCACATTATAAATATAATAATATTGTGTTAATAGCATACTTTTGGTATACTTTTAGCACATTATAAATATAATAATATTGTGTTAATAGTATACTTTTGGTATACTTTTAGCACATTATAAATATAATAATATTGTGCTAATAGTATACCAAAATTATACTTTTGGTATACTATTAGCACATTATAAATATAATAATATTGTGTTAATAGTATACTTTTGGTATATTTTTAGCACATTATAAATATAATAATATTGTGTTAATAGCATACTTTTGGTATACTTTTAGCACATTATAAATATAATAATATTGTGTTAATAGCATACTTTTGGTATACTTTTAGCACATTATAAATATAATAATATTGTGCTAATAGTATACCAAAATTATACTTTTGGTATACTATTAGCACATCATAAATATAATAATATTGTGTTAATAGTATACTTTTGGTATACTTTTAGCACATTATACATATAATAATATTGTGTAGCCTAAATGCTGAATGAACTTCCCAGATAGTAATTAAAATGACTTTATTACATTGCACTATAAATGGTACATCAAACACAATACAACTTAAAAAACAACAACATAGAAACAGGCTCCATTCATGTATATCGCCTTTGATTGAACTGCTCATTATTGCATTTACGCCTTATGATGGCTCGCACGTCCGAGGCACTGGTCAGGGGGAATTCTTTTATAACAGCATCTGTTAAGAGAAGAGATGACATATGATGTCACACAGCATATTTATACAACATTTTCTTATATTTTGACTACACAGGAAATCCGGTTGAACCAATATTATGTTTTGCACTCAAGACATGACCTACCCGTTATGGCCTGCACTTTTGCTACATCAAGTTGGTCTTTAGGAGGTCCCCCTTTCCCAGACTTTCCAGTCAGGGTAGACGTGGCGAGGACCTCCTTGGAAAACACCAGGGCAGCCAGCTCATGGCAAAAAAGGGTCATTCGTGACCTATTAAGCCGCAGGAAGGCCCTCTTCGAAACAGTCACAATGCTGCCCTCCAAGGCGTGCTGTATATGAGAGATTCAATGGAACACATTAATATACAGTTAGAAGATCTCTACCTACCTATTAGGAATTAATATAAATTATGCACATATGAATACAATGTGCTTTATTATTTAAAACACTGATAGTCTGTACATCCCTCTCTGGAGCGGTACCACCAGTGGTGTGGAGGTTCCCAATCTACTAATTCACATGACTGATGTGTGACACATGTAACCTAGTAAATCCCATTCTGATACATTTTAACTTGTACAGCAGACGATGCTGGCAAAAACATTTCTCTGACAAGTTAAAGAAACAAGTTAGTTCTACTTTTTTTACATACGGTTTCATCGCTGGCCATACAAAACGATGACGATGACGTAACAGATGAAGGGCTCCCACTAGTCGAGGGCATCATTGCCCGGACATACTCCACACACTCCTTCATCTGCTTTATCATTTCTGGGAGTTCTAGGTGAATGTAATAAAAAGTTGAAAAATAAAGTTACATTTGTTTGATTACTATGAACTCTGTAGTAGGTGGATAATAGTAATACTTTTCAGTACAGAGCAATATTCTTCTGAAATGTCTACCCCTCCAATTCTCATCTGAACACCTACCACGAAGGGATGCCATGATGTCATCCATGCTGTTGTTAACATCCATCTGTTGATACAAGAAAGAATGGAATACAAAACACAAAGGATAAACACAATTGATTAGAGTTACTTTAAACCATATGTCCTTGTACAACAGATATATACAGATAACTGACGTCATACTATCATAGGACTAGTATTTCACAAAATGGAAAATGTTTGGGTTTATATGTTGTGTTAAAGTGGCAAAAACCTTCCGAATGATAATAATTTAAATGTTGTATTAGTGACAACATTACATTAGAGTCTACAGGCGAGGGCGAGTTATGGTCCGACTGAAACATTATTAAGTTTTCCTCAGTTCGGTGTAGGATCGATCAGTCACTGATAACCATCATTCAAGGCTCCATTGTGATTGTACTTGCCGTTTTCGGGGTTGATGTCAGACCTACGTCTTCCTCAAAGTCAGGTGCCTGAATCTTTAAAGACAAGAAAATAGAGCTTTAAAAGGCTATACGACAGAGAAATAATTTCTGTCTAAAAGAGTACACGACAAACGGTAGAGAGATAAGTATGACTTGCCATGTTGTGGGCTGGTGGGCTCTCAATGTACGTGTCATCAGAACCGTCATCAGGATTGGGACTGGACGCAGGAGGTAACAGCAGTTTAATAACTAACAATAAGTAACATGCAACAACGTAGCCAACTACTCAAGAAAAGAGTATGTCTTACATGCTGTGGAGATTCATCCTCTGAACCAGGGGCGTTTCTAGGATCCAAGGAAAGGGGGGGCTTAGCCCCTAGAGAATTGTCATGTGTGCACGGTAATTATTTTTGGGGCCCATTTGGGGCAGCAGATATCCATTATTTCAGGCAGTTCATAGATTGGTTCAATTAGAAAGAGTGTGATTTTGCTCTGTAGTTTTTCTTGCATTCATTCAGTATACAGAAGAGACAGAATTTCAGGGTCATAGTGAACACAAATATGAACTTTTCTCAAATAACGAGAGAGAAATACTTTTCCTGCTTGTAAAGGAAAGACGGATGAACTAGCTTTCATATCCACGTCACTCCCAAATCTAATGGACTGAGAACGGACCTGACAGGGTCAACTTTTGAGTTGTTTACTTGTTTTATTTTGAGCAGAAGGAATACGATTTTGATCAACATTTCTATTTTGTTGTCTGTGTAGTTTTCACAAACCAGTGATATTTTATGCTCATCTGTACACTATCACTGAGATAAAGATGAACTAGTTCAGTGTCAAATATACTATTCAATAGAAGAAAAAAACATGAATAACAAAAATAAAAATAAAAACATTTCAAGTACATCTTCATTATCGAATGATAAATATTGTATAATGGTACTCCTTGGTATAGTTTACTTAAGCAATAAGGTACGAGAGGCAGTACTGTATCGTCAATAATGTACTGTTCAGGGGTGTTGTTAGGCAAACCCTTGAACTGACGCCCATATGTCCTTGCCAAGAATGAATAACCCTTTCTTCTTGGAAAGTTCTTTGTACGAATCTGATAAAAAACAAGAACAGTCTAAAAAGTTAAGCATTGAGTTTCTTCAGACAAAACAAGACAATTAAGAAGTTAGAGAGTTGAAAAAGAAAAATGTGAACTCCTAACTCACCACCAAACAGCAGGACTATGGCGGCCATTGTCTTCTCCGGTTGCTTTCTCGTCGGACATTGGATTTCAATCCACTTTTTGTCGTCCTCGAGGTCAGGCTTCGATGTCGGTTGATATAATTCGTCGGCATTTTCCAGCATAATAGCAGTACTTTCTACTATTACCCTTTTGTTAGGCAAGTAAAATATGGCGAATTGAAAAGTCATGATGTCCTCCTGCATTGAAGAACTGCGGTGAAGAACTGCGGTGAAGACCTGCGCTGCAGCGTTGGTAAGGTGGGATGAACGAACGAGTGACGTCAACAAAATACAGAAGACTTCAACAGAAACAGGTAAAGACAATTTGTGCGACTTTTTCTGGTGTTATTGGAGACTTTTGGAGGGTTATTCATTATGCTGCGTTCACACCAAAAGAGTAGCGAATTATTCGCGTGAGTAGATTACATGTAAAGTCAATGCACATGTAGCCGTTTAAACTGCAAGCTCTTTAGTGGTTTTGAGCTAGTGTTAAAGGTTCAGTACGAGTGTAATTTGAACCTGATCAATGAGACTCCGCAGTCCAGATTTAAAATTAATCACGCATGTGCAAGAGTCCAAGGAGATCAATTTCAGTATAAAGGGCTCACATCGCCTCTCTTCACACTTAATAAAATCAAACTGCACCGCTCCTATGCAATTATTCACAGAATACCGCATAGTGTCCTCCTGTTTGGTGTTATGGATATGGGCACCCTATGTCTCAGTCTAAGTGTACGCTTAAAAATACAGAGAGGAGTGGGAATCAAAACCTGAATTCAAATAATGGCTTTTTTAACATATAATCATGACAAATACTTGCCAGATTTTGAAAGTTAAATGTTTCCAGAAAAAAAGGGCAAATAATTTAGCTTAAAGGATATTTTCTGACATTTATTGATTAAAAAAAGACAAAAAGGACCAGGCGGCCTGTCAATTACAGATTTTAAAGGGTTCAAACGTTTTCAAGATAAATAGTGTATTTACAAAATGTTCCTGTTATCACATTTTAAATCAAAATCTCTTGTTACAACTATAAACTTCATGTAATAACGATGCACAAAGACTACTTATACTCTTGAAAGTCATTTCAAAAAGGGAATTTTTTTATCTTTATGCTTTAAGACTTTTCTAAGAACTGCTAGAAAAATATGATATCAACTAGTCAACATCTTTGATTTTCTTGATTGGGATACCATAGGATGCCATATATATGATTAGGCCTATCTGATGATAAACATAACTTTCTTAAAGATAATTTTCACTCAATCATTCTTCATTTGTTTAATTTAGTAATTAGTAACAAAAAATAAGAGCAAGTAGCATTAACTATGGCTATTTTAAACCAGAGTGGGGATTTAATATCCCGGTGACCTACGTCACTTAATCACACAGACCTGGAGAGCGTGACTCTTTTCAATTGACCAAACATGCGGTTTTAACATTACCAGTCATCAAGTATTTAGCATTTTAAAGTTCAACAGAGGGAAAGGAAGGTTATCATGTAATGTAAATAACATAGGACTACCGTAATGGTTAGGACAGTTTGACATTCGGTTAATAAAGTTGGGAGAAGTGTACATGGATTATGTGAGCATGATCAAGTTAGTAATATATTGTTCATAAGGTTTACCATGTATGTAATGTGTCAGCTCAGCCAGCAAAATATTCACTGTTTTAAAAAGATTTGTAGTGGAAAGCAGGCTCATTGCATCCAACAATACTGATAAAATGTGATGGCTCACACATATCTGCACTCGTGTTTTGTAAATGTAAATAGCTTATTTTTTTCCACAATAAGCTATTTCTTTTGCCAAATATTAGTTATTTTTTTCCACAGATATAACTTTATTTGCATTGTTCTAACAAAGTGATTGTAAATTATAATAGTTTTTGTCTTATGGCGCAGTCTGGTTAACTTGAAAGTGATTGCAATTTTCGTTATTCTATTATTCATAAAAGCACAGATGGAGGAGTCACACAATGTTGTTATTGCAAAAGAAATTCAGCATGGAACATTTTGTTGTTTTGTTGGGGCATGAACATTTTCTTCCTCCAAAGTGGGGCGTGACAGAAAAAGTTTGAGAACCACTGACTTAGATTAAGGATGACAAGCTACACTTGGGTAATATGTAGTCTATCCATCCATCCATTATCAGAAACCGCTTCTCCTATTCTGGGTTGAAGGGTGAGCCATCGGCACAAAGGCCGGGTTCACCGTGGACAGGTAGCCGATGATTTAAAGTTCCTTTGTTGGGATCAGCCACACATCATCCCACTCTTTATCTTCTATTTCTACACCAAAATCCGTCTCCCATTCCATTTTGGGAGTGCGTGAAAGTGGCAATGTACAAATCAGGTAGAGAGATGGTAATGCGCATAAGTAAGTATATCCTGATGGAGACTATGGAAAGTAGAAGCACCGGGTGAACAAGGACCCTGCTTGGAGAGAGATATTGCTTCAGATGTTGCGTAATTAATCCTGTACCCAAAGAATATAGAGAACATATCAATAAGCTGTATAACTCAGTGAAGAGACTTAAGTAAAGTAATATATCACTAGCATACAATGCTATTTTGTGCTACTTCGCCCCTGGTTGAATAGCCCTAACATCAGGATCAGTATGGATGGCCTCTGCAAGAGGCTCTATTGCTAATGCTACGAGTAAAAGTGATAGCAGCAGCCTTCTGCAGTGCTTCGTCAAAGTGAAAAGACGGGAGACCATTTGCTGTTTGAAGTTAAAGCGGCTTTTGAAACAACATAAAGCATCTTAGTCCATTTAAGGAAGTTATCAACGGGTCCAAAATTAGCAAAGACATGGACTAAGTATGGCCATTCTATCCTATCAAATGCTTTACCTGCATCATATGATACGACCAATGTCTTGTCTTACTTCAACACTACACTGTAGTATATTAAATAATAGCCTCTTCATGTTATTGCATGAATTACACTTAAATCATTATTTCTCAAGCAATTGACAACATCATTTTAAGGAGGGAAACACAGACTTTGACATAAAACCAGCTTCCTTGTACTTTTCAAGCCTTTCCGTTTCTCTTTCATTCATTCCAGTTGTGATGATAGGTGACTCATTGGCACGGTGATACTGTCATTAAGTCACAGCTGGTAATGGAGTATTTTACAACGGGTTTGAGTGCAGCTCGGCCAATCATGATCACAGAAGGGAACCATCTGTTCCATTAATTACAGTTCATACCACGAGCTTTGGACTCATTACCCGATGTAACAGGCCATAGCATACCCCCAGTCCGGACTATACCCGGGGTTAAAGGGGCCGAGGCTAGATTATACCCCGGGTATATTATGGCCTAGGCTAGATTATACCCCGGGTATATTATGGCCTAGGCTAGATTATACCCCGGGTATATTATACCCCGGGTATATAATGGCCGAGGCTAGATTATACCCCGGGTATATTATGGCCTAGGCTAGATTATACCCCGGGTATATTATGGCCTAGGCTAGATTATACCCCGGGTATATTATGTTCTAGGCTAGATTATTGAGTGATTAAGAATTACTTAATTTTTCAACATTTTATTTGGGGTTCAGTTTTGTCAGGTAAGTTAAGTGACTGACTTAAATCTTAAAACTCTAACTATTACTTCAACCAGAAAAACAGAACAAATATTAGACTTCCACAAAGATCAGAGATTACTACATCCTGAAACTTCAACTTCTAAGACTAGCAAGTCCTCGCTACTATATGAATGTTCAAAGTTAAACACCGATAACAACATTAAAATGATCATGCTTGTTTTCAAGATAAAGTGCATGTTCAGCCCCAGGTTGAAAAGGTGAGATGATGCTGGCAGGAAGAGAGAGAGAGAGAGAGAGAGAGTGTGTGTGTGTGTGTGTGTGTGTGTGTGTGTGTGTGTGTGTGTGTGTGTGTGTGTGTGTGTGTGTGTGTGTGTGTGTGTGTGTGTGGCCCAGGGAGCAGCAACCACAACATACAATCACACCTCTAATTGAAGGCCGTTGCATCACTTCATCTAACTGGAGGCATACTTATCAAAACACACAAGTGAGCATTTGTTTTTATTAAATATCATTATGTTTACAGTATATGACATTTGACAAAGACAAAGCCAGTGACATTACAGAACAGCAGTGAACAAACACAGAACATTGTAGATAAAACATCTACATTCATGTGAGTAAACAATCAGGTCCTAAGTTATTTGTGTACATTCTGGTAAAGCGGTGATTATATGAGCCTTCTGTTATATATATATATATATATATATATATATATAGTGGGGAAAAAACGTATTTAGTCAGCCACCAATTGTGCAAGTTCTCCCACTTAAAAAGATGAGAGAGGCCTGTAATTTATACTTCAACTATGAGAGACAGAATGGGGGGAAAGAATCCAGGAAATCACATTGTAGGATTTTTAATGAATTAATTGGTGAATTCCTCTGTAAAATAAGTATTTGGTCACCTACAAACAATATCTGGGGCTCCACGCAAGATCTCACCCCATGGGGTCAAAATGATCACAAGAACGGTGAACAGAAATCCCAGAACCACACGGGGGACCTAGTGAATGACCTGCAGAGAGCTGGGACCAAAGTACCAAAGGCTGCCATCAGTAACACACTACGCCGCCAGGGACTCAAACCCTGCACTGCCAGACAAAAAACTAAGTCATTGTAGCCGAGGGTTTATTTTTTTTCCGTAAATATGTTTTATTGATTTTCACAGTTTTTATCCCACCAGGGAAGAGGCTTCACACATGTCTGAGGACGATTACAGATTGAAAGTGAAAACCTCATTCCCGACCCTACACACCCCACCTGTAGGGTTACAGGCTGTGGAATGTATACATTTGGGTACATTCAGGTTCATTCAGGTGACGGAGCTGTAGACATAATATAAAAATAATTGCTTAATCGGTCATCAAATATTAAAGTGAGACGTTATATGTAAGAAATAAAATGGTTAATAGCTAAAGAAAACAAGAAAACAAAATTAAAATAAATTAAATGCTCACTGTTGCTATGGGACGGATAGGGGATCCACATTAGTCTTTGTCGAGAGGTTCTTGTAAGGAGTCGTAGTCTAGAAAAGGTCTCCATACTTTACCAAAGGTTTGGGAGGAAGCTCTGAGAGTATATTTAATTTTCAAGAAATACATGACATCTTTGACCCAGTGGGAGAGCGATGGAGGGGCACGTTGCTTCCATCTCAGAAGGATCAGACGTCGAGCAAGGAGTGTTGTGAAGGCTACGACCACATTGGCTTCATCTGGTAAACGGGTACGGAGCTCCTCTGGTGTTACGCCCAAGAGTGCGCAAGTTGAGGCCGGGTCAAAGTGAATTGCAAACGTCTCACTATAAGCTTTAAAAATACTTTTACCTTTACATCGAGGACATGACGGATCAGAGTTAGGGTACATTTTTGCCAATCTAGCCCAGGTGAAAAAAATATATACTAAGTATATTTAATCTTAGCATACTCGAGTACACTTTAGTATACTAATCCTAAGTATACTTAACGTGTGTTATTTTGGAACAACTTCTTTTGTACTAAATATATTTAAGTTGTACTTAACATAGTATTTATGTACAACTTTAAGTATATTAAGTATATTTTTGTGTGCTAAATTGGAACAACTTCAAGTATACTTAGTACATTTTAAGTATATTTCTGTGTATGTGCTAATATACATGCTGGTAGCTCACTTACAATGTGTGTAAGTACTGTATATTCAAAATGTGTTTTAAGTAGATTTGAAATATATTATTAGTATATTACAAATATGTAAACATTACAATTTTATAAATATAATATTATTGTGTTAATAGCACATTATAAATATAATAATATTGTGTTAATAGCATACTTTTGGTATACTTTTAGCACATTATAAATATAATAATATTGTGTTAATAGCATACTTTTGGTATACTTTTAGCACATTATAAATATAATAATATTGTGCTAATAGTATACCAAAATTATACTTTTGGTATACTATTAGCACATTATAAATATAATAATATTGTGTTAATAGTATACTTTTGGTATACTTTTAGCACATTATACATATAATAATATTGTGTAGCCTAAATGCTGAATGAACTTCCCAGATAGTAATTAAAATGACTTTATTACATTGAACTATAAATGGTACATCAAACACAATACAACTTAAAAAACAACAACATAGAAACAGGCTCCATTCATGTATATCGCCTTTGATTGAACTGCTCATTATTGCATTTACGCCTTATGATGGCTCGCACGTCCGAGGCACTGGTCAGGGGGAATTCTTTTATAACAGCATCTGTTAAGAGAAGAGATGACAGATGATGTCACACAGCATATTTATACAACATTTTCTTATATTTTGACTACACGGGAAATCCGGTTGAACCAATATTATGTTTTGCACTCAAGACATGACCTACCCGTTATGGCCTGCACTTTTGCTACATCAAGTTGGTCTTTAGGAGGTCCCCCTTTCCCAGACTTTCCAGTCAGGGTAGACGTAGCGAGGACCTCCTTGGAAAACACCAGGGCAGCCAGCTCATGGCAAAAAAGGGTCATTCGTGACCTATTAAGCCGCAGGAAGGCCCTCTTCGAAACAGTCACAATGCTGCCCTCCAAGGCGTGCTGTATGAGAGATTCAATGGAACACATTAATATACAGTTGGAAGATCTCTACCTACCTATTAGGAATTAATATAAATTATGCACATATGAATACAATGTGCTTTATTATTTAAAACACTGATAGTCTGTACATCCCTCTCTGGAGCGGTACCACCAGTGGTGTGGAGGTTCCCAATCTACTAATTCACATGACTGATGTGTGACACATGTAACCTAGTAAATCCCATTCTGATACATTTTAACTTGTACAGCAGACGATGCTGGCAAAAACATTTCTCTGACAAGTTAAAGAAACAAGTTAGTTCTACTCTTTTTACATACGGTTTCATCGCTGGCCATACAAAACGATGACGATGACGTAACAGATGAAGGGCTCCCACTAGTCGAGGGCATCATTGCCCGGACATACTCCACACACTCCTTCATCTGCTTTATCATTTCTGGGAGTTCTAGGTGAATGTAATAAAAAGTTGAAAAATAAAGTTACATTTGTTTGATTACTATGAACTCTGTAGTAGGTGGATAATAGTAATACTTTTCAGTACAGAGCAATATTCTTCTGAAATGTCTACCCCTCCAATTCTCATCTGAACACCTACCACGAAGGGATGCCATGATGTCATCCATGCTGTTGTTAACATCCATCTGTTGATACAAGAAAGAATGGAATACAAAACACAAAGGATAAACACAATTGATTAGAGTTACTTTAAACCATATGTCCTTGTACAACAGATATATACAGATAACTGACGTCATACTATCATAGGACTAGTATTTCACAAAATGGAAAATGTTTGGGTTTATATGTTGTGTTAAAGTGGCAAAAACCTTCCGAATGATAATAATTAAAATGTTGTATTAGTGACAACATTACATTAGAGTCTACAGGCGAGGGCGAGTTATGGTCCGACTGAAACATTATTAAGTTTTCCTCAGTTCGGTGTAGGATCGATCGGTCACTGATAACCATCATTCAAGGCTCCATTTTGATTGTACTTGCCGTTTTCGGGGTTGATGTCAGACCTACGTCTTCCTCAAAGTCAGGTGCCTGAATCTTTAAAGACAAGAAAATAGAGCTTTAAAAGGCTATACGACAGAGAAATAATTTCTGTCTAAAAGAGTACACGACAAACGGTAGAGAGATAAGTATGACTTGCCATGTTGTGGGCTGGTGGGCTCTCAATGTACGTGTCATCAGAACCGTCATCAGGATTGGGACTGGACGCAGGAGGTAACAGCAGTTTAATAACTAACAATAAGTAACATGCAACAACGTAGCCAACTACTCAAGAAAAGAGTATGTCTTACATGCTGTGGAGATTCATCCTCTGAACCAGGGGCGTTTCTAGGATCCAAGGAAAGGGGGGGCTTAGCCCCTAGAGAATTGTCATGTGTGCACGGTAATTATTTTTGGGGCCCATTTGGGGCAGCAGATATCCATTATTTCAGGCAGTTCATAGATTGGTTCAATTAGAAAGAGTGTGATTTTGCTCTGTAGTTTTTCTTGCATTCATTCAGTATACAGAAGAGACAGAATTTCAGGGTCATAGTGAACACAAATATGAACTTTTCTCAAATAACGAGAGAGAAATACTTTTCCTGCTTGTAAAGGAAAGACGGATGAACTAGCTTTCATATCCACGTCACTCCCAAATCTAATGGACTGAGAACGGACCTGCCAGGGTCAACTTTTGAGTTGTTTACTTGTTTTATTTTGAGCAGAAGGAATACGATTTTGATCAACATTTACATCTATTTTGTTGTCTGTGTAGTTTTCACAAACCAGTGATATTTTATGCTCATCTGTACACTATCACTGAGATAAAGATGAACTAGTTCAGTGTCAAATATACTATTCAATAGAAGAAAAAAAACATGAATAACAAAAATAAAAATAAACACATTTCAAGTACATCTTAATTATCGAATGATAAATATTGTATAATGGTACTCCTTGGTATAGTTTACTTAAGCAATAAGGTACGAGAGGCAGTACTGTATCGTCAATAATGTACTGTTCAAGGGTGTTGTTAGGCAAACCCTTGAACTGACGCCCATATGTCCTTGCCAAGAATGAATAACCCTTTCTTCTTGGAAAGTTCTTTGTACGAATCTGATAAAAAACAAGAACAGTCTAAAAAGTTAAGCATTGACTTTCTTCAGACAAAACAAGACAATTAAGAAGTTAGAGAGTTGAAAAAGAAAAATGTGAACTCCTAACTCACCACCAAACAGCAGGACTATGGCGGCCATTGTCTTCTCCGGTTGCTTTCTCGTCGGACATTGGATTTCAATCCACTTTTTGTCGTCCTCGAGGTCAGGCTTCGATGTCGGTTGATATAATTCGTCGGCATTTTCCAGCATAATAGCAGTACTTTCTACTATTACCCTTTTGTTAGGCAAGTAAAATATGGCGAATTGAAAAGTCATGATGTCCTCCTGCATTGAAGAACTGCGGTGAAGAACTGAGGTGAAGAACTGCGGTGAAGACCTGCGCTGCAGCGTTGGTAAGGTGGGATGAACGAACGAGTGACGTCAACAAAATACAGAAGACTTCAACAGAAACAGGTAAAGACAATTTGTGCGACTTTTTCTGGTGTTATTGGAGACTTTTGGAGGGTTATTCATTATGCTGCGTTCACACCAAAAGAGTAGCGAATTATTCGCGTGAGTAGATTACATGTAAAGTCAATGCACATGTAGCCGTTTAAACTGCAAGCTCTTTAGTGGTTTTGAGCTAGTGTTAAAGGTTCAGTACGAGTGTAATTTGAACCTGATCAATGAGACTCCGCAGTCCAGATTTAAAATTAATCACGCATGTGCAAGAGTCCAAGGAGATCAATTTCAGTATAAAGGGCTCACATCGCCTCTCTTCACACTTAATAAAATCAAACTGCACCGCTCCTATGCAATTATTCACAGAATACCGCATAGTGTCCTCCTGTTTGGTGTTATGGATATGGGCACCCTATGTCTCAGTCTAAGTGTACGCTTAAAAATACAGAGAGGAGTGGGAATCAAAACCTGAATTCAAATAATGGCTTTTTTAACATATAATCATGACAAATACTTGCCAGATTTTGAAAGTTAAATGTTTCCAGAAAAAAAGGGCAAATAATTTAGCTTAAAGGATATTTTCTGACATTTATTGATTAAAAAAAGACAAAAAGGACCAGGCGGCCTGTCAATTACAGATTTTAAAGGGTTCAAACGTTTTCAAGATAAATAGTGTATTTACAAAATGTTCCTGTTATCACATTTTAAATCAAAATCTCTTGTTACAACTATAAACTTCATGTAATAACGATGCACAAAGACTACTTATACTCTTGAAAGTCATTTCAAAAAGGGAATTTTTTTATCTTTATGCTTTAAGACTTTTCTAAGAACTGCTAGAAAAATATGATATCAACTAGTCAACATCTTTGATTTTCTTGATTGGGATACCATAGGATGCCATATATATGATTAGGCCTATCTGATGATAAACATAACTTTCTTAAAGATAATTTTCACTCAATCATTCTTCATTTGTTTAATTTAGTAATTAGTAACAAAAAATAAGAGCAAGTAGCATTAACTATGGCTATTTTAAACCAGAGTGGGGATTTAATATCCCGGTGACCTACGTCACTTAATCACACAGACCTGGAGAGCGTGACTCTTTTCAATTGACCAAACATGCGGTTTTAACATTACCAGTCATCAAGTATTTAGCATTTTAAAGTTCAACAGAGGGAAAGGAAGGTTATCATGTAATGTAAATAACATAGGACTACCGTAATGGTTAGGACAGTTTGACATTCGGTTAATAAAGTTGGGAGAAGTGTACATGGATTATGTGAGCATGATCAAGTTAGTAATATATTGTTCATAAGGTTTACCATGTATGTAATGTGTCAGCTCAGCCAGCAAAATATTCACTGTTTTAAAAAGATTTGTAGTGGAAAGCAGGCTCATTGCATCCAACAATACTGATAAAATGTGATGGCTCACACATATCTGCACTCGTGTTTTGTAAATGTAAATAGCTTATTTTTTTCCACAATAAGCTATTTCTTTTGCCAAATATTAGTTATTTTTTTCCACAGATATAACTTTATTTGCATTGTTCTAACAAAGTGATTGTAAATTATAATAGTTTTTGTCTTATGGCGCAGTCTGGTTAACTTGAAAGTGATTGCAATTTTCGTTATTCTATTATTCATAAAAGCACAGATGGAGGAGTCACACAATGTTGTTATTGCAAAAGAAATTCAGCATGGAACATTTTGTTGTTTTGTTGGGGCATGAACATTTTCTTCCTCCAAAGTGGGGCGTGACAGAAAAAGTTTGAGAACCACTGACTTAGATTAAGGATGACAAGCTACACTTGGGTAATATGTAGTCTATCCATCCATCCATTATCAGAAACCGCTTCTCCTATTCTGGGTTGAAGGGTGAGCCATCGGCACGAAGGCCGGGTTCACCGTGGACAGGTAGCCGATGATTTAAAGTTCCTTTGTTGGGATCAGCCACACATCATCCCACTCTTTATCTTCTATTTCTACACCAAAATCCGTCTCCCATTCCATTTTGGGAGTGCGTGAAAGTGGCAATGTACAAATCAGGTAGAGAGATGGTAATGCGCATAAGTAAGTATATCCTGATGGAGACTATGGAAAGTAGAAGCACCGGGTGAACAAGGACCCTGCTTGGAGAGAGATATTGCTTCAGATGTTGCGTAATTAATCCTGTACCCAAAGAATATAGAGAACATATCAATAAGCTGTATAACTCAGTGAAGAGACTTAAGTAAAGTAATATATCACTAGCATACAATGCTATTTTGTGCTACTTAGCCCCTGGTTGAATAGCCCTAACATCAGGATCAGTATGGATGGCCTCTGCAAGAGGCTCTATTGCTAATGCTACGAGTAAAAGTGATAGCAGCAGCCTTCTGCAGTGCTTCGTCAAAGTGAAAAGACGGGAGACCATTTGCTGTTTGAAGTTAAAGCGGCTTTTGAAACAATATAAAGCATCTTAGTCCATTTAAGGAAGTTATCAACGGGTCCAAAATTAGCAAAGACATGGACTAAGTATGGCCATTCTATCCTATCAAATGCTTTACCTGCATCATATGATACGACCAATGTCTTGTCTTACTTCAACACTACACTGTAGTATATTAAATAATAGCCTCTTCATGTTATTGCATGAATTACACTTAAATCATTATTTCTCAAGCAATTGACAACATCATTTTAAGGAGGGAAACACAGACTTTGACATAAAACCAGCTTCCTTGTACTTTTCAAGCCTTTCCGTTTCTCTTTCATTCATTCCAGTTGTGATGATAGGTGACTCATTGGCACGGTGATACTGTCATTAAGTCACAGCTGGTAATGGAGTATTTTACAACGGGTTTGAGTGCAGCTCGGCCAATCATGATCACAGAAGGGAACCATCTGTTCCATTAATTACAGTTCATACCACGAGCTTTGGACTCATTACCCGATGTAACAGGCCATAGCATACCCCCAGTCCGGACTATACCCGGGGTTAAAGGGGCCGAGGCTAGATTATACCCCGGGTATATTATGGCCTAGGCTAGATTATACCCCGGGTATATTATGGCCAATTCATACCCATCAGGCCATTTTATACCCCCACGATATCAGTAGTGTTGAGTGATTAAGAATTACTTAATTTTTCAACATTTTATTTGGGGTTCAGTTTTGTCAGGTAAGTTAAGTGACTGACTTAAATCTTAAAACTCTAACTATTACTTCAACCAGAAAAACAGAACAAATATTAGACTTCCACAAAGATCAGAGATTACTACATCCTGAAACTTCAACTTCTAAGACTAGCAAGTCCTCGCTACTATATGAATGTTCAAAGTTAAACACCGATAACAACATTAAAATGATCATGCTTGTTTTCAAGATAAAGTGCATGTTCAGCCCCAGGTTGAAAAGGTGAGATGATGCTGGCAGGAAGAGAGAGAGAGAGAGAGAGAGAGAGAGAGAGAGTGTGTGTGTGTGTGTGTGTGTGTGTGTGTGTGTGTGTGTGTGTGTGTGTGTGTGTGTGTGTGTGTGTGGCCCAGGGAGCAGCAACCACAACATACAATCACACCTCTAATTGAAGGCCGTTGCATCACTTCATCTAACTGGAGGCATACTTATCAAAACACACAAGTGAGCATTTGTTTTTATTAAATATCATTATGTTTACAGTATATGACATTTGACAAAGACAAAGCCAGTGACATTACAGAACAGCAGTGAACAAACACAGAACATTGTAGATAAAACATCTACATTCATGTGAGTAAACAATCAGGTCCTAAGTTATTTGTGTACATTCTGGTAAAGCGGTGATTATATGAGCCTTCTGTTATATATATATATATATATATATATATATATAAGCAGCGAGAGCACTTCTTTACATCGGTGGCTGAGTGTCATCCTCCACCCTGCTTTCAACCGGCCTGGTCAGTAAATCGCAGATTTAACAACACCCTTGAACAGTACATTATTGACGATACAGTACTGCCTCTCGTACCTTATTGCTTAAATATAGCACTTAATACAACACTTTGGTAGATCTGGGTTCATTTCATTGCGTCTCACTAGAGCAGTATTTATCAAACTGTGGGGGCTCATTACAGGCGGGGAGCAAGAGGAAATGCAGAATGTTTTTATTTCAAGAACCTTATTGAGAATGCCACATATTACAAAAGTACAAAGTACACGGACAAAAAACTAAGTCATTGTTGCCGAGGGTTTATTTTGCGCCTATACTTTACAATAATAACAACAACACGGTGCTCCGTAGTCTGCATAAGACGGCTACCACTTTAATTCTTGACACTTTACGAGAGCATGAATTAAGAGTGGCCGTATCAAGCCTGCAACCCCGTTTTAAAAAGAAAGCAGGCTCATTGCAGCCAATAATACTGATACAACGTGATGGCTCACACATATCTGCACTCATTTTGTTTTTCAAAAAAATAGCTTATAAGCAATACAATAAGCTATTTTTTTTGGCAAATATTTTTCATTTTTTTTCACAGACATACCTTTATTTGCATTGTTCTAACAAAGTGATTGCACATTTTATTAGTTTTTGTCTTATGGTGCAATCTGGTTTACTGGTTTATTATTTATAAAAGCAATGAGGCTTAATTCCCCACTCCTTCTGATAGATTTTCTCATATTTTACTGACTTTGGTATTGCACAGGATTTGGCCCCCAGTGGTACATACTGAAGCACACAGCTGAATGTCTCCAGACAGCACGCATTCCAGCACCACAATAGCGATTGCTATGATACAGTTTTTATGTGTAGCGAATTATTCAAACTGGAAACAAGGAACTGCAGTCTTCAGTGATTGTTCTGCTAACTAATCTGCCCAAAAAAAACTTGTTCAAGCCCACCCACTACACTTCTGTCAAGCTCAAGCTGATAAAAACAAGTCCAATTGACCAGTTTACCACCTAAACTGGCAACACTGCTTTATTCAATTCAATTCAGTTTATTTTATATAGCCCAACATCACAAATACAAGTTTGCCTCGGAGGGCTTTACAATCTGTACACATAACATCCCTGTCCCGGGACCTCACATCGGATCAGGAAAAACTCCCCTAGAAAGATAGTAAAAACCCTTTCACAGGGAAAAAAGGGAAGAAACCTGAGGGAGAGCAACAGAGGAGGATCCCTCTCTCCGGATGGACAGAAGCAATAGATGTCATGTGGCCAGAATGAATAGCGTAGTTACAGCACATTCAATGAATATGACAGAAATTATTCATATAATGAGTATTAGGCATGGTCCATGATCCTGATAATCCATGAAGCAGAAGGCGGTAGAGAGGAGGGGGGCATCAGAAGGGCCATGGCAGCAGGCAGGACCGGTTCCAGGTCGGTTCCATCAGCAGGGCCATGGCAGCAGGCAGGACCGGTTCCAGGCAGCCATGGATCCATGGCAGGAGGGGTGGGTGGGGGGGCGGCAGGACCCGGGGCAGGACCCAGGGAAGGACCCGGGGCAGGACCGGTTCCAGGCAGCCATGAATCCGTGGAAAAAGAAAGTAGAGTTAGTAATGTGCATTGAAGAGACAATAGTTTATCCAGATGGAGAGAAAGAAGAGGAGAGGAGGAGTGAAAGAGGAAGAGAAGAGGAGCGAAAGAGGAAGAGAAGAGGAGCTCAGTGTATCCTAAGATGTCCCCCAGCAGTCTAGGTCTATAGCAGCATATCTAGGGGCTGGACCAGGGCAAACCTGAGCCAGCCCTAACTATAAGCCTGAAACAGCCCTAAGTATAAGCGCTATCAAAGAGGAAAGTCTTAAGTCTACTCTTAAATGAGGTGACTGTGTCTGCCCCCCGGACTGAAAGTGGAAGCTGATTCCACAGAAGAGGAGCACGATAACTGAAAGCTCTAGCCCCCAACCTACTTTTTAAGACTCTGGGAACCACAAGTCACCCTGCATTCAGTGAGCGTAACGCTCTGGTGGGGTAATATGGCACTATAAGCTCTTTAAGATATGATGGTGCATCACCAGTTAAGGCTTTATAGGTGAGGAGGAGGATTTTAAATATGATTCTCGATCTTACAGGAAGCCAGTGGAGAGCAGCTAATACAGGAGTAATGTGATCTCTCTTCCGAGTCCTTGTTAGTACACGAGCTGCAGCATTCTGGATCAGCTGGAGAGACCCAAGGGACTTTCCGGAGCAGCCTGATAATACGGAGTTACAGTAATCCAGTCTTGAAGTAACAAATGCGTGGATCAATGTTTCTGCATCGCTTTGAGACAGGATGTGCCGGATCTTTGAGATGTTCCGTAGGTGAAAAAAGGCAGTCCTTGAGATCTGTTTCACGTGGGAGCCAAAGGATAGGTCCTGGTCAAAAATAACTTCGAGATTCCTTACGGTGGTGGTGGATGCCAGAGCGATGCCATCCAGGGAAACCATATCGTCAGATAGTTGATTTCTGAGGTGTTCTGGGCCGAGTAGAATAACTTCAGTCTTGTCAGAGTTCAGCAACAGGAAGTTGCAGGTCATCCAGGTTTTGATGTCTTTAAGACACGCTTGAAGTTTAGTGACCTGGTGGATTTCATCTGGCTTGATTGACAGATATAGTTGAGTATCATCGGCATAACAGTGAAAGTTTATGGAGTGTTTTCTGATAATATTGCCTAAAGGAAGCATATACAAGGTGAATCAAATTGGTCCAAGCACAGAACCTTGTGGAACTCCATGACGAACGGCGGTGGTCATCGAGGCCTCATCGTTTACAAATACAAACTGAGATCTATCTGATAAATACGACTTAAACCAGCTTAATGCTGTACCTTTAATACCAATTGACTGGTCTAGTCTCTGTAATAAGATGTCATGGTCAATGGTGTCGAATGCTGCACTAAGGTCTAACAGGACAAGTACAGAGACAAGTCCCCTATCTGATGCAACTAGAAGGTCATTAGTAATTGTCACTAGTGCTGTCTCTGTGCTATGATGCTTTCTAAATCCTGACTGAAATTCCTCAAATAAACTATTGTTATGTAAAAAGTCGCACAACTGATTTGCGACTACCTTCTCCAGTATCTTAGAGAGGAAGGGAAGGTTAGAGATAGGTATGTAGTTAGCCAACACCTCTAGATCCAGGGTGGGCTTTTTAAGAAGAGGTTTAATTACAGCTACTTTAAAAGACTGTGGTACATGACCCATTAGTAAAGACCCATTGATAATATCTAGTACAGAGGCACAAATTAAGGGTAAAACTTCTTTAAACAG
This sequence comes from Myoxocephalus aenaeus, assembly GCA_038501785.1. Lineage (NCBI taxonomy): Eukaryota > Metazoa > Chordata > Actinopteri > Perciformes > Cottidae > Myoxocephalus > Myoxocephalus aenaeus. Next base: position 802,735 of record JBAMJR010000092.1, read on the forward strand.
CTTTGTCGGAACAGGGTCTAGGAGACATGTAGAAGATTTAGAAGTAGAAACCATTGAAGACAGTTGGTCGAGGTTGATGGTAAAAAATCCATCCAGACGCACAGCAGGGCCCACAGCCTCCTCCATGGCCATCCCACCTGAGGATGGACCGGCAGTAGTCGAGGGCAGGAGATCACCGATCCTGTCTCTAATGGCCATAATCTTATCATTGAAGAAGTTCATAAAGTCATTACTACTGAGGTCTATAGGAATACACGGATCCACCGAGCTATGACTCTCAGCCAGCCTGGCCACAGTGCTAAAGAGAAACCTAGGGTTGCTCTTGTTTTTCTCTATGAGTGATGAGTAGTAGGCTCCTCTGGCATTACGGAGGGCCTTCTTATATGTTCTCAGACTATCCCGCCAAACCAACCGGGACTCCTCCAGACCGTTGGAGCGCCATATGCCCTCAAGCTTCCGTGATGCTTGAAAAGCAGGCAACACTGCTTTAGCAAAGAAGATTTAACTAAATCTACCACTGAGGTCTGGTTTAGAGTCAAAGTAAAACACATTAACAATGAAATTGTGTTGTTGTATATCAATAAAAATGGTCAACTATGTCATTTCCCTTTATCTTTGATGTCTCATGCAAACAGGATGCGGGTAACACTCAGGTAATTGTAAAATTGTACAATCTCAATGTCCAGTCCCTGTATGTTCACTGGTACCGGAGGAGAGCGTTTACCCGGCGGTAGTCCACCACCAGCTCTTTGGTCTTACTACAGTTGGCACCATCCTATAAAGTCCTGGTTCAGTTCTCTGTAATCCACCATCATATACATTCCTGGTTCAGTTCTCTGTATTCCCTGTCATCATCGGCGGAGATGAGGCTGACGATTGCAGAGTCGTCAGAAAGCTTTTGCAGGTGGCAGTTATCAGAGTTGTATTTGAAGTCCGAGGTGTATATGGAGAAGAGGAATGGAGCCAGAACGGTTCCTTGTGGGGTCCCCGTCCTGCAGGACACCCGTTCTGACTCACAATCCCGTATCTGCACATAGGTTGGTGAGGTAGTCCAGGATCCATGCAGGGAGGTGGATGCCCGAACCACCTCAGCTGACTCCTTTTCGACACGAAGGAGTAGCTGCTCAACTCCAAGCTCCCTCCTGATGTCCAAACTCCTTACCCTATCTCTGAATGCAGCCAGGTGTGTTTTTGTTTAGAGAGCGGAAGGGGAACCTATTTTTAACCGCATGAAGACCGCATTATGAGAACCCATTAAGACCACATTAAGATACCGGTCGAAGGCCTTCTTCAAGTCTACAAAGCACATGTAGACTGGTTGGGCAAACTCCCACGACCCCTCCAGTAGTCTTGCGAGGGTAAAGAGCTGGTCCACTGTTCCAAGACCGGGACGAAATCCGCACTGCTCTTCTTGAATCCGAGGTTCGATAAACGTTCGGAGCCTCCTTTCCATTACCCTGGCATAAGCCTTCCCCAGGAGGCTAAGTAGTGTGATACCACGATAGTTCAAGCACATTCTCCGGTCCTCCATCTTGAAGATGGGATCCACCACCCCGGTCTGCCAGTCCATGGCCACTGTTCCCGACAACGTCCAGCGCCTTCAGCATCTCAAGGCGGATCTCATCCACCCCCGGCGCCTTGCCACCAAGGAGCTTTTTGACTACCTTAGCAACCTCTGCCAGGGATATGGGTGCAACCACCCCAAAGTCTTCAGGTGCTGCCCTCTCTCCAGGGGACATGTTGACCGGGTTCAGGAGTTCCTCAAAGTGCTCTTTCCACCGCCCGACGATATCAGCAGTTCCACTCCCCCGCTGAGAACAGCGGTAGGCCCTGCTTTTCATCCCTGAGTTGTCGGATGGTTTGCCAGAACCTCCTTGAGGCCAACCGAAAGTCCTTCTCCATGGCCTCTCCAAACTCCTCCCATGCCCGAGTTTTAGCATCTGCGACCACCGCAGCTGCAGCTCTTCTGGCCTGCCGGTACCTGTCAGCTGCTTCAGGAGACCCCTGGGCCAACCAGGCTCAAAGGCCTCCTTCTTCAGCTCGACGGCTTCCCTGACCCCCGATTTCCACCAGCGGGTTATCGGGTTGCCGCCAAGACAAGCACCAATGACCTTCCGACCACAGCTCCTAGCGGCCGCGTCCACAATAGAGGCTTTCCATGTCCCCAACCTCCCTTGGGATGTGCGAGAAGTTCTTCCGGAGGTGGGAGTTGAAGACCCTCTGGACAGGATCCTCTGCCAGACGTTCCCAGTTCACCCTCACCAGACGTTTGGGCTTGCCAGGTCTTTCTAGCCGGCTCCCCCTCCATCTGATCCAACTCACCACCAGGTGGTGAGCAGTTGACAGCTCTGCTCCTCTCTTCGCCCGAGTGTCCAAGACATATGGCCGGAGACCAGATGATATGATTACAAAGTCGATCATTGATCTCCGGCGTAAGGTGTTCCGGTACCAGGTACACGTATGAGCCACCTTATGCTCGAACATGGTGTTCATATATTATACCTTTTGAAAGTATTCAAATAGCTCTTGTGGTTGAGGAGATATTCTGTATTCAGTATGGGTATGCAAAACCATTTGCAATTTTTGAGAAAACATGGCTGGGGAATACGTTCAGATCATTCAACCACCCATTAATTTGGTCCCCCAACTTAAGCCAATGAAAACTACTCCAATCGGACAGTTTTACCACTCAATCTGCCAACACTACAATTTAACTGTCTGGTTGAGGATAAAAGTTTTTTTTTTTTTTTTTTAACTCGTGAAATTGTAATTTAACATAACAATAAACATGTAGACACATCATTAGTCAACTATGTCCTTGTATCTTCAATGTTTCAAGCAAACAGGAGGCAGTACCATTCCTGATTGGACAACAACAAGAATGATGGGGATTAGATAGATGTTCATAAGTATGAAGGTTCTGCACATCAGCACTATTGTGTGGACAATCGTGAGGGGAACAGGTATGATGCAAAACTCTTCAGAATTGTTGTTGTGTTGACTGATAAATATATATATACTGTGTATATTTGTTGTATACATTCTGTTTTGTGTTTTACGTGTCAGGCTTGACTTAAACATTGTTTTCTTAACTTTTCAAAACAAAATATAACAAATAAATGCAGACACGTAAATGTACTGAATTGTTAAAAAGATGGTATCAGATTGGGCCAATTGCCCAGATACCATCAGTCTACATAAACTTAATGCTTATTGATTATATGAATTTTCCTTAATTGTAGGAACACTAGAACATGGAACCAGAAGTCACTTTTAACTGGACCAACGTTGTGACTGCCATACATCCCTGCTACAAAATAGATAATTTCTATTACATACTGACAAAGAACCCTTCAATTATCTGTGTATTATTATATATTTTCCTCATGTTATTGTCTGTTATAACAATATGTGGAAACCTTCTCGTTATAATCTCTGTCTTTTATTTCCAACAGCTCCACACTCCTACTAACTATGGAGGACCGTAAATGACTTAATTATAAATAAATAAATGCAGGAATAAATACAGGAATAAATAAATAAATGCTTAAATAAATGTATAAATAAATACAGGAATAAATAAATAAATGCTTAAATAAATGTATAAATAAATAAATAAATACAGGAATAAATAAATAAATGCTTAAATAAATGTATAAATAAATAAATAAATACAGGAATAAATAAATAAATGCTTAAATAAATGTATAAATAAATAAATAAATACAGGAATAAATAAATAAATGCTTAAATAAATGTATAAATAAATAAATAAATACAGGAATATATAAATATAAGTTATACCTAAACAGGACATCATTAAATAAATCTATTTCTACATTTCTGTATTTATTCATTTATTTATGCCTGTATTTATGTGTCCACACGTATTTCTTCATTTATTTATTTCTGTATTTCTGTGTCCTTGTATGCAAATGAGCTGGGCGGTCCGAACCTCATTGTTAAACAGGATTGGTCAGTAGGGGAGCCAGACAGAAGCAACCGATCCCTTCACATGGCCCCTGTAGATGAAGTCAAAAAGCTGTCTAGGCCAGGTGACCATATCCATAACACCAAAAAGGAGGACACTATGCAGTATTTTGTGAGGCTGTGAATAATTGCATAGTAGGGGTGCAGTTTGATTTTATTAAGAGAGATGTGAGCCCTTTTTACTGTAATTGATCTCCTTGGAGCAGGCCTGGCCAACCCGCGGCTCCTGAGCCGCATGCGGCTCTTTGCCTGGTTTCATGCGGCTCTTACGTTCATATCCAAGTTTGTGTTTGTGTTATTTATTTATTTTTCTTTTAAAATCTTTTTATTGATTTTGCAAAAAATACGTCGACCCATTTAAGGCGGAGACGGACTGTTTGAAAGCTCCGCTAGTCACAGCTTCTCTGACGCACCTTGAAATATTTCAGCAAACTTCTCCTCAGACCTCAATGCTTATTGTGTGAATTACACCATCATTAGCTTGTAGCTGTGGAGCGGTCCAGGCTTTCTTCTTGCAGAGCGTTTGATGAATCTCTCTCTCTCTCTCTCTCTCTCTCTCTCTCTCTCTCTCCCTCCCTCTCTATCAAACGTCAGTAAACAGCTGGACAAGGCTTTGAAATCATGGATTTCGTGAGTTTTTAGTTTGTTTATTTTTTAGGAAATGTCGGACCAGTTGCGACGTAATGTTTTCAGCGGCGCTAATGTTGTGGTTCATTTATCACCAAACAACGTCGGGGGATTGAAACACGTCATCACCTGTTTGTCTGATGCTGCGGGTCAGAGCAGAAGTAGCTGCACCAGTTACCGAAATTCTCACAATAACTCAAGTAAATGCCCCGTCAGATATCAAACACATTTGGGGGGAATTGATGACAGAGAGTCATTTTTATTCTTAAATACTGATGAATGAAGAAAAACATCTTTTTAAGTCGGCTGATTCTTGAATAACCGATCACAGATTTGATGCTTAAACAACTAACTTCTCGCCTGAAAACATCCTAAAAGTACATGTTGTGACTCAACAACTGTAGTATTCAGAGAACGTCAACTTTCAGTTGTGAGTTTCCTCATCAAGTACAGAGAAGAAGCGTATTGAGAAACGGCCTCTGGAGACATCTTAACGCTGATTGGCCAAGACTCATCAAAGATCTTCTATTATGAAGATCACGGCCACTCCAATCTCAGAAACGCTGGCCGGCCAGTTCACATATTTAGATTTCAAAACGGCGAATTTCGCCGTAAGGTGACAAGTTTGCAGGTCTGCAAAAAGGAGAACAAATACGCGTCCGGCTTGATGCTGCGCCGGACGCCGGACAGGGCGTTGAAAATCAGGACTTCTGCTAACGGTTAGCTGAGCTTGCCAACTTCAACAACATGTGAAGGCAGAAGTAGTAGAGCACTACATAGCAGGAGCATCACACTCCTGTGACCAATCATGCTTTAGACAGAGGTTAGGACCGCCCAGCTCATTTGCATACAAGGACACAGAAATACAGAAATAAATAAATGAATAAATACGTGTGGACACATAAATACAGGCATAAATAAATTAATAAATACAGAAATGTAGAAATAGATTTATTTAATGATGTCCTGTTTAGGTATAACTTATATTTATATATTCCTGTATTTATTTATACATTTATTTAAGCATTTATTTATTTATTCCTGTATTTATTTATTTATTTATACATTTATTTAAGCATTTATTTATTTATTCCTGTATTTATTCCTGCATTTATTTATTTATACTTAAGTCATTTTCAGTCCTCCATAACTAACTACCTCATTCTCTCTCTGGCTGTAGCTGACTTGCTTGTTGGTATCATTGTCTTTCCTTTCAGCATGGCTTTCTCACTGAGCTCGTGTTTTTATTATGAGAGTGTATTCTGCAAAGTACGAAGCAGTGTTGATATACCACTGAGCTCAGCTTCTATTCTGAACCTTTGTTGTATTTCTATTGACAGATATTATGCAATGTCAGCCTCTGGCTTATAGAACTACAATAAGCTATCGTGTTATTGTGATCATGATCCTGGTGAGTTGGGGGGTCTCTGTTCTAATCGGAGTTAGCATCATAATTACTGGTTCAGAGAATGCAAATTGTGAGGGAATGTGTTTAATTGATGTTCTCCTAGAAAACACTATTGGACCTATATTGACATTTTATCTTCCAGTGTTAATAATGCTCTGTATCTATGTAAAGATTTTCCTTGTGGCACAGAGACAGGCACGCAGCATTCAGAACACAACCTGTCAGAGAACAACGTCTGGGGCCACGGTCAGTAAGATGGAGAGAAAGGCCACCAAAACCCTGGCTATTGTTTTAGGAGTTTTTCTATTATGTTGGACTCCTTTCTTTCTTTGTGTCACCTTTCTGCCTTTTACTAATAATTCAGTACCAGTTCCTGTAATTGAAACTCTCAACTGGCTTACACTGTCAAATTCAATGCTCAACCCATTTATTTATGCTTTCTTTTACAGCTGGTTCAGATTGGCTTTTAGAATGATCATTTCTGGAAAGATATTTCAAGGTAATTTTACTCACTCAAAGCTGTCTTGATTTGAATTACTGATATGGCTTATGATGTGATCGTCATGGTTTGAGTTGTTCTTGTTTCCTGTTTTATTTTGCAGTGTCCAATCACCTTCACCTTGCTGTGTTTTTAAACCTTGTTTGTCTTTGTTAGCATGTCGATTGGCCATAGAGACAACGTGAGCTGATCAGGAGTCAAAAAGTCGTGCGATTGCGCTTCATTTTATTTGCTCTTCTCCAGCCAGTTTCTACCGGTCTCCACAGTCCCTTAGCAACAAATTGAGGCCCTTTTATACACCCCTGGTGACTAATTACAGCAGACCTACCATCGCGAGGTCAGCCTCTCCATAACCAAAATAAGTGCACTAAATAATAACATGACTTTACCCATACCAAACATATTCCTCGTAATTCACTCCTATTTATAACTTATAAATCCCTATAGGTTTATTTACGTACACACAGCAACACATAACTTCACTTTCCCCCTACCCACTTCCTCCAGTTGGTACCTCCCGTGTGTCCCGTGTGTGTTTTTGATTCCTGTCAGATCCCTGCTCTGATGCCCGTTTGTTTCCTGTTCGTTCCTCCGCCTTTTTTGACCCGGACTGTTTGGAAGCCTGTCCTTCTCCCTTTTGGAGAATAAATTGACCAGCTCAGGAAGTTCAACCTGCTTCAGGAGCTGCTGATCCTGTTTTACTCCGCCATCATCCAGTCTGTCCTCTGCTCCTCCATCACTGTGTGGTTTGGATCGGCCACCAAACAGGACAGAGTCAGACTCCAACGGATCGTCAGGTCTGCAGAGAGAACCATTGGTTCCAGCCTGCCCTCCATCCTGGACTTGCACACCTCCAGAGTCAGGAAGCGGGCTGTAAAGATCACCACAGACCCCTCACACCCTGGACACAAGCTGTTCCAACTCCTCCCCTCTGGAAGGCGCTACAGAGCACTGTACGCCAAAACCACCAGACACAGGAACAGCTTCTTCCCACTGGCCGTCACTCTGATGAACAGTTAAACAGACTCTTCATCTGCACTATCTGCACTTTTTTGTTGTTTTACTACTGTCTTTAATGTCCTTTTTATATTTTTAATATTTATCTTGTATATTGTGTGTGAAAAAAAAAAGTACGAAGAGCAAGTGAAACCGGAGTCAAATTCCATGTATGTGCAAATTTACATGGCCATTGTAGCGTGAACGGTGGTCTTGCCAAGGGAAGAGGAGGGGAAGGGAGGGTTTGGTTAGTAAAGGCAAGACCTCGCACCTAACTCGGTGGCACTCCGTCGGTTAATTATCCTAGTGATCCCGGAGGAAATAATAATCCTCATCCGATATTGGTATAACACCTTCGGTCTTTTATCTCGCCCCGTGCTAAATCGTTAGGTTTTTGTGTTTATTTTCAAAGTAAGTTATAGGTTTTGTCGAGGGTGTTTTACAGCTTGCGCTCGAGGTCCCCTGCGGTGGGCTGTAACTTTTCTCAACCCTTATCAAGATGAGTACGTATATCGTCTATACCTTCTATCTACCTTTTTGACACCATCTCATCATTATGACAAACACTGCAAAAGTCTTCACCCAAAGATACTTACCTTAAGTTTCTTTGGTAGATTCAGTCGTCACTTCTGTATCTCACGGTGGATGGACAGGGAAAGAGGGTTTAATTTGTTTTAAAGAACCAGAATCTTTGTTTTGGTTTCAGTACCTTACGAATAAGGCTGAGTTTTATTTCAAGATTATCTTACATACAAAAAGAATTCAATTCAATCAAACAGTTTAAAATTTTAAAAATAACTAAGAGAAAGGGTTAAGTTTTTAGAGCTGGTGAATAAACACCTCTTCTCTCTTCTATCCTCCTGCACAGAATATGCCAGGCACCCCCCTCCTGATAGTAGAAGTTTCTTCCAGACTCTAAAGCTGGAGACCTGTCCCAACCCTTAAGAGCTGGGACAGGTCCAATCTGATTTTTCTCCTTAACTAGTAAAGATGCATATTAAGTCCAGTTTTCTCAGAATCTGGTGAAATCCCTTTTAAGCCTGAGATCTGGTGAAAAACCACCTCTTCTCTCTTCTCTCCTCCTAGTAGAATAGCCAGGCACCCACAAAAAACATGCATTCCTACCCCCCCTTTTAAACACCAGAGTGTCATAAGTCATGCTGTCACCAGAGTTGGACAGAGGAGGTTTTACTTGCATGCTCTTTAACAGAGAGAACAGAGAGAACATTTAACACATCTCATTCAAAAAGAGTATATAACATGGCAACTTATAGCGTCCTATGCATTTGATGTGGTCTAATCACAAACTATAATTGAAATAAAAACCAAACATTATATATATGTTCAAATGGTTACATAGAAAAAGAAAATGATTATATGTTTATAATGGTTAGACTTTTTTACTTTCATATTTTTCCTCGATCACTCAACACCATTAAAGCTGATTCTGATTCTGAAGCTTCCGTAATGCTTGCTTCAATATGCGGGTCTGAGGGTTGTACCATGGAGCGAGCCTCCTTTGCTAAATGATCCTCTTTTTTAGAGGGGCTATCGAGTCCAGTGTCACTCTCAGTGAGCCAATAGCACCATCGACAAACTGATCAATCTGGGAGGGAGTAAAGTTAGCACAGGAGTCCTCTGTTATATTGAGACATGGTAATGAATTAAATACAGAAGGAATCGCTTCCTTAAATCTAGCAACAGCACCGTCAGTTAGACATCTGGTGTAAAAACTCTTGCCTAATGCTGTACAATCCAGTAGTATAAACTCAAAAGTTATAAGACAATGGTCTGATAAAAGAGGGTTCTGTGGAAACACTACTAAATGCTCCACATCAATGCCATATGTAAGAACAAGGTCGAGGGTGTGGTTAAAGCAGTGAGTCGGTTCCTGTACTCTCTGACAGAAGCCAATCGAATCTAACAATAAGCTAAATGCAACACTAAGGCTATCATTGCTAACATCCACATGAATATTAAAATCACCTACAATAATAACCTTATCAGTCTTAAGGACCAAACTTGATATCAATTCTGAGTACGTACCTGGTGCCCGGTACACCACACCAAACAGAATCGGCTGTACTGCTTTCCAGGTTGGATGTGAAAGACTAAGAACAAGGCTTTCAAATGAGTTGTAGTTCAATCCAGGTTTAGGACCCATCAGCAGACCCGAGTCAAAGATGGCAGCTACTCCACCTCCTCGGCCGGTGTCTCGAGGAATGTGCATATTAACATGACTTGGAGGAGTAGATTAATTTAGGCTGACATATTCCTCATGTCTCAGCCAGGTTTCAGTAAGACAGAACACATCAATATGATTGTCTGATATTAATTAATTTAATAACACAGCTTTAGAAGACAAAGATCTAATATTTAGGAGTCCACATTTAATTATCCTATCGTGTTGCACTATTGCAGTAGTGGTGTTAACCTTTATGAGGTTGTTTTCTATAACTCCTCTTTTGGTTACTTTTGATTTAATTAATTTAAGTGGCCGTGGGACAGACACAGTCTCTATAGAGTTAAAGGTGGGCAGCTGCCCTAAAGAAAATGCAAGAAATGCAGAGAAGGGTGTAAGACTACAACTCTGCTTCTGCTTCCTGGTCTGTAATGCACGAAGTCGACCAATAAGCTTGGTCATATTTGCAGAAAGGAGATCCGCTCCATCTGAAGTGGGATGAATGCCGTCACCCCTAATCAGACCTGGGTTTCCCCGGAAAGACCGCCAGTTATCTACGAAGCCCACATTGCTTGCTGGACACCACCGTGACAACCAACGGTGGAAAGTTGACATGTGGCTATACATCTCATCAGTCACCGTGTTTGGGAGCGGGCCAGAGAAGACTACAGAGTCCGCCATTGTTTTGGCGTAAGCACACACCGACTCCACGCCGATTTTAGTGACCTTTGAGTGGCGAAGTCGGGAGTCATTACCGCTGACGTGTATTACAATCTCACTGTATTTACGTGTATCTTTCATTTCATTTCATTTATTTATTTGAACAGGTACCGTACACATCAATCAACCCAGGGGTAAATGTGTCTTAGCTAAGGCTAAATTTCAACCGTAGTCCCTGTGGCCAGATATAACAAGCCATCACTAAAGGAAAGAAATGGTTAGAACAAAAACATCATAAAAAGCAATAAACATACAGGTTAAGATCAAATATATAAATATGCCTGTGGTGAAGCCTGACCGGAGTGGCTTAAATAATGGTAGGAGGCAGACATAAGATGCTTTGTTGTCAAACCAAAAGGTGTTTATTTTATCTAAATAACTCTGCTGCCCGTGAACTCAACATAGTCTACAAACAATATAAATGAACAAATCAAACAAAAGGTAAATGTACTGCACACAAAGAGACTACCTTCACCGACACATAGTTGCACCATAATGGTCTCCCACTTCCCTCCTGAACAGCCACAGGCAGAAGGTTTAAATACCGCCTCCAATCAGACGGAGGAATCCACCTTGCACACCGTGTGGGTGAAACTGTTAACCCCCCTCGACTTGGCCTAACCCCATGACGTCACAGCTGTAATCAGTCAGCGTATAAATAGAGGCCGTGGCTGGGCGCCTCCTTCTTTGGCCTCTGAAACAGATGGTATGGTAAGTACCAACACAAGACATGGTTAATGGACGGCCTCACTGACTCGGCACATAAACATGGGGACAAGTGGGTGCGTTCTCACCCACTCTGTCACAATGCCTCATCATAAAATCATAAAAACATCATAAAAATCAATAAACATACAGACATTATGTCCACACAATCATTGAGGAGGGAGTCAGGATTCATGCTCACACACCTGATTGCTAATAAGCAAGTTCTTCAGGGATCTGTTCTGCTAGTGCGGATATGCAGAGGCAGGGCATTCCAGAGGTGTCCTGCTTTTACTGAGAATGCAGACTGGCTAAAGGAACTTTTCCTAAAGGGGATGTTACAGTCACCTCTCTCCACAGATCTAGTTTGTCTACCACTCTGCGTGTTTCGTTTGATAAATTCACCAAGTGGGGGAGGAGCCATATCATGAAGAACTTTAAAAACAAGACACATATAGGAGAATTTTTAGCCAACAGTTTTAAATAGGACTCAACGTCGCCCGCTCTGGTCCCAGAAATACATTTGACTGTGGTCCCTGGTTTCGCGATCTTCACGTTTCTAACAATTGAGCTCCCGACAACCAAAGTGTGTTTCTCAGTGCCGCTGAGTGGCGAGAGGCTAGAAACGGAGAGAGGGTGGCGGTGTCCAGAGGACTGCTTAGATCCCGGCTTCTGCCTCCCTCGTACAGTCACCCAGTCCCTCGGCTGCTCGGGGGCTGCCGGGGAACAGTTAACGTTATCAGAAGCTAAAGCTAGTTGGTCCGCACCGACTATGGGAGGGGGGCTGGCTAACGTAGCTAACGTCTGAGCTTCAATGGTGCGGAGCCGTGCATCTAACCCACTGAGACCTGCCTCCAACCTAGCAAATAAACTACACTTATTACATGTACCGTTATCTTTAAAGAAGGCAGGGGAATAGCTAAACATGTGACACGCTGAGCAGGAGAGAGCAGAAGAGGGAGAGGAGGAAGACATCACTAGCTGCTAAGTAAGGTAGCTAACGATTAGCAGAACAAACAAAGTGAAAATAAGACTTGAATTTAAGCGGTGAGTCGCTAAAAATAGAAGAGAGTCGAGTGTTTAGATGTGAAAGATGTACAGCAGGTAATCAGGCGCTTGTACTAGGGAATATCACACAATTAGCTCGGTTTAGCTGAAGCTGAGACAAGTACGTTATCGACTAACACACACACGGTGGAACCGAAAGTGATGCAATACGCTTACCGTCGCTGTGGAGGATTCTGGTCAACATTAGAATAAGCCAATCCTGGACCGGCGACACAAATAAATATCCGGATCAAGGCAGGTCACTTCCTGTATTATTGATACGGCAGGGTGAACGTGAGCGAAGGTGAGTGACTGCTTCCCGTTCAAATCTTCTGCAGGCAGCGGTGAGTGCAGTAATCTGTGTAGCTGGTCTAACTTTTATCTAGCTCCCTCTAGCTTAGCGATGAGTGACGTTCGTGTAAGTAGACATAAACTGCTATGTTAGCGTTTACCATTTGGCTAGCTCCCGCTATCTTAGCAATTAGCATATCAGCACTACCTGCTGAGTGTCTACTGTATATTTTGTTCTGTTGCATGTGTTTTGTTTCCCTTTGTTTCCCCCTGAGTGTTTCAGATTATTGTATGGGACCTAGAGCTGTGGGTGACCTTTTGTAGGTCAGATTTTTGTTTCATCCGGATCACTAACTAAAACCAAGAACTGAACAGCCTTGAAAAGCTGAAGTGAACTCCTCTACTTCCCGTACACAACATCCACAGAGCTATCTGGAATGCTGAATGGAGATTGTCATCATTCAGTGTGTAACACATGCTCAAGCATAAGCTGTTAACGGCGTAACGTACACATTTACACAAAAGTACAGGTATTTCGCCATGTATTTATTAATGATTTAGTTAAATGTCTGTGTACTTTGTACTTTTGTAATATGTGAAGTTCTCAATAAAGTTCTTGCCCCTGCGCCCTCACCTGTAATACCACTGCATCCACAGTTTGAGAAATACAGAGCTAAGTGAATGTTTGTGCCAGATTTCTCAACCTTGGTGACCGGTGCCATTTAGGACCGGCCAGTCTTGGCCACATGTCCTGTACTCGCGCCGTTCTGGAAGGGTGTCTTTGACACTCTCTCAGCCGTCACTTCTACCAATATCTGTCCCTCACCATTAGTTGCCCTGTTTGGTGTCCTACCTTCTGGGAACTCACTACCATCTTACTTCTGTGAACTTGTGGCCTTTCTGTCACTTTTAGCGAGGCGTGTTATCTTGCTACATTGGAAGAACTCCCACCCCCCTCCCACTCTCAATGGCTTAGAGATGCCCTTCGTTTTATGACACTAGAAAAAAATGAAGTACTCTTTACGAGGCACCTCTACTAAGTTCTGTAAGGTCTGGGAACCCTTCTTAGAGCACGTCAGGTCTACCCAACTAGATATCGCCACCATTGATTGATTCGCCCCAACAACGCACCAGTGCCCTGTTTTAACTAGCCTTATTGGTAGCACATATTAGCAGCATGCAGCACTTTTTTTATTTTAATTTTCTATGTTTTTGTATTATTTATTGTTATGTATATGTTTTTGTTTTCTTATTTATAGTGGATTTATAGTGGATGTATGTGAGTGGATGTGAGTGAGAGAGTAAGAATAAGCATATGTTTCTACAATATTATCTGCCACTGCAAGCATTTAACAGCCAGTTGTTGATGTTGGGTTTTGGTTCCTTTTATAATTTTCTTTTCTGTTTGTGTATCAAATTGCCTTGTTGTATATTTGTTTTGGGAAAGGGAGGCGAGGGGAGGGGGGCTGTAATGTGTATCCTCACCATTTGGCTGTCTGATATGTTATCCTTTCACTCCTTATTTGTGAGGTCTATTGTACATTACGTCTTGTTTTATAATTTCTACAAATAAATCATATATAAAAAAAGATTTCTCAACCTTGGTAGTCAAGGTCACTGTCCCCCAGGCCAGCGGTGACGCGTTCTTTTAAGAATCCAGGGCGTCCACATCAGGCAACGGTGCATTCCGACCAGTGGCGGGCCGTGTAATTCGGACCTAGGCCTTCAGAGCAGTCTGATATTGTTTACATAAATATGCGCATGACAGGACGCTGCCTCATTAATGGACCATGCTTGTAGTTCACATCAACAAGAACCAATCACATTTAGTTATGTATCAGAGGGTTTATCTTGCGCCTATACTTCACTTTATTAATAAAACAGCAACAGGATGTATGCACAAGACGGCATCCACTTTTATTCTCGTTCCACACTTCACTAGAGCATTTCCTCTCCTTCCATTTTTCCCTTCACAATAAAAGCCCCAGAAACTTACATCAGAACATTGCTTCGTAGAGAACTGTCCAAGTAATCAATACAGTATCTTAGCATTATAACAAAACATGACAAAACAATCCAACTAAACTGCGGCTGTTTCAGCATGAACTCTTCTTAATCCTGGCAGCAAGGTAGCTTTCTGTTGTGTTGACAGAAGTCATGCTGGCACACTGACCAACACAGCGCATGTGGGGCCCTGTGACCAATCACACGTCCAGACACTCTAGATGACTGTTTCATATAGTTTAACCAGGCTACTCTGTGATTGGATAAAGATGCTGTTAACCAGCTCCCAAACTGAGCCATACCAGAGGCCTGAAGGAGCAAGAGGAACTGATGAAGAGCTGTGCAATGAGAAAATAAGTTAATAGGGAAAAAATAATTATAATACATGTAGTGTATTTGTGACAAACAATTACATTATAAAATAGCTATAACTTTGTGATTCTGTTTAGGCCACCAAAGAAGGCTTAGAAGGCCCTGACGGCCCGCCACTGATTCCGACTGTATACAGTCTATGATAAACCAGAGCCTGGTTCGGCCCTGAGCATTGGTGGAGGCATTGTGGGTGAAAATTAGGTGTGTTCACGAGTATCCCATAATGTCAGTGGAAATTAGATACGTGGGGAAAAAGCATATTTTAAAGGTTGCGGTTAGTTCCTGCCCTAATCTTGGGAACCGTGCGTGCATCTCTACCTGTGAGACCTCAGACTACTGGACTATTTGGATCCTGGCTGAGTACATTCTTTAAGGTTTCTCTGCAATATTACTATTGTATCTACAGTATTAGGTATACTAGACTGTTAGACTGTACTGTCTTTTCTTAGGGGACTCTAGAGTACAGCTTGTATGACCACAATATGAATACCAGACCCTACTGTCCTTGATCTCCAACGAATCTGCAACTCCTTGCAAAAAACAACAACTTATTTTCAGCATAAATATGATCAAAAGTCAAGAGTCTGAGCAAGATTCCCCAAAAATGACTCCTTGATTGCGCCCCGAGTTTAAAAAAAGTATTGTTTGGTATCTTAACATTAACCTACAGACTGATACTGCACATCTTTAGAAAGATTAAGACCTATAGCATCTACATCTACAATAATACTCACAATCCAGCAAAGTATTGACACGTTAGGAAGCATATTTAGTCAAGTCAGTGTTTTTCTGTAAAAATAAAAATAAATGACCTACTGAGCTGATCCTTGGTCCCACCATGACAGGGCAGTTATCAGTTATCAAAATGACCCCCTCCTTCCAGATGTGCCGTCTGACGCGCTTTCAGAAGAGTCTGAGGTGAGATCGTAGGATCTTGGAACGCCCAAGGTATATATATATATATATATATAAAAAACTCTGGTCGTGTTTCGCAATGTAGAGATACTAATAAGGGTCATAAAATGATCTCCGACAGGCCCTTTCGGTTACAGGGATGTGTCTTTGACTGAAATCCGCCGTTGTAAGGGGTACTTATGAAGGTTTTAGTGAAACGTTAAAATTGCTTAGTCATGTTATGGAGCTTACGAAAATATTACAGCTTAACGATATAAAACCACACGCATCTCTTCTCACAAGGGTTACGGTATTTTAGCAATTTAAATGAATTAAATCGACGAGGAGATAGCACAGTTTCAGTTTTGAAAAAAAAAACACTTAATTAGAAATTAAAGGGGCTTTGAATTTATACGGTAGGGAAGACCTGCTATTGTCCTGAGCCTGAGTAGTTTGGATTGGTGGCCATTCCACTAACGAGCTGGGGGCATAGTCGACATAGCTTGTAACAATTCACCCTCCGACTTAAATTAAGGGGAAAAGCACAACGCTAAATTAAAGGACATGGGCGGATCTGTTGTTAATACCTTTAAGTCGCTGCCACCGGATTGCGTAACAAATGGAAAATAGTACACGAAAACGAACAGTCAGTTGCAAGCCTGGGTGTTATTAATAAACTAAATGCAATGCAACAAAGCAATTGTACCACAAACAATTAACCCCTCACCCAAAATACAACTTAATCCCCAGCTCCCAACAGTCCCAAAGTTATTTAGTGTCCAGAAAGTAAAGTCCAGAGACGAAAGTAATCCCCTCCAAAGTTGGCACGTAAAGTTCCGCGTCGGGCAGAAACGTGACAAGAGAGTCGCCTCGTCCCCCTGCCCCGCGCTACCTTACTGCAGTCCTCTCAGCAGCTGGGCCCAGTGCCCTCCTCTGTTATTTATCCCACCCGCTTCACACAGACCCAACACCTCGTCACAGGGGGCCTCTGGAACTGCCAGTCAGCTAACCGCAAAGGAGACTTCATCTCTGGCTTCGCTACCAATCCATGACTGGACTTCCTGGCTCTCTCTGAGACTTGGATCACACCAGATAACACATCTACCCCTGCTGCTCTCTCGTCTGCCTTCTCCTTCAGTCACACACCTCGGCCCACTGGCCAGGGTGGTGGCACAGGTCTACTCATCTCCCCCAAATGGAGTTTTTCTCGCTACCCGCTTCCACTGTTTACCCCACTGTCTTTTGAGTTTCATGCTGTGACGGTTACTCATCCGGTTCAACTAAACATTGTTGTTCTCTACCGTCCACCTGGTTCTTTGGGAGATTTCCTATCACTCTCTTCTCTCCTCATTCTCTGCCTCTATCTCTGCAGCCAAAAGCCTGTTCTACCAATTCAGAATTGAATCCTCTTTTTCTAACCCCAAAAAACTCTTCTCTATTTGTTCCAACCTCCCTAATCAAAAACACAGGTAGCAGCACGGATCTCTGCCTGTCTGACTGATATCTCTCAGTGGATGTCCACACAACACCTGAAAATTAACCCTGACAAGACTGAACTACTTTTCCTTCCAGGAAAAGGCTCTCCCACCCACTACCACTACCACTGAGCCCTCAACATCCAATGGCTCTCCCACTCAGCCCTCAACAACAACAATGGGCTCTTCCACCCTCCCCCCTCTCTCTGTGACGACTGACCAGGTGAGAAGACAGCTGGAAAAACTCCACCAACGCAGAGCTGAAGGACCTGATGGCATCAGCCCCAGGGTCCTAAAGATCTGCGCCACCCAGCTGTCTGGTGTCCTGCAGCACCTCTCCAACCTGAGCCTGAGGCAGGAGGAGGTCCCGGTGCTGTGGAAGACGTCGTGCCTGGTCCCTGTCCCAAATAAGTCATCCCCATCTGGCCTCAATGACTACCGACCAGTTGCCCTCACCTCCCATGTGATGAAGGTGCTGGAGAGGCTGGTCTTGGCCCACCTCCGACCGCAGGTGAAATCGTCGCTGGACCCTCTACAATTTGCTTACCAGCCTCATGTGGGAGTGGACGACGCCATCATCTACCTGCTGCAACGAGCTCAGTCGCACCTGGATGGAACCGGTGTCTCTGTGAGAGTCACTTTCTTTGACTTCTCCAGTGCATTTAACACCATCCAACCACTGCTACTGAGTGAGAAGCTGCGGGTGGTGGGGGTAGACTCGTCCACCATCTCCTGGATCACTGACTACCTCACAGGTAGACCACAGTTTGTCAGAATGGGCCGTGTGCTGTCTGAAACGGTGGTCAGTGATGTTGGAGCCCCACAGGGAACTGTTCTGTCTCCCTTCCTGTTCACCCTGTACACCACTGACCTCCAGTACAACACGGAGTCATGCCATCTGCAGAAGTACTCTGATGACTCTGCGGTGGTCGGGTGTATTAGGGATGGACGGGAGGAGGAGTACAGGGCAGTGGTGAGTGACTTTGTGGAGTGGGCCGGCGAGAATCACCTGCTGCTGAACGTGACCAAGACCAGAGAGATGGTGGTGGACTTCAGGAGGAAGGCGACTGCTCCTAGACCTCTGAGTGTTCTTGGAGAGGACGTGGACATGGTGGAGGAGTACAGGTACCTGGTGTTTCCATTGACAGCCGACTGAACTGGAAGAACAACATCAACGCTGTGTACAAGAAGGGGATGAGTCGACTCTTTTTCCTGAGGAAGCTTCGATCCTTTAATGTGTGCAGCAAGATGCTGGAGATGTTCTACCAGTCGGTTATGGCCAGCGCCCTGTACTTCTCCATCGTCTGCTGGGGGAGCAGCATTGGAGCCGGTGACACCAACAGACTTAACAAGATAGTTAAGAAAGCCGGCTCCATCATTGGCTGCAGACAGGAGTTTCTGGAACAGGTGGTGGAGAGGAGGACGCTGAAGAAACTTTTGTCCATATTGGACAACCCGGACCACCCTCTCCACCACCTACTGCAGGGTCAGCGGAGCACTTTCTCGAGGAGATTCCTCACGCTCCGCTGCAACAAGGACAGATACAGGAGAACATTCCTGCCAACGGCATTACGGCTTTATAATAAATCACCGCTTGCCAGATCCTCTGACTAACCACATGTATATATATATATTTTGCACAATCCCAGCTATTTCTATTTTATTTTATTATTATTATTATTTTTATTATTATTGTATATATCTTTTATCTTTCATCCTACTGTTTTTATTTATTTTGTTGTAAGTTGCTGCTACCCCGACACCAAATTTCCCCTCTGGGATTAATAAAGTATATATTCATTCATTCATTCATACCTGACTATTAACTTCAACAACTCAGTGTTGGCCCCGACCCCGACTGCCAGGAACCTCGGTGTTATACTCGACAGTCAACTCTCCCTGACTGCCAACCTTCACCGCAACAACACGTTCCTGTAGGTACATGCTGTACAACATCAGGAGAATACGTCCCCTTTTCACTCAGAAGGTGGCACAGGTTCCCGTCCAGGCTCTGATCATCTCCCGCCTTGACTACTGTAACTCCCTCCTGGCAGGTCAACCTGCTAATGCCATTCAACCTTTACAGCTCATCCAGAATGCATCAGCTTGACTGGACTTTAACCTCCCGAAATTCCCCCACACTACTCCGCTCCTCCGCGACCTTCACTGGTTACCGTGGTCGCCCGCATCCGCTTCAAAACATTGGTACTTGCGAACTGTGCCGCGAACAGATCGGGTCCAATCTACATCAAGGACATGGTAAAACCTCATACCTCAGCTCGTTCACTCCGCTCGGCTTCTGCCAATCGGCTTGTAGCTCTGTCACTGCGAGCTAAATACTTAACAAAGTCACAACTATTTGCTGTCCTGGCTCCTCAATGGTGGAATTGAGACTCCTGCCTCTCAGACACACCTTGTCAGATTGTTCTTCGGTTTTTCATGCCAGTCTCTCCAGCACTCTCTCATGGACTGATCTCCTGTTACCGACCCTGCCTGTCCCTGTTTAACCCGCAAGCCTGACTCCCGGTGAACCTACCAGCTTTTTGATCCTGACTGCTTAACTATGCCTGCTGTTTCTGGAAGTTAAAAAAAAGGTCAACGATCCCTTGAATCTTGTGTGTTGCATTTGGGTTCAGAAACGACCGGTTACATGGCATGAATAAGTTAATGGGGCAGGCTGAGGGGGTGAGTTCACAACACTTAACCTCACTTTTTATTTATTAGGGACAGGTTGTATAGAGTGAGTCGTGACACATCCTGCCTGGAGGGTCAATTGGTAAACCACCTGGCCATTCCGAGGGCGCCTTTGCGTCCTCTGCGATTACTGGAGGTACCGTTTGAGCGAATCGGCATGGACCTCATCGGGCCATTTCACCAGAGCATAAGGATATTGCTTATGTTAGTTCTGGTGGATTACGCAACACGATATACGGAGGCAGTTGCTGTTGGGCGACATTTCTGCAAAGAGTGTCGCACAGGCCATCTCCCACAGGATTTTTGGCAGGAAACCACGGGGGTGCTCGATCTGATTAAGGAAAACTGAGAGGAAGGTCCAAGCACCATTAAGAGTGAAATCCAATACGTACTGGACCTGCGAGAAAAACTCCAGTCTCGGGGTCGGATGTCACGCCAAAATTCTCCAGGCCCAGGAGGTTCAAAAACGGCTGTACAACAGAGGAGCCAGGCTGAGACAATTTGCACCGGGAGAAAAGCTTGCTTCCTACTTCCAGCTCTAAACTCCTCGCCAAGTGGAAAGGGCCCTTTGTGGTCACATGACGAATGGGAGATGTTGACTATGAGGTGGTGTGTTCTGACAGGGGTGGAGTTACACAGATCTACCACCTCAACCTCCTAAAAGCATGGAGAGAACTGGAGTCTGTTTCTCGGGTGTCCACGGTATCTGCGAGAGAGGAGCTGGGGACAGAGGTGCCGACAGGCCGATAGGCTAGGCTGGATGGCTCCCTGGCCTAAGACGGGCGGTCGAGGTATGTGGTGGCGGGGGAGTGGTTAGGCTCAGCTGTAAAGGGGGAGTGGAGGAGCGGCTCAGGGAACGGTGCCGGGAAGAGGCCTAATTGGCCTCAGCTGGAACGGATCTTGTGTTTTGTGTGTCTTCCCTATATTAACCATAGGAGGGACGGAGGAGGGGGAAGAGGAGCGAGAGACATTCTGCCAGAGAGGCAAGGCTGGACAGTGCAGGTCACAATAAAAATGTTGCCAAACGATCCCTTATGTCTGCTCGTGTCATTGGTGCTGGGGGAAACTCGGGGAGGTAACTGAGCTTGTTACACAGAGGTTGTGGTGCTTGTTTATCAGCATTGAAACCATAGCATTGGGCTTCTGTTTGACTTGGTACATCGTCAGGGTAAGGGTTGCTGCACCTAGCCCATATTTTGGGTTGCTTGAATTCTATTAGTGGATTGAAGAGATTAAGCAAATCGTTCCCAATGAGCAAGGGAACCGAATCAAGAGGGGACACGCAGACTAGATGGACAAGCTTGATTGGTCTGATCGTCCAGTCTATGAGGGCTAACAAGTTCAGCTTGGTGCCCCCTGCGGACAAGGTATGGATGTCCAGTGTTCAACAATGCAAATGGCGGGTTTGTCCTGAATGTTGAGATAATGTTTCAAGTTGGTCGAACAGCGTGTCAGACATTTCAATGACATCATCAGCCATATCAATATGCGCCTCATAGGCCAACACAACTGTTGTTGCCAAGTAGAATTTAGGGGCCCTTTTCGGTGATTCACCTCAAAGCTGATGCACAGGTTGCGTGTCGTGAACAACGGAAGTGTGTGCGATGGCTGATCTGAGTCTAGAACTCAGCTCGACTGCCAAAGTGGTATTGTCACTATTGTTGACTGCTGATTAGACTGTGGTTTGTAAAAATGTCTGTCAAAGACAAACATTCACCAAAGCCAAAATCTGCAAGATTCCTCATGAACTGCATAATTGAATTTGCTCCTCTGTTTTTGGTCTTCGACCTATCTCATCTCTAGTGTAGCCGGTAGGCCAAGATATCGGTGTTCATTTCATTTTAAAGCTCCAAAGTCCGCTCATTGCAGTCTGCTATCACTTTTGGCCTGGGACAGATTTTGGCCTGGGAAGCAGTATGGTTAGTAGTGCGAGTAGTGATGCAGTCCATGCGGAGATCCTTTTATAGGTTTAATAATCGCTTGTAAACTGGCTACTTGTGAAACAATCTGAATGTACACAACGCACCAGCGCTTCAGTTTCTCTCAAAATTTTCTTTTTTTTAGCAACCAGTGGTGCCGCATACCGTAGCACACAGGTGAAAGTCTGCACACAGCTGGCCATCCAGCAGCACTAAAGTGAATGCTATGATGGAGTTTTTCTTATCTAGAAAAACTAATTATGTTAACATGATTTAAGGAAGTGTACAGAGTTGTGTTAAAGGATTGTTCTATTTACTTATCTGTAAAAAAATACAGCTGCCCAATTTTTCAATAAACTTTATTTTCCAACTCAAACTAATGAAAACTACTCAAATCTACCACTCAATCTGCCAACAATGTAACTTTCTGGTTTAGAATAAAAGTTTTAAAAAACAACACGTGAAATTGTGTGTGTGTGACATAAATGAAGGGTAGACACATCATTGGTCAACTATGTACTTTCATTGTATCTTCAATGTCTCAAGCAAACAGGAGGCAGTACCATTCCTGATTGGATAACAACAATGATGGGGATCAGATAGATGTTCATAAGTATGAAAGTTCTGCACTATTGCGTAGACAATCGTGAGGTGAACAGGTATGATGTAAAACTCTTCAGAATTGTTGTGTTTACTGACACACACATATATATATATATATATATATATATATATATATATATATATATATATATATATATATTAAACATTTCAATTTAAACATTGCTTTCTTAACTTTGCAAAACAAAATATAACAAATAAATGTGAGACGTAAATGTACTCAATTGTTTAAAAAGATTGTATCAGATGCCAGATCTGCCTATTGCCCAGATACAATCGGTATATATCAAATCAATGCCTATTGCTAATTTGAATTTTCCTTCATTGTAGGAATACTAAAACATGGAGCCAGAAGTCACTTTCAACTGGACCAATGGTGTGACTGCCATACATCCCTGCTACGAAATAGATAATTTATATTACATACTGACAAAGAACCCTTCAATTATTTGTGTATCATTATATATTTTCCTCATGTTATTGTCTGTTATAACAATATGTGGAAACCTTCTCGTTGTAATCTCTGTCTTTTATTTCCAACAGCTCCACACTCCTACTAACTACCTCATTCTCTCTCTGGCTGTAGCTGACTTGCTTGTTGGTATCATTGTCTTTCCTTTCAGCATGGCTTTCTCACTGAGCTCGTGTTTTTATTATGAGAGTGTATTCTGCAAAGTACGAAGCAGTGTTGATATATCACTGAGCTCAGCTTCTATTCTGAACCTTTGTTGTATTTCTATTGACAGATATTATGCAATATGTCAACCTCTGACTTATAGAACTAAAATAAGCTATCGTGTTATTGTGATCATGATCCTGGTGAGTTGGGGGGTCTCTGTTCTAATTGGAGTTAGCATAATAATTGCTGGATTAAATAATGAAAAATGTGAGGAAAAATGTTTAATTGATGTTCTCCTAGAAAACACGATTGGACCTATATTGACATTTTATCTTCCAGTGTTAATAATGCTCTGTATCTATGTAAAGATTTTCCTTGTGGCACAGAGACAGGCACGCAGCATTCAGAACACAACCTGTCAGAGAACAACGTCTGGGGCCACGGTCAGTAAGATGGAGAGAAAGGCCACCAAAACCCTGGCTATTGTTTTAGGAGTTTTTCTATTATGTTGGACTCCTTTCTTTCTTTGTGTCACCTTTCTGCCTTTTACTAATAATTCAGTACCAGTTCCTGTAATTGAAACTCTCAACTGGCTTACACTGTCAAATTCAATGCTCAATCCATTTATTTATGCTTTCTTTTACAGCTGGTTCAGATCGGCTTTTAGAATTATCATTTCTGGAAAGATATTTCAAGGTAATTTTACTCACTCAAAACTGTCTTGACTTGAGTTCCTGAAATGGCTTATGTTGTGATTTTTGCAATCAAGATGATTATCACACATTGTCACACTACTTTTTCTCAGAATTGCCGATTTATGCAAAAAATAACAATCATTTTAGAAGTGGGTTGTTTAAAATAAATGTTCCAAGAAATAATGTGAAACAATAGTAAGTAGCACAAAACAAAAACAAAAACTGGATTAATTATAGCAAAAATAACCTGACTATTCCTATACCTCGACTATTAATCAGAATCACAATCAGAATCAGAAACCGTTCATTGCCAGGAGTGTTTACACAAACAAGGACTTTTTCTAGGTGGAAAGTGCATACATTAGACATGACAGTCCAGTACTGGTATTGCACTTGATGAGGAATACTGTAAATGCAATTCTATTACAAGTTGTAGCTAGGCAAACCATGTAGTGTTGTCAGTTTGTATACATACAGCATTCAAAGCGTGCCCTTTCTCCACGGCTTAACGAGCCAGTGGTCATGCAAACAATAAAGGGGCCATTGTGCCCCGGTATCAGATGCCGAGGGCCGTAACAAAACGGTTGTGTTTTACAACTCCAAAATGAGAACAGCACCCTGCTTATTGGCTGGGGGTTACACACCTAACTGGGGCCCAAAGGCTCTATAAAGCTCTATCTATTCATCTATAAAACTTTAATACAGATGCTTCAAACCTATAATTCATAATTGTTTTGCTCACACACTCTTACTTGCTCACAGAATAGGTTGTTGCTCAACAGTGCACTTTATTGAAGTGCACCTTATACATGGACTATTCTGCAAATAGGCTTAACTTTTGACTTTATGCCACTATCATAAAGTGAATTTTTTTTTGGGGGGGCGCAGTTGGGCGGCGCGGTTTAAATAGCACTCCACAATGAGAAGAAAAGAGGTTTTGAGTAGAATATTCTAAAAAACAAAGCTTTATTTCAAGAAAACACAGTGCTCAACACTGTCCAATAACAACTATCAACAAACTGTAACTTTGGGCATGAGAGGTTCAGAGCAGAATGGTTTAAGAAACATTGGGTTGGTTTCAGAGGTTTACAGAATAAAAGAGGTGCCCACACCCTCACATGAAAGAGGTTTAGAGCAGAATAGATTCAGAAAGAGAGACATCACATTTTACATTGGGTGTTTGACAGAGTAGGCCCCACTACTTGTAAAGAAATTCAAACTGGGGGCCCTGCAGTAAGGTGGCACTGGTGAGGTGGTCTTTGAAGGCAAAGCGTTCCCTGGTGTGTCCAAGTATGGTGTCACAAACCTACAGATAAATATATAGAGAGAGACAGAGACAGTAAGATAAGTTGTGGGGAAATATCTACTACAAACAGGCTTCATACTACAGACAAAAGCCAACAATCAGAGTTGACAAAAAACTATGTTTTGTGTGTCTTGATGGCTCAGCAACATAGACAAAAGACCAGGAGCCACCTTGATGCTCTAGCCTAGAGCTATGACTGACACACTGACACACACACACACACACACACACACACACACACACACACACACACACACACACACACACACACACACACACACACAGGGGGGTTGAATTGGTATTTTAGATAAAGTTATAGCCTGATATGATATCCACCCAAATCTAGCAATGTCCAACATGTGTTCTGCTGTGGGAAAGATAAAACATTAAACTCTAACAGGCATCTGCTGATGTTGACACTCACCTCTGCAGCAATCCTTCAAGCTCATCTTCCTTCACAGCCCGGCGCTTCCTCGGCTGCTCAGAGCCACTGCACACGGAGCCTCCAGCTAGCAGCTCCGGTTAGCATGTAGCTTGAGGAGAAGCTCCGGGTGTACGTCCTCCCGCGGTCAGTGCTTTGCTGCTGAATATTTAAATCCGGACGTTCGGGTCCCAACTCTTTCAGCCTCTTCTTGTCAACATCTGATCGTGGATTGAAAGGTGTTTCGCGTAGAGATACCACAGAGTTTTCAGTCGCCATACTAACATAATCAAAGTCTCTGCTAGCTGTGTTGCTCGCGTAGCTACGTGGGAGCTATATGGGATGTGAGGGAATGATAAAGGTCTCTGATTGGACGAATAGTCCAACCACGTTGCAATAAGAAACAATGTCATTGGCTAGGGCGCAGATTTGTGCGCCCGAAGATTCACGTTTCATCCGCCAATGAGAAGCTGTCCTTGCCGCAACGTCCGTGAAATGTTTGTTCGCTGCCATAGACTCACATTTGGCCGGCGCCCCTAAAGGGGGAGGGGCTTTTCTCAGTGATGATGAATGGCGATATATTATATTTGGTCACATTTAACTTAAGTGGTTGTTGACAGGGGATTACGGTCTCCCACACACATTTAGCGCGTCAATACGGTATATTTCTTATTTAAATTATTTGGTATATAATGTTTTTTGACAGTATATATTATATATTGCCCTAGTGCCCTCTATTGACGCACCGCCACTGGCCACTATAGCTGTCCAAAGTCCATTTCAGATCTTGATTGATTCTAACTGTAGATTTTCAGGCTTATTTTTTATTCTATTTGATTGTATATGTAATATATATATATATATATATATATATATATATATATATATATATATATATATATATATATATATATATATAAATAAAAGAAAAACTGAAATATCACATGGTCATAAGTATTCAGACCCTTTGCTGTGACACTCATATTTAACTCACATGCTGTCCATTTCTTCTGATCCTGCTTGAGATGGTTCTACTCCTTCATTGGAGTCCAGCTGTGTTTAATTAAACTGATTGGACTTGATTAGGAAAGGCACACACCTGTCTATATAAGACCTTACAGCTCACAGTGCATGTCAGAGCAAATGAGAATCATGAGGTCGAAGGAACTGCCCAAGGAGCTCAGAGACAGAATTGTGGCAAAGCACAGATCTGGCCAAGTTACCAAAGAATGTCTGCAGACCTCAAGGTTCCTAAGAGCACAGTGGCCACCATAATCCTTACATGGAAGAAGTTTGGGACGACCAGAACTCTTCCTAGACCTGGCCGTCCAGCCAAACTGAGCAATCGTGGGAGAAGAGCCTTGGTGAGAGGTCAAGAAGAACCCAAAGATCACTGTGGCTGAGCTCCAGAGATGCAGTAGGGAGATGGGAGGAAGTTCCACAAAGTCAACTATCACTGCAGCCCTCCACCCTCCACCAGTCGGGGCTTTAGTGGCCCGACGGAAGCCTCTCCTCAGTGCAAGACATACACTCACCTAAAGGATTATTAGGAACACCTGTTCAATTTCTCATTAATGCAATTATCTATTCAACCAATCACATGGCAGTTGCTTCAATGCATTTAGGGGTGTGGTCCTGGTCAAGACAATGGCCGTTTCTCAATACCAAGTACGCTAAGTCCAGACTTGTGAACTTTTGGAGTTTGGACTTGGGAGTCCAGACTCTCAAGGACGGAGGACACAGGACGGTCTTTCTGCAATTGGAACAGCAGTTGCAAACAATTCGGTCAAAAGTAATAAGACTGTAGTTCAAAGTAAAAGTTAAATTAAAATCTTAAATTATAAATCGTAACCTTTCACTCAGTCAAACTGATTTAATGTGACTGAATAAATAATACAGATTGCTTGGTAGATCCTCAAAGTCGATTTATATCTCATGTTTAATCGATACGGAGACATCGGAGCCAGCGGATCATTTCAAAAAGTCCAGCCGAGATCAAGCTGCTGTCGGCGGGCAGCACAGCGCTGACGGCCCGGTGCTGACGGGAATCACGGTCCCTCAGCAGGACCTCAACCCGTCGGCGTATCTTTTTAAATAAGATGAGTCTGGACAAACCGACCACAGATTTGATCCTTAAACAAATAACTTCTCGCCTGAAAACATCCTAAAATTATATTTTGTGACTCAACAACGGTAGTATTTATAGAATGTCAACTTTCAGTTGTGAGTTTTCTCATCCGCCATTGTTCCCCGTTTGCTGGTCCGAAATGCATTCTGGGATATTGGCTCTCTCAAGTACGCTCAAGTCTACTCTGATGCATCCCCGGTAAAATGGGAGGATCAAGTCACATCCGGGCATTTTCACCGTGCTTGGCGAGAAGCGGACTTTTGAATTGGAACAGTACTTGGGCCGCGACTGATGACGTTTCACGAGTCCACGAGAACACGAGTACAGAGAAGAACGCTTATTGAGAAACGGCCAATCTCCTGAACTCCAAACTGAATGTCAGAATGGGAAAGAAAGGTGATTTAAGCAATTTTGAGCGTGGCATGGTTGTTGGTGCCAGACGGGCCGGTCTGAGTATTTCACAATCTGCTCAGTTACTGGGATTTTCACGCACAACCATTTCTAGGGTTTACAAAGAATGGTGTGAAAAGGGAAAAACATCCAGTATGCGGCAGTCCTGTGGGCGAAAATGCCTTGTTGATGCTAGAGGTCAGAGGAGAACGGGCCGACTGGTTCAAGCTGATAGAAGAGCAACTTTGACTGAAATAACCACTCGTTACAACCGAGGTATGCAGCAAAGCATTTGTGAAGCCACAACACGCACAACCTTGAGGCGGATGGGCTACAACAGCAGAAGACCCCACCGGGTACCACTCATCTCCACTACAAATAGGAAAAAGAGGCTACAATTTGCAAGAGCTCACCAAAATTGGACAGTTGAAGACTGGAAAAATGTTGCCTGGTCTGATGAGTCTGGATTTCTGTTGAGACATTCAGATGGTAGAGTCAGAATTTGGCGTAAACAGAATGAGAACATGGATCCATCATGCCTTGTTACCACTGTGCAGGCTGGTGGTGGTGGTGTAATGGTGTGGGGGATGTTTTCTTGGCACACTTTAGGCCCCTTAGTGCCAATTGGGCATCGTTTAAATGCCACGGCCTACCTGAGCATTGTTTCTGACCATGTCCATCCCTTTATGGCCACCATGTACCCATCCTCTGATGGCTACTTCCAGCAGGATAATGCACCATGTCACAAAGCTCCAATCGTTTCAAATTGGTTTCTTGAACATGACAATGAGTTCACTGTACTAAAATGGCCCCCACAGTCACCAGATCTCAACCCAATAGAGCATCTTTGGGATGTGGTGGAACGGGAGCTTCGTGCCCTGGATGTGCATCCCACAAATCTCCATCAACTGCAAGATGCTATCCTATCAATATGGGCCAACATTTCTAAAGAATGCTTTCAGCACCTTGTTGAATCAATGCCACGTAGAATTAAGGCAGTTCTGAAGGCGAAAGGGGGTCAAACACAGTATTAGTATGGTGTTCCTAATAATCCTTTAGGTGAGTGTATGAAAGCCCGCATAGAATTTGCCAAAACACACACAAAGGACTCCCAGACTATGAGAAATAAGATTCTCTGGTCTGATGAGACCAAGATTGAACTTTTTGCGTTAATTCTAAGCGGTATGTGTGGAGAAAACCAGGCACTGCTCATCACCTGCCAAATACAATCCCAACAGTGAAACATGGTGGTAGCATCATGCTATGTGGTGTTTTTCAGCTGCAGGACAGGACGACTGGTTGCAATTGAAGGAAGGATACAGAGATATCCTGGAAGAAAACCTCTTCTAGAGTGCTCTGGACCTCAGACTGGGCTGAAGGTTCACCTTCCAACAAGACAATGACCCTAAGCACACAGCTAAAATAACAAAGGAGTGGCTTGGGAACAACTCTGTGACCATTCTTGAGCCCTGACCTGAACCCAATGGAGCATCTCTGGAGAGACCTGAAAATGGCTGTCCACCAACGTTCACCATCCAACCTGACGGAACTGGAGAGGATCTGAAGGAAGAATGGCAGAGGATCCCCAAATCCAGGTGTGAAAAACTTGTTGCATCATTCCCAAGAAGACTCATGGCTGTACTAGTTCAAAAGGGTTCTACTCAATACTGAGCATAGGGTATGAATACTTATGACCATGTGATGTTTCAGTTTTTCTTTTTTAATAAATTTGCAAAAAAATCTACAGTTTTTTTCTGTCAAGATTGACAATATTAGGTTAGTTGGAGATGAGCCAGTTCTCCGCAGAATCGATCGCCGGCAATCGGCGCGCAATGCATGCTGGGTAGATTTGTGTCTGACTTGATCCCGATTTGCTCTGCACACGTGGTCAACGATAATCTCACGAGAGCAAGGCATCCCCCGATTTCAGAGCCAGGTGCCGCAGTAGCTCTCCACCGACTGCGTGGCACAGTGCATGATGGGAAACGCCTGGCTGTCGCCACATCAGAGAGCTGATTGGCTCTTAGATCTGACAGCAAACACCACGTGTTGTAGAAAATCCTTATTTTATGTGTAGTTGTAATACTTAACGTTGGATTGTTAACTATTACTCTCATGTTTAATCTAAAAACATATCTTGTGTGGTTGATAATACAAAATCTTGTTTGTATAACACACATACATTTATATAACACACATAAAACCAGTAGTAATGTATTTCACAGGCAGACATAAAAAGAACAAAGGATGCAGCTACACACACATTTCTACATAAGTATATATTTATAAACACATATGAATAAATCCAAACGTGATCTGTAAACTACAAGAAGCCTAAAGTTCAGAACTAACAGGAAGTCATCTTTTCTGTGACTTACTGTGTTTACTTTGAAATCAGCTGAAAACTGTCCAACTTGACCGCAGTTTTTTGACTCCGCCCCCTGCTGCTCCCGCCTGCTCTCGTCTGGATTCCAGGCAAGGCGCAGCTCTTTCGAACAAGCCTACTCATTTGCACACCGGGAGCTGCGTTGTGTCGATAAAGTTTTTGAAAGAGTAAAAAAAATGTACCCGCGATCTACCCGCACTACCTTCACGATCGACTGGTAGATCGCGATCGACGTATTGGGCACCCCTGCTTTACAGGTACTAATAGGGGGGAATTATTGATTTGTATTGCTTTGTTAAACTCTCACAAGCCCGTACGGTTACAGGGATGTGTCTGATGTTGTAAGGAGTACAAGGGTTTAGTGAAACCTTACGTCGCCGTGGCAAGTTTACTTAAGTACTTAAACTTAACGCGTACTTACATTTTTTTTAAAGCATCGGTCTCTTCTCACAAGGCTTACAGTATTGTAGCAATTTAAATGAAGTTAATCAAACCTGTGGTTGCAGAGATAATCAAGTTTTTTTTGCAAACAAGGGGCACAAGGGGCCTAAAGAGAATGATGTGGTCTGGGATTCCTCGACTTGAAGCGGTGGAGGCAGCGTTGATGCGGAATGAATGCCTCCCCCCCCCCGAGTACGAGTCAGGGGTATTCCGGATCTGGCTAAGACATGGCAGATGTGGAACCGGGACCATGTGGCCCCCTTGCCCATCTCTGGGGAGTGGGAGAGTGGGGAGAGGGTTCAGCTTCCTAACAGCCTGGTGGACAAAGCTGGCTGGTGGTGCGAGCACGGAGGCTCCGGTATCTTCTACCAGAGGGCAGGAGGCTGAAGAGACTGTGTGAGGGGTAGCTGGAGTCGCTCACAATCATGGTCACTTTGCAGGTGAGGCAGGTGTCTTGCAGGGAGGGGAGTGAGGCACCAATGATCCTTCCAGCTGTGTTCACTATGCAATGCATTTGCTTTTCTGTCATAGTCAGTGCAGCTTCCTCCCCACACAGTGATGCAATTTTTCAGGATGCTATGAATTGGTGCCTCGGTAAAATGTAAACACGATGGTTGGTCTTGCTGCGTTTGAGGTGATAGACGATGGTGTCAGGAGGTAGCGGATGGTAGTCGGAGTTTGACGCTGTGAACTCTGGGCAACGCAGGAGGCCGAAGAAAGCCAGAAAGAACATGGACTCATTTTGTCTTTGAAGGGAGACAGATTTTGTCTTTGAAGGGAGACAGGTAGCCTGAGCGGTGTATGGATGCAGCGGGTGAAGAGGTCTGAAATGAGGACCAAACGTTTAGGTGTGGAGTACGGTTCAGCTTTATGGAGACCTTTTGAGTAGCATGGCTATGTGTGAGTGGGTCAAGGCTGGACACGGAGCCCCAAAGGAGTTATCATCTACTTTTTTCTTCTTCTCTACGACATAACAGGGTTACGACACGTTCGATGCATATGATATAAATTATTATTGTCGTTAGAGTAGTAAGCAGAATAATGATGAACGTAATTGTATCGGCAATAGTAATAGCGTTTTGACTTCTAATAATAATGAGTAGCGGTGTATGTCAAGCAGGACCACAGTCCAGATATAATGGCGATCCATGGAAGCCTGCGGGGCGAGAAAGCACAAAGACTGGATAAAGCAGTTAGTATAAGTAATAGTAATTTAGTAATGTGCCTTAGTAGGACATGCATTCATACAGGTGGGATGGGGGGAGAGTCGTGGGTTGAAGGGATGAGGGATGTAGAGATAGGGGTTAAGGGATGAATACAACGGTCCTCTGGTGTGGTCAGAACCACCTGGAGCTGAACAAGGCCAAAACTGTAGAGATGACAGTAGACTTCAGGAGGAGCCCCCCAACACTACCACCCCCTCACAATACACAACAGCACTGTTTCTGCGGTGGAGACCTTCAAGTTTCTGGGATCCACAATCTCCCGGGACCTGAAGTGGACCGCCAACATCAACACCATCCGGAAAAAGGCCCAGCAGAGGCTGTACTTCCTGCGCCAGCTCAGGAAGTTCAACCTGCCTCAGGAGCTGCTGATCCTGTTCTACACCGCCATCATCCAGTCTGTCCTCTGCTCCTCCATCACTGTGTGGTTTGGATCGGCCACCAAACAGGACAGAGTCAGACTCCAACGGATCGTCAGGTCTGCAGAGAGAACCATTGGTTCCAGCCTGTCCTCCATCCTGGACTTGTACACCTCCAGAGTCAGGAAGCGGGCTGGTAAGATCACCACAGACCCCTCACACCCTGGACACAAGCTGTTCCAACTCCTCCCCTCTGGAAGGCGCTACAGGGCACTGTACGCCAAAACCACCAGACACAGGAACAGCTTCTTCCCACTGGCCGTCACTCTAATGAACAGTTAAACAGACTCTTCATCTGCACTATCTGCACTTTTTTGTTGTTTTACTACATGGCCATTAAAGCTGATTCTGATTCTGATTCTGATGAATAGATGGGGTCGAGGGATGAAGGGTAAGGGATGAAGGGATGTAGAGATGAGGGTCGAGGGAAGAAGGATAGAGGAGGTCATGGAATGATGGATGGCAGCCGACGTCCGGTCGGAACAGGGGGAGCAAAGACGTGAACTTTCCGGTATCGTTAGGATTGGAATAGATGTGCGTGAGGTAAAACCGGCGGCCGAGAAACCATGATGATTTATATGGTCAGGGTTGATTGAAGGTGATTGCTAAAAGTCATTGTTCAGGATGTCGACAACGAAGCACATAGGCCTATATTCCCACATTAGTGAGATGTCTGACCCTGATTAGTAGCACACAGTTTACCTATCTTAGCTCAGGGGGATGAGTGGTTGTCCAGTAACCACAAGGTAGTCGGTTCGATCCCCAGTAACTCACATGTTGAAGTGTCCCTGAGCAAGACACTGAACCCCTAGCTGCTCCCCGGGCGCCTCACAGGGCTGCCCACTGCTCCCTAACCAGGGATGGGTCAAATGCAGAGAAGAATTTCCCAAAGGGGATTAATAAAGGATGATTTCTAATTTAAATTTTCACACCAGACCAAATGAACTGTACTAACCAGGAATCGAACCGGTTAGGTGTGAAAGCACCCTAATGCTCTGTTTACACTATGAGCAACACAGGCATCCCACACGACAAATTCTGGTCTCCACTTTGTTCAGTGCTCCAATGACGCAGTTAAACATTCACCTATTAATTAATTATTTTTCCCCAGGTTTTGGTCCATCAAAAATACCATTAACCAGTTCCCATCCATTATCAGCCGCTTATCCGGGGTCGGGTCGCAGTTGCAGCAGGTTCAGCAGACCGACCCAGGCTTCCCTCTCACCCGCAACACTTTCCAGCTCATTCTGGGGGACCCCGAGGCGTTCCAAGGCCAGCCGGGAGATATAATCCCTCCAGCGTGTCCTGGGTCTTCCCCGGGGTCTCCTACCAGTTGGACGTGCCTGGAAAACTTCTAATGGGAAGTGTCCAGGAGGAATCCTGACTAGATGCCCAAACCACCTCAGCTGACTCCTTTCGACACGAAGGAGCAGCGGCTCAATGCCAAGATCCCTGATGTCCGAGCTCCTTACCCTATCTCTAAGGCTGAGCCCGGCCACCCTACGGAGGAAGCTCATTTCGGCCGCTTGTATCCGAGACCTCGTTCTTTCGGTCACGACCCAGAGTTCGTGACCATAGGTGAGGGTTGGAACGTAGACCGACCAGTAAATGGAGAGCTTCTCCCTCCGGCTCAGCTCCCTCTTCATCAACACGGACCGGTACAGCGCCTGTTTTACTGCTGCAGCCGCACCGATCCGCCTATCGATCTCACGCTCCACCTTACCCTCACTCGTGAACAAGACCCCGAGATACTTGAACTCCTTCGCTTGGGGTAGCATTCTGTCCCCACCTGGAGGGAGCAGTCCACCGGTTTCTGGCAGAGCACCATGGCCTCAGATTTGGAGGTGCTAACTCTCATCCCTGTCGCTTCACACTCGGCTGCAAAACACCCCAGTGAGTGCTGGAGGTCACGGTTGGAGGAGGCAAACAGGACCACATCATCCGCGAACAGCAGAGAGGCGATCCCGAGACTCCACTGTTCCACGGCCGTGACGGAATCCGCACTGCTCGTCTTGAATCTGAGGTTCGACAAGCGGTCGGAGCCTCCTTTCCAGCACCGTGGCATAACCTTTCCCCGGGAGGCTGTAATGGTAAAATATAGTGTTGTCATGTTGAAGGACGAGGGCCCAAATCGAACCTTAAATGACCCTCAGAGATGAAGACCGAATGGCTGGGATCAAGGGACTGTTGATTGTCCTTCATTTGAATATGGGGGGTCGTAAAAGAGGCTGACTTCCCAGTTCAAAGGGAGATCTTTTCCTGCTCTGGCTACGGGAAGCGGGGGTGTTTACGTTTCTCGGGCAGACTAGGAACTTTGGGTCGTTGATGGGGGTTTGGGGGCGGAGACCTGATTGTGTTAAAAGGGGCCTGATGACGGTGCTTCTTTGAATCTTGTGTCACAGGCTGCTATGACCAGTGACAGACTTTTCCTTCCTGCAGGAATAAACGGACTTAAGACAACTTTGATTAAGAGAGACATCATTCCTTCTTAACAGATCAAATGGGAAAAACTTCCATTAAGTGGGGTCGTTTGAAGCTTCGTCTGAACTCTGATGGCGTGCAGGGTAGTGGCCACTTCAGAACCAAAAAACTGGTTCTGCCCCATACCTCATTAGACAAAGAGAGAGGGGTCCTGTGCCCAACGAGTCAGATCTACTTCACAACGATCAAACAAGGAAGCAATTTTCTTCAAATCTGGTAAGAAGTTGATATTCCAAATTTAAAATTGAGTTAGAGATTACGAAGACGTAGAACTTCGTAAAATAATTGATAAAACCGGAGAATTAAACAAATTCTGTTTAAAGATATGGTCTCTAATGATGATAATTTGTCTTAGCCTGTTACTTAAAATGTGTGTTGATTCATAAAATAATTGTAAAATGTTCCTGATTCATCATCATCCATTCCGTTTTTACTAAGGAAGACAGGACTGAGTAATGCGATAAAATACAGGACCCAATTAGGGGCCTTGAAGATCGTATTTCCAGGTCCTTGACCGACAGGGAAGACAGGACTGAGTAATGCGATATAAGATCGTATTTCCAGGTCCTTGACTAACACGGAAGACAGGACTGAGTGGTGCGATGTAATACAGGACTCAATTAGGGTCCTTGAAGGTCGTAGTTCCAGGTCCTTGACTGTTCAATCGAGAGAATTGACGGTTTTCACTTGATTTTTCTAAAATTGGGACTTATAGTGACGACTGTATTTAATGAATAAGTATACTTAGACCACCCTAATGAAAATGGGAGGTTCACAGTAAAAGGGAAATGGATGTGAAAAGGAAAAATAAGAAATAATGAGATATGGGGATGAATCTTTAGACTGTTTACCTGTTTGAACAAAATAGTGTGTTCATATAAGGTGTTTAAAAATGGGGAATGATAATGCAGAATTTAGGGAAAGGAAGGTAATATGTGTAATGATGCCTGAAGTAGATGCTAACATGACCGGAGCAGACAAAGATTCTGGGAATCCTTTTCTCTCTTGTTGCACACAGAATGGATCCTGATCTCAGACTTATGCCCTCCACCATATTCACACCAGCCAATCAACAGCCTGCAGACAACAAGCTGCTGAAAGCGACAGAATATTACACCAAGCTGCACGCTGTATTCAACAAACAAGCGGCCTTCAAGAACCAAAAGCCAGAGGTGAGGTCCCAGCTAATCAGGAGTGCCATCTCTGCAGCAGTAAGATTGAGCTGCATGGGCTGTGAAAAAGCTCACCTCAGACCTCATGCGGAGAAGCAAGACACAGCCGACAAGAACAAAAGACTGTGTCAAAAGAACAACAACTGCACTTGGCTCAAATAACCATGGCCCAGGCTGCTCAACGCGGGACAAGAGACCAAGCTCCACGTTGGAACACAGGATTCAACAGACGTGGCAGAGGACGTGGACGTGGATACCGGCATCACAGGCAGATAGACACGAATGCTGTATCT
This sequence comes from Myoxocephalus aenaeus, assembly GCA_038501785.1. NCBI lineage: Eukaryota > Metazoa > Chordata > Actinopteri > Perciformes > Cottidae > Myoxocephalus > Myoxocephalus aenaeus. The sequence goes on from JBAMJR010000092.1 coordinate 839,153, forward strand.
GCTACCAGAGAGGACATTGGGCTTTTGAGTGTCCACAGTGGGACAAAACCATGTCCAGAAAGCACAAAGACATCAGGAATCTGGCTGACGTGAGGTGGGGGCATGAAGAGAGAAAGGGCGAAATTCTGTTGGAATAGCAGAGAGGAGGGGTGAGAAAGACACACACACACACACATGCAAATGAAGGAAAGCATGCTCTACTAACCGCAAACACACGCACATACATGCACAGGTACAATCATATATTTAGAACGGGCATCAAAGTTAGTTGCAGGGACAGAATGTATATATATATATATAAAATACCACTGAGCCTTTTAAAAATTACCAGAAACTATTTTGATAATAGGGGGATTTTAAGTTTTTTTTTTTTTCTTGTAGATTCAAGAACCACAAACTTAGATTTGTGGAACAAAATGTTTTGTCTCACCCTAAACTTAGTGGACAATATGTCTATTTTGTAGGAACCTTAGGGTTGACGTTAAAAGATTTTATTTACGGTTCAACTCGCGTATGTTTTTTTTAAGAAAAGGACTAAGCATGAATTTTTCTTTTTTGGTGCTCAGGCATCTTTTCTGTAAGTTTTTTTCAGCAGAGACTTGAAGCTGAAGTATGGTAATCAGTTTGATTTCCACACCTGAAAGGTTTAAAAGTCGTACGCACTTCCATCCAACATGACCATGGTCCAAGATAGCCCATCACACTTTGATGTGTGTATCAGAGGCTTATCCTTGTACTGAAGTAATGAGCTCCACACACATGCAGTGTACAGCATATGTTTCCTTGGGAAAATATGCTACATATGAATACATTTGTTTTAGGATTTGAATTATATTCTCCAATGTTCTACTATGTGTGGTCTAATCGGAGATGTACAGTTTTCTGTTATCCTCACAGACCCTGGAAACAGCTGATCAAAATGGACTCCTCCTACCCACACGTCTCCTTGTTCAGGTGTCAGACTGATCAATGGAGTGACTTGGGATATTTTGTGCTGAAATTTCAGTCTATCACAGATTGGAAAGCAACAGGTGATTTTCAGGTGATGTATTCACCGCGCACAGGTATTCACAAAAAAATATTCTATGCTTCTATTCTGCACATCTGCCTTACGCTCTGTGTATTTGTTATGATGATCCACACACTGTCTCATTTCTTGCTGACGCCTGCAGTCTCCCCCACCCTTACAGGAAGTTCCCTCTTCCCTCTGGGCGACGGGTAAATAGGACGTAGGACAGAAATGCACAACCTGTGGGCATCACACCTAAATTCTTGTTTCGGCTTTGCAAAACATCACTAAACTATTGATGGCATAACTCCTGTGTTAACTTTCTTTTGCAGGCAGGCGTAATCATCCCCTGCAATAGCTCACCTGTCAGTACTTACATTTTTCCTTTGAGGAAGATCAGAGATAACGGAGCACCAAAAGAGTGGGGGTTTGTCAAGGACTTACAGGCAGTTAATGCAGAAGTCCATTTGTAAGTCACTGTTTCCAAATCCGTACACCATAATTTTTTTAATCTCAAGTATCATTGGATGCAACATTTTTTTTTGTGGCAATTTTGATTTGCTTTGGTTTTGACAGTGGACTGTGTGCATCTGCTCGCCTCATTGGGGGTGTTGTGAGATGGCTTGGAGCCTCTTGTGTTGACTCAAGGCACTTCCTGGGTGTCATATGTTAATTACCCTTTGATTGCCTCTCCCTCACAGAAACAGTGGGAGACGGGTACAGTGACCCCTGTAACACACAGGGCAGCAGAGGGACATTAGGCCAGCCTGTCTAAACTACAGTTTGTTTCACAGAATGTCCATTTCCTAGGTCACGATATTTCCGGTAAAGGCAAAACACTCTCGTCTACACGCATTGCCTCAATTGTGACGCTTCCAAAACTTCAACCAACGAAACAAATTATGTCATTTTTGGGCATGTGTTCTTACTGTCGGTCATTTATTCCAAATTACTCTCAGCTTGAACAACCTCTGTCCGCATTGATACATGGTAAAAATCGTATTGCTCATGACAAAATTCAGTGGCTCCCTGCAGCCTCAGAAGCTTTCACAGTCATGAAATGCGCCTTACAGACTCCGACCACTTTGGGTCTGCCTGATCCTCACAGATGTTCTGGCTTTATGACATCGGTTCTCTTACAGTCTCATGGCGATACATTGCGACCAGTTGCATATTTCTCCGCAAAACTCGATCCTGTCGTTGCAGGTTTACCACATTTTCTCCGCGCAGTGGCAGATGCAGGGAAGGCTCTCATGGCCTCTCGTGACATAGTGGGTTATGCTCCACTAACTTTACTGGTTCCACATTCGGTTTCGTTGATTCTCCTCGAACAGAAATCGTCTCACCTTTCCGCAGCACGTTGCCTGCGTTGGCACACGTGTCTCTTTGACATGCTGAATGTCACGGTTAAACGCTGCAATGTTTTTAACCCTAAATTTCTTTTTCCAGAACCTGAGGATGGCGGAACTGTTTTGCAGAACTCCAAGTTCTGTGAACTCCTCGTCTGAACCTCTCTGATATTCATTTGTCTAACCTTGATTTCATTCTCTAGGTGGATGAGTCCAAATCACGTGATCTGTCTATGGGAGCTGATCATATTGGTTTTGATGTTAATTCAGATTGGGCCACTTTCGTATATGATTCTCTTCCTCGCCATTTCTCTGCACAGGCAGCCGGATTGGTCGTTTTAGATTTCTCAGATCTTATGGGAGGTCTTGTCTCCCTAAATGTTTTTTCTTCTCAATGTGTTGGGTTTGTCGCATGGTTAGATCACCTTGCGACAAAGGGATGGAATGGTTGTCTAATAGATAACAAATTGATTCGTTTAAGATTTTCTCGACAGGTTCCACTGTTTGAACATATGCTGAAGATAAAAGTACTGTTAAGTATAGCAGACATATGGTCTGAGTGAGTCAAGTTCCTCTTGGCTCTAACTCTACTGCTTAGATTGTCAGGAGACCTGCAAGATTTTAATAGATGAATTAAGTCAAACAGAGCAATTGACAGTTTTGTTTTTCAATCCAGTTGTGTCCTTTTGCCTCACAACATTGTATAAAAAACCACTGCCACTGTGAAACTAACGATCATCCCTGATAACAAAAGGGTTGTTGTTATGTAGATTGGCTAAGTGTTGTAAAGACACAGCTCTCCCCCAAGGCTCAGCTCACTGCTTTGATGCACATCAGGATGAGAGGACAAACACACAGCAACTTGGGTCCATCCAAAATCCTTTTTGCACTCCACATTGGTGTGGGAAGTCCGAGGGAACGTCCTCCCTCAACAACGATACATGAAATGCAATGTTGACCTACTGCATTAATATCTCTATCCAGTGTCAGAAAACAGGTAGCACCAGCTGTACCGACTCCAGTTTCGAGGTCACTCCATTCACTGCAACTAGGTGATTTGGTGGTGATGACAGCCTTCAGAAGGAAGAACTGGAAAGCGAAGCGGTGGCGAGGTCCATTCCAGATCTTGTTGGTGACCCACACAGCAGCTAAGATGGCAGAACGAGCCACCTGGGAACGAGCGACCCACTGCAAACACGTCCCAGCTCCAGCTGAACCAACCGACACCGAGTGACGGACTGGTACGGTTCTGTGTCACCAACTCAACTGCCAAGGACGGGTCCAGAAGCAGACCAGGGCTGGTCAGCGCACCAGGTTCAAGACTGCACTAATTCACGATGGTCTTGCCCGTGGTATCCGTGAGGCTGCCAAGGTCCTGGACAAGCGGCAAGCCCCACACCATGCCCTGCAAGGTGACTGGCCGCTGTGGCTCCGTGCTGGTGCGTCTCATCCCTGCACTCCGTGGTGCTGGCATCGTGTCCGCCCCCGTGACCAAGAAGCTACAGGTAGCTGAGTAGCTGCACTTCTGAAGGAAGCCACAGGTCCTGCGCTCCAGCATAGAGTTCCTGTGCAGCGAGGTGATGCACTTCCTGGGTGTCCCCACCACCAGAGCTGCCTCTGTAGTGACCTCCGACAACTCTGGCCGATACTCCTAACAGGCACAGTAAGCTATCTGCAGGTGGAACCTGATGAAGCTAGCGGAGGCTTTTGCTCCAGAGCTGCCACCGGACCGGTCTGAGTCTGATATGGACGAGTACATGGATCTGTATAAACGGCTTCTACTTGGACAACATGATGAAGTTAAACATAACTGTTCACACAAACCAGTTGGTTGACTGTTTCATCATCTCATCATCATGCCTGAAATGAATCGACCGTGAAATCCTTTCCGTCTCTTTTGTGGCACACGGCTGAGTATATGTTTAATGTTTATTGTAGCATGTGCAGTTATTTTGCTTTTGTACATTTCCAACATAAAACTAGACTTACCAACGCGACTGACCGACTTGTTGAACAAAACAACTGCATCACTAACTCCACCACACGATACTCTGACTAGAACTTAGGAATGACCTCGATAATGACACCACCGAAAGCAGTATAATAACAATAACCAACCAAACATCTCTTTGGTAAAAGTAAATTCAACTTCCCCAGTAGTCTTGCTTACGTTAAGGGATGCTAAGATATCTGACAGTGGTTGTTATATTGTGTTTGCTTATCTAGAGGACACCGATCCATGCGGCGCGTTTTACATTGATGTAGTGGAAACGGGTAAAACTAAATAGTCCAACAACTTAAACACATCGCTTCATGGGTGCAATGAAGGGTCCCTAAGCACCAACGTTTGGATGGCGACAATAAGTAAATTCACAAAGACACCGGCTATAATGAATCGTGTTTTGTCTGTTCCCTTTTCCCACCCTTGCATGAACAGACGACTCCTGTCAAACCTAAGTCACAGCGACACAGGCACTCTGTGCCTTCACAGACCTTATGACAGATAACACTAAGACAGACTAAAAGGAGGTATTTATGGACAACCACTGGGTGTGTTGTGACCCATAATGCAACATGTAGTCACGCTCCGTTCAATATTAGCGAATGTTTAGTGTCACTGAAACCAGGTAGAGCCAATGCAAGTTTACTTAACTCCACATATAAATACTTAGTTCACTGGCCAGCTGATTTAGGTGCAGGGAGTCTCACACGGCATGTTTGGCTGTGTGGAGATCACTGGTTCCAGGTGCTAACTCCAGCATGGGCGGGAACCTGTGCTCTGGTTTACCTATCACCCTCATTTTACTGTGTATTTGTGTTTGTATATGCTGTGTTATTCCTTGGTGAAACGCTGGGCGTCACAGCTCATTTGCATACAGATGGTGCAATACACATAACTTTCAGACTCAAGTGACATACGACTCGACACGACTGATTTATGTCCTAGTCCAGATTACTACGAATCTCCTGTGTGAAACAAAAGGGTTTTATGTATGCTTATAGAACACCAAGAGATACCTCTCTTTGAAACTGTGTGATTTTTAAGTATTTTAAACCATGAATGAATTTGTACCTTATAGGATTCCGTAATATGATGTACAAGCTATATTTTTGCATACTGTGTGATTATGATGTAATCAAAAGAGTGGAATGTAATGGTAAAATATAGTGTTGTCATGTTGAAGGACGAGGGCCCAAATCGAACCTTAAATGACCCTCAGAGATGAAGACCGAATGGCTGGGATCAAGGGACTGTTGATTGTCCTTCATTTGAATATGGGGGGTCGTAAAAGAGGCTGACTTCCCAGTTCAAAGGGAGATCTTTTCCTGCTCTGGCTACGGGAAGCGGGGGTGTTTACGTTTCTCGGGCAGACTAGGAACTTTGGGTCGTTGATGGGGGTTTGGGGGCGGAGACCTGATTGTGTTAAAAGGGGCCTGATGACGGTGCTTCTTTGAATCTTGTGTCACAGGCTGCTATGACCAGTGACAGACTTTTCCTTCCTGCAGGAATAAACGGACTTAAGACAACTTTGATTAAGAGAGACATCATTCCTTCTTAACAGATCAAATGGGAAAAACTTCCATTACAAGGCTGAGCAGTGTGATACCACGATAGATCAAGCACACTCTCCGGTCCCCCTTCTTGAAGATGGGAACCACCACCCCGGTCTGCCAGTCCATGGGCACTGTTCCCGACCCCCATGCGACACTGAAAAGGCGTGTCAGCCAAGACAGCCTAACAGTGTCCAGCGCTTTCAGCATCTCAGGGCGGATTCAATTCAGTTTATTTTATATAGCCCAACATCACAAATCCAAATTTGCCTCGGAGGGTTTTACAATCTGTACACTTAACATCTCTGTCCCGGGACCTCACATCAGACCAGGAAAAACTCCCCCAAATAAAGATAGTAAAAACCCTTTCACAGGGAAAAAAGGGAAGAAATCTGAGGAAGAGCAACAGAGGAGGATCCCTCTCCTGATGGACAGAAGCAATATATGTCATGTGGCCAGAATGAATAACGTAACAGAGTTACAGCACATCACATGGATATGACAGAAAGTATTCATATAATGAGTAGTAGGCATGGTCCATGATCCAGATAACCACGATCCATGAAGCAGAAGGAGGTAGAGAGGAGGGGCATCAGCAGGGCCATGGCAGCAGGCAGGACCGTTTCCAGACAGCCACGATCCATGGAAACTTGACAGGAAGCACAGAGGCTCCCGGGAAAAAAAGTAGAGTTAGTAACGTGCATTGAAGAGACAATAATTTATCCAGAAGGAGATAAAGAAGAGGAGAAGAGGAGAAAGGTGCGAAAGACGAGGAGAAGAGGAGCTCAGTGTATCCTAAGATGTCACCCAGCAGTCTAGGCCTATAGCAGCATATCTAGGGGCTGGACCAGTGCAAACCTGAGCCAGCCCTAACTATAAGCCTGAAACAGCCCTAACTGTAAGCCCTATCAAAGAGGAAAGTCTCAAGTCTACTCTTAAATGAGGTGACTGTGCCTGCCCCCCGGACTGAAAGTGGAAGCTGATTCCACAGAAGAGGAGCCCGATAACTGAAAGCTCTGGCCCCCAACCTATTTTGTAAGACTCTGGGAACCACAAGTAACCCTGCATTCAGTGAGCGCAACGCTCTAGTGGGGTAATATGGCACTATAAGCTCTTTAAGATATGATGGTGCATCATATCACCAGTTAAGGCTTTGTAGGTAAATAGAAGGATTTTACATATGATTCTTGATCTAACAGGAAGCCAGTGGAGAGCAGCTAGTACAGGAGTAATGTGATCTCTCTTCCGCATCCTCGTTAGTACACGAGCTGCAGCATTCTGGATCATCAAGGGACTTACCGGAGCAGCCTGATAATAAGGAGTTACAGTAATCCAGTCTTGAAGTAACAAATGCGTGGATCAATGTTTCTGCATCGCTTTGAGACAGGATGTGCCGGATCTTTGAGATGTTCCGTAGGTGAAAAAAGGCAGTCCTTGAGATCTGTTTCACGTGGGAGCCAAAGGATAGGTCCTGGTCAAAAATAACTCAGAGATTCCTTACAGTGGTGGTGGATGCCAGAGCGATGCCATCCAGATAAACCATATTATCAGATAATTGATTTCTGAAGTTTTCTGGGCCGAGTAAAATAACTTCCGTCTTGTCCGTTTCAGCAGCGTCCTCAGTTGACAGCTCTGCTCCTCTCTTCACCCGAGTGTCCAAGACATACGGCCGCAGATCAGATGATACGATTACAAAGTTGATCATTGATCTCCGGCCTAAGGTGCTCTGGTACCAAGTACACTTATGAGCCACCTTATGCTCGAACATGGTGTTCATTATGGACAAACCGTGGCTAGCACAGAAGTCCAACAACAAAACACTGCTCGGGTTCAGATCGGGCAAGCCGTTCTTCCCATCCACCCCCCGCCAGGTTTCTCTGTCATTGCCCACGAGAGCGCTGTTCGGTGCATAAGCACAAACAACCGTCAGAGCCTTACTCCCCGCAACCCGTAGGCGCAGGGAGCCGACCCTCTCGTTCTCCGGGGAAAACTCCAACACAGTGGCGCTCAGCTAAGCTCCCTTACTAAAAAAAACACCAATCACATATTGTTTCTTATTAGTAAAATCAATAAGACTTGAGGTGTACTCTTCTCATTTCTTACGGGCTGAATCTCTGTGACCATGTTCATTACTCGACCGGCGGCATTTTACCATCACACCTGAACAAGACTCCAAGATACTTCAACTCCTTCACTTGCGCAGGTGACTCACTCCCAACTCAAGGGACGCAGAGAAGCATAGTCTCAGAGACTTGGCGGTACTGGCTCTCGTCCCAACGCTTCACCCTCAGCTACAAACCCTCCATACACTTGCTGAAGGTCACGGCATGGAGGAGCCAACACAACCACATCATCTGAAAAGAGCAGAAACACAATTATCAGATCCCCAAACTGGGGACAGCCTTGGCAGAGGCCAATATCCACTGGATAAGTGTTTGACTTTGTGCAGATGAATAAGCCTTCTCCAAGTCCACTAAACTCATGTAGACTGGATGGACACAGGCCCTCCAACAGCCCAAGGGTAGAGGAGCTGGTCCACTGTTGACTTAATCACATAATACCTGAACTAAGTTCTGATATTGTACATGCATGGCTATATGCCAGTTATCATACATGTATGTGGTCCTTACTGTCAACTGTTGTAAATTTAGATTTGCACCTTACTGTTAACATTTAATATTTATGACACCGTAAACCGGTTTACATTTCTGGTATTATGTAGATTTACACTCTACATCGTTCCTAATTTGTACTGCAACTTCTGCACAGTCTCTCACACAATTGATACAGTTATATCTTAATAATACTTCATACATTAACTAGTTAGTAACCACAAATACATTCTACTTACGTCTTTCAAGTATATACAATGTCCCTGTGTTGCTTGGATTGCTGTTATGAGTGTTTTTTTGTCTGATTGAAGAATGAATTGTTTGTTTCATTGTGTTAAAAATATTATTTGCATGAATTGGATACATTGCTTTATGATATTTTGGAGTCTTCCTTTTATTGTACATGTTTTAAGTAGTTAGGTTCTTGTCATTGCATTTCAAGTGTAGTATATTTTATATTAGCCTTTTAGTAAAAATGTCATCGTTCATTTAACAAGTTTCTTTGAAAATTTTATAGCAGACTTAAAGACACCGATTGTGTATTATAACTCATATCATATGCATACAGAATGTAGTGCATCCCATCTGATTGGACTATTGGAATTATGGTAATTAGGTGGCATTGACTTTTTTAACATCACATCCAAATGTTCTGTACAGTAGCACAGAGAATACGGAAACACACTCACACCGATGCATCATCTAACTTGAGTGGTATGGTATGACTCTCGATAAACTACAAATGTTTTGTTAATGTCTTTGTTTTTGAAGAAAATGTATATTGTTGCGGTTACACATACTAAAGTAAATATTCAAGTATTTGACAACTTTGATATTGAACATTTTTATTTCAGGAATCTATGTAGAAACATGGATCCAGAAGCGACTGTCAACAGGACGGACACAGTTAATGACATACATCCCTGCTACGAATCAGATAATACAACGTACTTATTCACCAGCAACCCTTCCATAATATGTGTTCTATTACATGTTTTCCTCAGCGCAATGTCTGTTGTCACAATATGTGGAAACCTTCTCGTAATAATCTCTGTCTCTTACTTCAAACAGCTCCACACTCCTAACTACCTCATTCTCTCTCTGGCTGTAGCTGACCTGCTTGTTGGGATCATTGTCTTTCCTTTCAGCATGGCTTTCACTGTGACCTCATGTTGGTATCACGAGGGTTTGTTTTGTAAAGTACGAGGAAGCTTTGATGTTACACTGAGCACAGCTTCCATTTTGCACTTATGCTGTATTTCTATTGACAGATACTACGCAGTATGTCAGCCTCTCGCTTATAAAAGCAAAGTAAATGATCGTGTCATTGGGATTATGATCCTGATGAGCTGGGCAGTTGCTGCTCTAATTGGAATCGGCATTATAATTGCAGGTTTTAATCAAGGAAAATGTGAAGGAAGTTGCTTAATTGATGCTCTAATATCAACCACTCTGGCTTGTATTTTTTCCTTTTATATCCCAGTCATTATAATGCTTAGTATCTACCTGAAAATATTCCTTGTTGCACAGAGACAGGCAATCAGCATTCAGGCCACAACGGGTCTGAGCACAAAGTCTGGAGCCACTGTGAGTAAGATGGAGAGAAAGGCCACCAAAACTCTGGCTATTGTTTTGGGAGTTTTTCTCTTGTGTTGGACTCCGTACTTTCTTTGTATCATCTTTCAACCTTTAATGTACGATGTTACACCAATTGCTGTGATCGAAACACTAAACTGGCTGACACTGTCAAATTCAATGCTCAATCCATTTATTTATGCTTTCTTTTACAGCTGGTTCAGATCGGCTTTCAGAATGATCATTTCTGGAAAACTATTTCGGGGGGACTTTACTAACTCAAAACTTATGTGACTCGTCATGTTTAAATGTAATTTTAGTTTTGGTGAAAAATATAAAACATTATATTTTACCACTATATTAGAGCCTTCACTGTTCTGTATACACAGGTATTTTGCATAAAAAAATAATAATGTTATACTTGATACTTTAATTGTCTAAAAAGGTGTAAAAAGGTTTCGTAAAGCAATTTATTCCACCAGTCTAAAGTACTTTTCATATATCATATTTTACCTGCCTCAAAGTGACCACAGTCTGAGAGGGAATCACGATAAATGTCATATCTGTAGAATAGTTTTGATAAAGCCTAAAATGCTTCTACACAGGTGCCATCGTTTTGTTCCATGTTCCGGCCCATTACTTCGAAACCCCAAAAGTCAGAGAAAAGAAAGAAACTCTGCAACAAACAAAGACATGGCACGCAAAGCTTCGAAGGCAACGAGTAATAAGAGGTAGAGTGGTGCGTTTGCTTTTGTCAGTTATTTCCAGTGAAATCATTCTGCCTGATAATTATTAATTTGCTTTTGTTTGTTGCGCGGAGATATTTCCCGATCAATGGGCCTTTGACTGGATTGTTTTCGGGAAATGGGGCTTCTGGTCCAATGCAACAGACTGGACTAATGTTGAAATGGGCCTTCAGAACAATGTGCAGTGCGCTCTTACATGTTATGTGGAGTTATATTTTCCTTTGCTCATTAACTGTCTGCAAACCTTCAGCTGTGGTAATCATTATTTACTTCTAACTCCCACAGACTACCTTATCCTCTCTGTAGCTGACCTGCTTGTGGCATCTTTGATATAGTTATAAGCACATCTACCATTCTGAACTTCTGCTGTAGTTGTATTGACAGATATTATGCAGTGTAACATCCTCTGATGATTTGCATTGACTATAGATGTCATTAGGGAAACAATAAAGATGAACATCTATACTCTGTCTTGCTTATTATCCACGGTGTAAGGGAACTGTCACTGTTTGGTCTGTACCACACAGGTGTCTAAAGTCACCTGAAAAGTACTCTCTGCTGTCAAATTGTGAGGTTATTGCTGATGAAATAACAGTAAATCAAACACAATCATTGAAAACAGGAAGCAATTATCTGCACGTAATCAACTGTGTGCAGGACAGTGACGTTTTACCATTCATAACAGTATTGATGAAGTTTTACATATTTGTTTCTATTATATAGACCTAGTTAAGATATCCATTTATGTATTTGTTCTAATCATATGCTTTATATTATACTGTACTGTATGTAATACATATCACTTAAAAATAGAGATTATACAAACTAAAGCATTTGTTCTATTAAAATTGTAACACCCTGTTTATTCTTATTTAAGATGGGTAACAAAATCAATATAAGAGGCAGAGAAACTCAATGGATTTCCTTCCTCTCTGTAGAGCTTCATCTGTGCCTGTGAAAGTATTTTATAAAGCAGGCCAAATAGTCTCAAAAAGCTCAGCACTGTGGAAAAGTTCTTATTTTTATAAAAATGAATAAAATGTTGTACCTATAGTACCATAAGCACAGTCACATCACAACCCTCTCCATTAGTTTCCACTTTCCCTTTTGACCCCGCCATTATATCATAAAGACAGACACAATATTAATAAGTTAATAATTGATGTATTGGGATCACAAACATCATTCGTTCATTTATTCAATTCAAAGCTTCACACACCAAAGCCATGGCGTCATTATGATCACTCTGCCTGTTTTACATTTATTGTCCACTTGGTGGCGCCTTAGAGCAAATGAAGTCCCATGAAGCTTCGGCCCATGAGCGAACCAAGTGGATTTGTACTAGAATGACACAGTATTGTCCAGGCTAATCTACTGAGGCAGCTGTGATGCAGCAGCTCAGTCTTTAGGTAGAAGGATGGTCGGCTACAGGACACTGACCGGAAAGTTGTTAACTCTTGTATTAACCTGAACTCAATTTTACTTGATTGCGTGCCCTTAACCCATAAAAATAAAGTGTCTTTATGTCTTTAAACAAAAGAACTGGGAAACATCTCCTTCGCGATGCCTGGTGGATAATATAGCTAGCAGTTGCAGCAACAAAGCATTATGTGTCTTCCTATTGGCTTTTATGATTGTAAATATAGTATTGTATATATGTATACATCATTTTCACATGAGGGCATGACTTTAATTTTCCAGATTTGTAATTAACATTAATACACCACATTGTGACAGTCACCTTCTCCCTTTTCAATAATTGCCTGATCATGTCCTCTGTCAGGGAGGGGCTGAGCCCTGTTCATGTCAGATATAGGAAGATGGATAAAGTAGTTCTGAAGTAAAGTTCAAGAATAATTGGTGTGCTCATTGGTATGGATGTGTTCCCACAAATAGATTAAGATGTCAGAAGTAATTTAGAGATCTTGTATTAATGGTATGTTCATTATTGGTGTGAATTTGGAGGCTTGCTAGGTTTAGCGCACCCTGTATTTATGTACTTTCCAGTTAGGTGAGGCTGAGATGGTAAAATGTCATTCCTGTGGCTCAGTGGTGGAGCAGGGTCGTCCTTAAATCAGAAGGATCCCCGGCTCCGCTAGTCCATGTCGATGTGTCTTTGGGCCAAATTGCCCAGTCGGAAGACTAGAAAAGCGCAATGAAAGTGCAAGACCATTTACATAGCAACTTGTTTGGTGATCTTTGTCTTCCGTTTAATTTAGTTTTAGTGAAATTCCAGTAACATTTTTGCGCTTTTTTTTCAGTAAACTTTTTGTTAATGAATGCCACTTTTATGCACTCCTCCTGCCTATCAACCTGACTCCAGTTTCCCAGTATCAAACTAACTCATTGACATAATAATTTGACATTGACCATCAAGAAACCATTTTTTCTTTAAAAGTCTTGTGATGGATAGTGGGCTAATTTGTTTTTATTTGTGACGGATTGATTATTTAAAGTACTCAACATGAAAGAAATACTCCAATCTTGTCAGTGTTTTATTTATAATTTAAAAAAAAGAAATAATAAAAAGAAATCAACTGTTCCTTCACAACTCAAGATACCGTACACATCATTGAATAGCATTTGGCAACAAACACCACAGTCCTTTATGGGGGGTGAAGGGCAAAGTGCACGGTATGCCATTTCCCGTTGCCTGCTGTGAACATTCATTATCGTACTGCACTACTACCAAAACTCATTTTACCTCTTCACTCCAAAATAGTGCAAAAATATATTTGCTGAAACAAAGCCTTCAGACTGCGATTTCATCTTCAATGTAGTGATTAGACAAAATGTAATTTGCTGAGTGCAAGTTCAAGAGGGAAGTTAAGTGAATAATTTATCACAAGATATCGGCGGCTCCGCTAGATCAAGTTGATCCTTGAGCGAGAGACTTGACCACAAATTGCTCCTCTGCATTTGTATGAATGGGTACGAACGTTAGTTAGTTCTGATAATCAGGTGGCATCTTGCATGGTAGCCCCTGCCATCAGTGTATGAAAGGGTGAGAATGGGTGAATGACATGTAGTGTAACAACGCTTTACTATACAAGTACAAGTCCATTTACTGTTTTACCATTTACTTTATCAAATCCGTTGTAGTTACTTTTCAGATAGATAGGCGTAGAAAAGGTAATGGTGATTTAATCATGAGAAACCTAGAAACTCGTCATATGATTCACCTAAAAATAATAATGTATTACATACAAAGTCATTGTTTCAGAGTTACTATTGTGGGACATTCAGTAATTAGAAATTGCTTCTTTACTTGTTACTTCCTCTGGCTTTTGTGCTTCTTACCAAACCAAAAAAACGTTAACTTTACAAAATTAGCAGCACAAGGCATAGGTTTCAAAAATAAGATTTCAGGTTCACGTTAAGCTTGCTAGGGCTTCTCATTAGAAAACTGGGAACATACCGACATACAAACTACATACCTTTTTAATTTGTTATTATAAAAAATATCTGGCTGATCTTTTGAATCAGTAATGAATTGAATTGTATGTGAACAGTTTGAATGCCTTGACTCAGATATTGGTGAATGACTCCGATGCACCGGTGTTTGAGTTTGCCGTTACTGACACATGATAGATATCTGAAAGACAAAAAATAAAAATTGTTAACAGCTAATTAAAATGGAAGAAAACACTTAAAAATGTAAAACAACTACTTGCATCTTCTTCCACGCAGTCGATTTATCCAGTTTAGTCCACTTTGAGAGGAAATACCACCACTTGTACTCTATGGTATACAAAAAAAATGCATGTAAAATCAAGAGATTGCAAAAAAGACTTGCATAATTGCCATTGACATTGTTTGATTAAAAGGCCTTTAGAGTCATCTACGGGCATGATTCAATAGGAACAAAGAAAACCTGCATGAACTTAAACGAGTTAATGCAACCGTTTGGGATAGAAAATAAATATACTTACTCTTGTTGTATTATTTGAGCCTGTGCTTGATGTTGGTGATTTTCTTGACAGGATGGAACGAATCTACAGGCACAATCATATGCATGTCAATGTCAAAATTAACATTGTGGGGATTAAGTTTACTCACTTTCCAATGATGTGCTCTTAAGTGAGCTTTAGAGATAATGGTTGACAGATTTTTTAACTTTGGACAGAGCCAGGCTAGCCACTGTCGGTCTTTATGCTACGCTAAGCTAATTGCCTCCTGTCTCTAAGCTCCATACTCAAGCCAAAGTTATACTTTTAAAGTAAGCGAGGGTCTGCAAGAGTCCACATGATGTACATGTTGTCATCAGTGGGTGTAGGGGTATCTGCAATGTGTTGCTAAACTATAGTATAAACATAACTAATATAGATTACATACAAACAACTATAAAAGAACAATTAATTGATGTAGTATGAATTGCTAAGTAGTAGTAAATAGCTTCACATCAGCCAACTACAACAGTGAAAAAACCTGCTTCATCATGATAATGTAATCATAGAATATATAATCATATCAATAACATTGATAGGAAACCTTCTGCTCCATAAGGAGTACTTGTATTGTTGATACTGTAAGTACCTTTTAATCTTTTAATACTTGTACCATCATTTGAGAAGAATTTTGAAATACAGGATTTGAATACTCCCTCCACTGCTGCTCATCTATCTCTCCCAGAAGCAAATATGTGCATTTCCGAACATGTCAAACTATTTCTTTGAAGCCAACTTACTTTTGAATCAAACAGTGTCCCGAACACTAAAATGAAGAAACCCTGAGAAACGACAGATGACATACACATTTCTTTAAAATTGGAAGGACGGAACACAAAGTGTTGCATTACACAAGAACACTGCCATGTTAATTATAACATTATGACTGTGTATTTCAATGGTGTCAAATACCTGTAGTGAATTGAAGAAGGCAAAGGCAATGTGGATTCCCGTTTTTGATGATATCAGGGTTCCAATTCCTAAAGACCAGGTCAGTCCGAATAAGGGAGTCAAAATGATCACACACCTTAGAATGACGACCAGCGTGTGTCTTTCATCGGTTTGGGCGGCGTCTCCCACACCTCTTCTCAGCATTTTGAACAAGACCACGATTACGATTACAATGTTGATGGAAACTATTGTCAAGGCAGGTATCACCAAGGCCAGCAGGGCATGTGTGTCAAACCAATTGAGCCAACAAGCATTGTCTTTCCTGATGTATCCATTTCCTGGTGCTGTGACAGCAACAGTAATAACTGCTATAATCAGAGGGCACCCATAGCCTAATAGGAAGCCAATGCCCAACATGGTGGACCTGGACATGTGGGAGAAGACCATGACAGTCCGGTAGAAGAGCAGTAGGCCTGACACCAGCATCCAAAAGAACAGAGCGAGGTAGAACAAGTGCATGAAAAATGTTGCTGTGGTGCATGGTCCATTTGGAATCTCAAAGCCCTCCTCTGGGTTTTCGAGGGGTTTTTTAGCAAGAAAGGCTCCGATGATGAAACAGATGTCAGCGATCAACAGAGACAGGGCAGTGTTAATGATGCAAACATGACGCATGAAGGCAGTGCTATTTCTGGTAATGGCTTTCCAAACGTATCCTTCAATTATTAGACATATAACTAAGCTTGCCAGAGATATTGCAACCCCAACATAAGTGATTATATCCAAGGCGTCTCTCACCGCTTTTGGAGGGAGGTTGGTCGACATCAGAATTGAGAAGGAGGTGAGGTGGTTGCAGTTGCAGGTTACCGTGTTGTTTATGTCCGAAACAAATGTACAGCCCTCATCATCCCAAGCGCCCCGATTGTCAAAGAGTGTAAAGTTCCAGAAGACGCACTGTGGGGATTCTGACAGCGAATTGTTAAGCTTCGTGTAGCTCAGACTAACATTCCGAATTGTGTCATTTATTTGGACTATCACGACGGCACCGTTGATGGCATTATCAATGACAGTCTCATTCCTGTTGGCATTGGAAATGTTAAAGCTGGAGTTCCGCACCGGCATAACATTGTTAAGGGTAGGAAAGACGATGGTGGTGATGAAGACGTTGCTAAGGTTGGTGGGTGGTAGGTCTATGATGACGCTGGAATTCAGATCTGCCGTGAAGTCGTTAAATCTGATTCTGTTTAACAGAATCCGGTCAGTTGTAAAGTTAAACTCCCCGACCAATCTATCAGCGAGGTCCTCCAGTGAAGCCAGTAAGCTTGAGCTCGGACTGCTGGTTTCATTTGCATTCAGAAATGCCCAAGACTCTCTTGACTCATCACCAATGATGACATTAACAGTTTCAAGTACATCCTGCAGATGAAGAGACATTTCAGTGTGAGGATGCGATCTCGTTTAAAAAGTACACACATAACCTTTATTAAGAGGCTACAGAGGAGAAGGTTTAACCTACCTCTATGACAGCTTGACGGACGTCACCAGTAACGTTTGCAATGTTTTCTAGGATGTCCACGATAGCGGATATGGTTTCAGGTGAATCAACAATTTCATTTTGTTCCTGTCTCACAGTCTCACTTAGATTGACCACAAAGTCTGGTATGTCTGTCTCAACCAAATCCTAAAAGGATGAAACATTAAAAGCACAAAAACACATTCATGACATGCATAGATGTTGCTTTCTTGCCACTAGAATCAAGAGTGAAGGGCAGGCTAAAAAAAATGGTCTGGTCTTAAAGATGTCTCAGATCTTTTGGACCCAATCCCGATCCGAGTCCTTTAATATTGGGTACCTGCCATACTGGGTCCATCCAATATTTACTTGAATGTTAATTAAATATGTATCTCACACATTGGACTAACAGCTGTAGCCTAGTGCATCTGACACACCTTAGTATTCAAAATGCTCTTCATCCAAATACTGACGGCCCTGGATTCAAATTGATAAACTCAAATTAAATGATATAAATTTAACTGGGCGGAAGCGAGACACGGGAGAACCAGGAGTGTGTGTGGAAGGCTGTCAGGCCCTGCTGCAGTAAAATGAAAGGTTTTCTAAAGAGGTGGTCAGAAACACCATCGCTTTTGTCAACAAGGGACCACTCCTCGTAATAGCTTTCACTAAACATTGTCTCATACAATTTGGTCAGGACATCCACAACTGCAAGTCTGAGACTGTATAATACCTGCACGTCAACAGAGTCACGTCAACCTCACATGGCAGAAACAATCAGAAACATGTATACTAGTAGAATCATCGGTAACACTTTATAATAACTGCACGCTATGAAGCATTATATAATACTTCATTTACAAATGGGGAATTCCAACATTTATAAAGTGTGGAACAATGCTTTATAAATGATGAATTAAGTGTTTACTTATACTTAACTAATGCTTTATAGTGTGCAGTTATTATAAAGTGTTACCTATGTTTCATATCAAATCCACAACCTGATTAAAACCAGGATACAACATAACATGGACTAGTGAGCATGTCACGGTACTGATTGACCAACTACTAAATTATGTTACGACACAGAACAGAAGTTGAGTGAAGTTGAAGCGACATATTTGTGAAATGGCATAATTGATCCCCTACCTCCGAATTAATTAACAACTCGCTGATTTCTGTTAGGATGCAGGTGTCCTCCGAAAGTGTCCACGTTCCTGACGCACACTCCGCCTTCTTGAACCCTTCTTGACCTTCATCACATCTTATGGTTGAGAAGTCTCCTTCTCGTCCAGCCCCATACGGATCATCATTACAAGCAACAGCTTAATCAGAGTAAAATACTCAATTAGTGTCACACAAAATGATGGCAGAAAAAAAAAACATCTAAAGAACAGCAAATTCATATTTTAAGTGTTGCTCTTACCCCCTCTGAAAATGTTCATCCGTGTTCGTTCTTCATAGGATAGATCATCGACTTTACAAATGAAAGTGATCGGTGATTCGCTGCAGCTCTTTAACGTGTAAACATACGTGATGCAGTTTTCTCCATTGCTAGAGCTTGAATCTGTGAACGTTTAACAGTGTTGTTCAGCAGAGAAACTGTAAGAAGCTGAGTCCAGCATTTCAGTATGGTCAGATCGAGTCATTTTCAACGTCATTTGATACTTACCAGAGGATAATGGATTTGATTCTCTAAACCACTTGATCGTATAGGTGTCCTGCACACAACAATGAATGGGTATTTCCTTTCTCTCCTCACATGCAATGTTGATGTCTTTCTGCAGTTGTATATTGGGAGCTTGATTGATTTTATTTGTTGTTACATTTGTTTTTTGTCTGAAGGATATTATTCCGCCCGTCAGAAAACATTCGTAAAGTCCTGTGATTAAGAGAAGCAAGTGTCAATGATTTCAATTGTATACTGAAAACTTAAGAAATTGTTTCAACTTGTGTCAACGTTTTATTATAGCTGTGACTAAACATTTTAAGACTGATACATTGACATTACTTGTGGCTTTCTGGTATTGTACCAGAAGCAGGAAAACTCCACTTTCTGGGTCCATATGGCGCACACTGGCGGATCCTATTGGTTTGATTTACTTAATTTACTATCAACACCTAACACATAGATGCCAAGTATTTCCTTAAACAAGCAGAGGAATTAATTTATTTCATACTTTTTCAATAAAATCCCCAAACTATAATGTATCTGATCTAAATTCACATACTTCTGAAATGTAGAACCCATCTTTGAGTGGTCTATAATTAAGTAACTACTGCTTTACACAAATTCCAAAGTGATTTCATGGTTATTGACTTATTAATAGAAAAAAAAAAATCAGCTAGCCTAGACTTACCACTATCACGAAGGATGACGTTCTTAATTGTAAGGTCAGAGCTCACATGAGAATTTAATACGGTAAACCTTGTACTGTCTGTATTAATTTCCATTCCATTAAATGTCCACTTAGAAGCGTTTATGTTTCCCACATTCACATTCTCAGGATTACACCTCAGTGTCATGGCTTGGCCAGTATAAGTGAGGTTTGGTAAACTGAGAGGAGTTGGACCTTTGGAGAAAGGAAAATATATCAGTTTGGAATGAAATCAAGTTTTACAAATGAATGACCGTCTAGCTTTTATGAACTTACTATTGTACATTGCAGTAACTGAGCCAATAGTGTCATTTATTGCTTTTGTAAGGTTTGTATTTGCACTGGCCACTTCATCTGGAATAATTTGAGTTGTTTGAACAACAAAATCTGCAATTGTGCTTCCTTGTCTGTAAGAACAAACACAAGTTACCGTTGTTGTGTAAAATGTGTACGGATTCCTGCTTCCAAAGGTTTCTGACGAAAGAATTGCCAATACCTGAATCTGATCACAGAAACCCTGAGATACCCAGTGATGTCTGCATACTCTCTTTCTAACTGTGGGAGAGATGTGGTTAATAACATCAACATTGGAACATGAAGAACTGAAAATGCAAGGACCAATTGGATATGGTGTTATCGATGCACTTACCACGGGCTTAATCTCCTCTACAAGGTCCGTGTATCTAACACTTGATTTATCATCTAAATCGTCTGTGTATGTCCTGTTTAATCTGATTGACATTATCACATTGAAACCTGTTTATTTAAAAGAAATAAAATACATTAGCAAAGCTATGAATACATTTGTTTCTTGTGATTCAAAACAACTGATGAACACCAGTCCAAAAGAAATCAGGTAGAAAGGAAACAATACATTATTCAAGTCTGGATTTGTTATTTCTATGCTTAAACAATCATTCTTACAACACTTATTCGTTGCAATTGTTGTAGATATTTGGATTACTGCTGTTGTGGAAGCATGAGTATTGAGTCTGTATTGACTGTAAGGTTTTACTACATTTGACTTGTACACATATTTCATTATCACTTCATTATCAAGTATGTTAACCTGCAGAATAAAATCATTGGAGACAATAGCTGCCTTGTTATAACAAGGAAGGGTGATGTAAGGATTGTTTAGTAGCACTCACTTATTGGAGACGTTGTAGTGTTTGCAATAGGTGGAGCTGAAAAGAACATTGTGTGTTAATGTGTTAATACTGACAATAACAATTATTTAAGTCTGGATTTGTTGTTTCTATGCTTAAACAATATTTTTCCAACACTTACTCGTTGCAGTTGTTGTAGACGTTGGGGGTACTGCTGTTGTGGAATCTGAAAAGATGATTTTTAGAAGCAAGTATATTTAACAGAAAAGTGGAATCCTTGAAGTGAAAATACATTACAGAAAGTATTTCAACAACCAGGGATTCACATTTCTAAACATCTACTGGTAAAGATAGCTGTTGGTTGTGATGTCGTGTTCAGAGACATTTCATAACAGTGTGTTACTGCTGACAGTATAAGTCAACAGTATTCTAGCCCGAATCAGTTGCCTTTACAACATTTATATTGCACTTTAAGTGATGGATAGTTTAAATACCAAATACCGTGGTGTAACTACCAGGTTATAAGCATGAAGAACATATTGTTGTTGGTGTTATGGAAACCTTTGTAGTGTTAACATCTGATGCATCAATTGTTGTTGAATCTGAAAAATCTATATAATGTTGAATGTTTAAAGAAAACATATTTAAAGTCAGGAAGGACCTGAATGGTTTCAAGCCAATATTAACCAGAAGAGTGTTGCCAATGCTTAGTATCTAACAACGTCATGGTAACTTGAGTTGGTGTACTTATGTGTGATGTAGTGCTCTGATGTGTTGTAGCATGAGTATTGAGTCTGTATTGACTGTAAGGTTTTATTGTGTACTTTGTACTTTGTAGTGTTCACAATAGATGTAGTAGCTGAAAAGAACATTGTGTGTTAATGTGTTAATACTGACAATAACAATTATTCAAGTCTGGATTTGTTGTTTCTATGCTTAAACAATATTTTTCCAACACTTACTCGTTGCAGTTGTTGTAGACGTTGGGGGTACTGCTGTTGTGGAATCTGAAAAGATGATTTTATAAGCAAGTATATTTAACAGAAAAGTGGAATCCTTGAAGTGAAAATATATTACAGAAAGTATTTCAACAAATGTCATCCAG
The DNA here is from genome assembly GCA_038501785.1 of Myoxocephalus aenaeus. Lineage (NCBI taxonomy): Eukaryota > Metazoa > Chordata > Actinopteri > Perciformes > Cottidae > Myoxocephalus > Myoxocephalus aenaeus. Next base: position 860,936 of record JBAMJR010000092.1, read on the forward strand.
GAATGAGTTATCCTATCGGTTATTTCTAAATACCTACTGGTAACATTAGCTGTTGGTGTAACAGTTGCCGTTGAATCTGGAAAACCAAAAACATTGTACAACAATGTGTTAATACTGACAATACAACTTATTCAAATCTGATTTGTTGTTTCTATGCTTAAACAATAATGTTCCAACACTTACTCGTTGCAGTTGTTGTAGACGTTGGGGGTACTGCTGTTGTGGAATCTGAAAAGATGATTTTATAAGCAAGTATATTTAACAGAAAAGTGGAATCCTTGAAGTGAAAATATATTACAGAAAGTATTTAAACAAATGTCATCCAGGAATAAGTTATCCTATCGGTTATTTCTAAATACCTACTGGTAACATTAGCTGTTGGTGTAACAGTTGGCGTTGAATCTGGAAAACCAAAAACATTGTACAACAATGTGTTAATACTGACAATACAACTTATTCAAGTCTGGATTTGTGGTTTCTATGCTTAAACAATAATGTTCCAACACTTACTCGTTGCAGTTGTTGTAGACGTTGGGGGTACTGCTGTTGTGGAATCTGAAAAGATGATTTTATAAGCAAGTATATTTAACTGAAAAGTGGAATCTTTGAAGTGAAAATACATTACAGAAAGTATTTCTACAACCAGGGATTCACATTTCTAAACATCTACTGGTAAAGATAGCTGTTGGTTGTGATGTCGTGTTCAGAGACATTTCATAACAGTGTGTTACTGCTGACAGTATAAGTCAACAGTATTCTAGCCCGAATCAGTTGCCTTTACAACATTTATATTGCACTTTAAGTGATGGATAGTTTAAATACCAAATACCGTGGTGTAACTACCAGGTTATAAGCATGAAGAACATATTGTTGTTGGTGTTATGGAAACCTTTGTAGTGTTAACATCTGATGCATCAATTGTTGTTGAATCTGAAAAATCTATATAATGTTGAATGTTTAAAGAAAACATATTTAAAGTCAGGAAGGACCTGAATGGATTCAAGCCAATATTAACCAGAAGAGTGTTGCCAATGCTTAGTATCTAACAACGTCATGGTAACTTGAGTTGGTGTACTTATGTGTGATGTAGTGCTCTGATGTGTTGTAGCATGAGTATTGAGTCTGTATTGACTGTAAGGTTTTACTACATTTGACTTGTACACATATTTCATTATCACTTCATTATCAAGTATGTTAACCTGCAGAATAAAATCATTGGAGACAATAGCTGCCTTGTTATAACAAGGAAGGGTGATGTAAGGATTGTTTAGTAGCACTCACTTATTGGAGACGTTGTAGTGTTTGCAATAGGTGGAGCTGAAAAGAACATTGTGTGTTAATGTGTTAATACTGACAATAACAATTATTCAAGTCTGGATTTGTTGTTTCTATGCTTAAACAATATTTTTCCAACACTTACTCGTTGCAGTTGTTGTAGACGTTGGGGGTACTGCTGTTGTGGAATCTGAAAAGATGATTTTATAAGCAAGTATATTTAACAGAAAAGTGGAATCCTTGAAGTGAAAATATATTACAGAAAGTATTTCAACAAATGTCATCCAGGAATGAGTTATCCTATCGGTTATTTCTAAATACCTACTGGTAACATTAGCTGTTGGTGTAACAGTTGGCGTTGAATCTGGAAAACCAAAGTTTTTAGTGCTCTGATGTGTTGTAGCATGAGTATTGAGTCTGTATTGACTGTAAGGTTTTACTACATTTGACCCGTACACATATTTCACTATCACTTCATTATCAAGTATGTTAACCTGCAGAATAAAATCATTGAAGATGTAGTGGGGAACGCTCCCCAGAGAAGAGGTTTTGAACGCAGCCTTCGGGCTGGCTCCTCCCCCAATCAGTGCCAATATAAAAGGCACCTGTTGGCATGGCTCATTCCCTCCTGGTCCTGTGGTGGCTCACGTGAGTTTGGGCTTCTTTTAGTCAGAATGTTAATTTGTATGTCGCAGCATGGTGTTGCCCTTTTTAATCTCTTTTTATCATTTGTAGGTTCACCTGCTGCTGTTTTGCTTTTGCCTATTTAGCTGTTTTCATTTTATATCTGTTTTGTATGGTTTGGCTGTGTTTTTAATCTGCATGTTTTGGCTTTTAGTGTTTATTATATTCTTTTAATTATTGTAATAAATGTCTGGATAATTTTATGAAACACATCTCTGGCCAATATCAGTACTGCATCTGTGTGTCCTTAAACAAACTATATATTAAGGTTTTTAAACTTGTATGTTTTGGGGTGCAAGTCCCCAGGTGGCGTTGTCTGTTTCCTTTTTATTCCCCCTTCCCCTAAGACCCCGTCACAAAGACAATAGCTGCATTGTTGTAACAAGGAAGGGTAATGTAAGGATTGTTTAGTAGCACACACTTATTGGCATTGTAGTGTTCAGAATAGGTGTAGTAGCTGAAAAGAACATTGTGTGTTAATGTGTTTTAATACTGACAATAACAATTATTCAAGTCTGGATTTGTTGTTTCTGTGCTATGTCATCCAGGAATGAGTTGTCCTTACTTGTTGGTGGTGGAGTTGTTGTCTTAGAACACACCGTCAAGTCTGAAAGCAAGAAGAGAGAGAGGAGTCGCTGATGAATATATACAAATAGAGTAATGTAGAGATTGACACGTCGAAGGTAACTACCACTGTACTTATAAGTTACACACTTTGATTTCTTGACTATAACTCGGGACATCTTTCTGGATATTACAATAAAAAAAAAGGTGGAGTCATATTTCATTCGAGGAAAAGACATTTACAATTATTGCCGAACTATTGCGACCCAACTCAAAAGAGCATGCATTAACGTGCCTGACAATTTCTACTTCCACATCACCTTTTTAATATATTGGATAAAAAAAACAGCCATTTAGAAGAGATATGTGTTTGATAAATTACAACTTTGTTTCATGCATTTGTCCATCCATCGTCTTCCACTTGTCCGGGGCCAGCTCACATAGGCAGCAGGCTTAGGACGGTATTTGAGACGTCTCTCCCCAGCAACACTTCCTGGGGAACTCCAAGACGTTCCTATACCAGACGAGATACATAATCTCTCCAGGGTGTTCTGGGTCCACCCAGTAGCCTCTTACCAGTTGGCCAAGCCCAGAAAACCTCAAAAGGTAGGCGTCCAGAAAGCATCCGGATCAGATGCCCTCATAACCTCAGCTGGCTGTCCGAGCTCCTCCCCTATTTCGAAGGTTGAGCCCAGCTACCCTACGAAGGAAGCTCATTCTTTCGGACACTAGCCAAAGCTCATGACCATAGGCGAGGGTCAGAACGTACATGGACTGGTAAATTGATAGTTTTGCCTTTTGGCTCAGCTCCCTCTTGACCACAATAGTCCGGTACCACTCATGTAACACTACTGATGCTGCCAAAACCACCTGTACATCGCACACTCCATTTTACCCAACCACCATGTGACACTGAAGATGCATGCCAGCCAAGGCAGCCCAAGCCTTCAGCATCTTAGGTTTTGAAAGAACAGTTTTAACTTGGGAGGAATTGGAGGATGGGCACTTTGCTTCCGCAAATACTCGGCTTTCATGGACCAATGTATCAGCTGCAACATCTGTATGAGCGCTGTGCAGTGTGCTCCCTACTGGTACTGGAATCTCTCATCAACCCCAGGGTCCCCTAATTAGGGGACCCTGGGGTCGACCTAGTTGTTCTGCAGCTCATATGACCTTGATATGAATACCAGACCCTATTGTCCTTGATCTCTAAAGAATCTGCAACTCCTTGCCTTTAAAAAATAAATAAATATATATATATATATATATTTATTTATTTTCTGCATAAATATGATCAAGAGTCTGGTCAAAAAATTACTCCTTGATCGCTCCCTGAGTTTTTTTTTTATTATATTTTTGGTGCCTTCCCAAAGGTAATACTGCACCGCTTTAGAAAGATTAAGATCTAAATCATCCAAATCTAATAATCGCAATGACACTTTTTCAAGCCTTTCCAGTCCAAAAATCATGTTTTTCGGTTCAGAAATAGAACAATTAGCAATTTTGATCTGCATCTTGCTCACACCATGAGCTACATGTACTTCAAATGACTTTATCCTTCCGTGTGTGTCATCTGACGCGCTTTCAGATACGTCTGAGGGCCAATGAGATCCCAGGACCTCGAAACACGGAAGACAAATTCAAGAAAATACTGCCGTTGCTTTCTCGCTGCTCGCGACATCAATACTTTACAAACAGTAAAGTCCTACTACTGGATGATTCGTACAGTCTCCACGGTTACATACATGGTACTTCGTTGAACGAAATCTGCCGTTATTAGGGGTACTAAATTAGTTAAATAGTGAAACGTTATAATCGCTCAGTCATGTTGAGGAGCTTACGGAATTACGGAATTATAAAAATATAACAATCTTTTTTTTAAATGTAGTCCATCGTTTCTCTTCTCACAAGGGTTTACAGTACTTTAGCCGTTTAAATGTATTAGATCGGACCTGTGGATGATGATCTAGAAGCGTTTGAGTTTTTTAAAACTCATTTCTGGAAAATATGTATAAAAAAAAAAAAAGCTCTGGGCGGTTAAGAGCACTGGTATTACTAAAAGGGTTTCTACAATGAGACACATCATATTCTGGCTTGAAAGCAGTAACGACCACAGACCAACTTACTGAGTGGATCAGCAGGCTGGCAGTATTGTCCATCAGGAGGAACGGTGTTGATGCATCCACATGTGTCCTCAGTGGTGTTGTCACAGGTCCCGTACTGGACACAGTAGTCACATGGCCAACGATACTGGTCCTCACATCTGCACTGGTAACCACCGCTGCTCGGAGAGCAAACTGGAGACAATCATATACATTGTGTAAAACATGTGCATGTGGAACACATTTCAAATACATACATTTTTATATAAATAGAGCTATGAAAACCTGTAGAATATTTGCAGTTATACCAAACAAAGTTCGGTGTTTGGTGTTATCTTAAAGATATTTGATGTCACATTCACAAGAGCATCTGAAGCTGCTGAACTATCCCAACAGCTATGTTTGTTCATTGTGTCACCTGACGCGGACCGTGCGTTCTCGACCTAGGCCTTCAGTGCCGTATAGTCCATGTAATGGAAATTTAATTAACCTTATCAATCTCCTTTGGAGAAAACAAATGCGATGTGAAACACTTAAATGTCTTTAAGCATTTATTAAACAGAAACTTGGAATAATTCAATTGAATGGGCAGAGCTCGTCACCACAGATGGTTCGGAGGTCTGACCAGGAAAAATAGTTCAACATGAGTTTTATACATCAACAATTATTATTGAAATGTTTGCCCTCCCCCCCCTGCTCCTCCTCAGTGTCTCCTTCCCTCCAGACAAGCCTCATGCTGTCTGGAGGAAGTTGTTTGGCTGCGGCCCTGAGAGCAAGAGTGAGAGCACAGAAAGAAAACAAAACGAAAAGAACAAAAACAATACCGAGATCCACCGGTTATTGCTTCACACGGATGGCGCTGATGAGACTGGGTCAAGATGAACTGAACTCCGCTTTCAGAGTTCAGCTACACATTTAAGAATAAAGCACTTATGATAAATTTCCACCACAGTCCACATCAGGGGCGGGTCAAACCGACCCGCTCAATACGGCGCGTTCATAGAGACTGTCATGTGTGGACAGCAGACGCTCACTCTGCTATACGGACGATTTTTTTGCATTATTACGGTCACACAGGGTGTGTGGACCGACGTGTGGAGCTATTTTAACCACTTTGACAAGAAAAAAAAGGCCATTTATTGACGGTTACTTTAATTGTTTTAAACCATAGGTCTCTTCTCACAAGTGTTATGGTATTGTAGCAATTTAAATGAAGTCAAACAACAATGTGGTTGCGGAGATAATTAAGGTGCCATTTTTTTAAACTTTTTTTTCCTCGAAAATGAGGCGCTGGGGGCTTGGTGCACAAGCAACGGACACTCCGTGGAGCAAGCCTCCAACCTCGGCGTTGCTACGTCATTAAGTCCAAATCAACAACCAGTCACATTTAGGGATAACAAAACAATCCCACAAAACCGCGGCACTAAAACACTGCACACACACACAACACACACACACACACACACACACACACACACACACACACACGACATCTCCAGCAGCTGCTGGCACTTTGGTGAGGGGAGAGGCGCAGATGTAAAAAAAAAGTAACACAACCAGCATTTCACTCACTACATGCCCGTAACCCTCTGTGCGAAAGGCTTAATCAGTAAATCCATCAGCAAGTCCGTTTCTCAGACTTCAGCATGAGATTCTAGGTTCTAGCTTCTAGGTTCTTCTTCTTCTTCCCTTTCTTTCGTTGACATAAGTCACGCTGCCACACTGACCAATCACAGTGCATGTTAATGGTCACGCTGGGCCACTGACCAATCACACGTCCACGCCATTTCGCAGGCGCTGCACGTCAAAGATTACACCCAGCTTGTCAAACTAAAGATCGGATTTGTTGAAGTCCATGACAATCAACCACAGCGTCCACTCCCCGTGTTCTTTAATCTGCAAAGGCTTAAACTGCTTTGCTGGCATAGAGACACAGGAGAAAACAATCTGATTGGATGAAACTATCTTTCAAACCAGCTGCAATAGAAACAGTGCTTCTGGCTGAAGGCAGAGCAACAGAGGAAGACAGGAGTATCAGTCTTAGTGGGCTTCGTAAACTCTAAAGACAACATGTTCTTGTTTTTTGTAACTTCAAAGATCTCTTGACATTTTGCCAGTCAGAGTCATCTGATGATGTCATTGAGTGTCATGATTAGCAACTGGTGCCTTTTGAAGTTATTGGTCATTTTGTCAAATATGTTGCACACATCAAATGTGATTAATTCACTGTGAATTAATTAAACATTTGCTGATAACCTTGTCATGGAACTTGATAAATGATGCATGCCAAACCCATTTTTCTGTGATGAAAACAAAACAATTCTTATTTTCCAGTGATTTTACATTAAAGAAAACATACTTATTAATACAGTAGTATGTTCCATTTCAACCAATAGCTCCCCTTAAATGCTTCTCACTGGACCTCTACAAAGCTTCACTCTCACCTGTAGATATATTTAGGTCAGTGACTTGAATGTCGTCAGTGATGTTGATTGGGTAAGAGGTGTTCCTCAGTAGTTCTATGACAGCAGCATCTGTGGTGTTCAGCTCAATAGAGATCAGGTATTCATAGAGGACTGGAGGAGCTGCAGAGACAGAAAGAGGCATTGTGTTTTATTATTTCTGATCTGTGCTGTGATTAATAGGATTTCTGTGGTCTTTACAGTCTTACCTGTTGGTGGTGGAGAGGTTGTTGAATCAGTACAGGGGAAGAAGTCTGTCAGGGATAAGAAAGAGAAACGTTTTTGTTGAATAAGAACTAATGCACAAGCATACAATGGTTTTACTGTGGCCATAAACACGTGTTTTCTCCTCATACACCGTCTCAAAAGAAACGGCTAAGATACAAATGACACTGTATACAAATTGAAAATAATCAGTAATACCCTCTCCATTGTTATCAGAACATGAACAAGATAAGAACTGTCACAGCAATAACTTAATTGTTCAAACTGGCTTTGTTTCTTTTGCCAAACCAGATGTTTGATGGTGAACATCTTACTGAGCTCATCAGCAGGCTGGCAGTATTGTCCATCAGGAGGAACGGTGTTGATGCATCCACATGTGTCCTCAGTGGTGTTGTCACAGGTCCCGTACTGGACACAGTGGTCACATGGCCAACGATACTGGTCCTCACATCTGCACTGGTAACCACCGCTGCTCGGAGAGCAAACTGGAGACCATCATATACATTGTGTAAAACATGTGCATGTGGAACACATTTCAAAGACATACATTTTTTTATTCAAACACAACCTTTTAAAACCTGTAGAATATGTGCAGTTATTGCAAACAAAGTTCAGTCTTTGGTGTTATCTAAAAGACGGTATCAGTCTTAGTGTGATTCGTAAACTCAGAAGACAACAGGTTCTTATTTTTGTAACTTCTTAATTGGTGATACACCATCATATCTTAAGCAGCTTATAGTACCATATTACCCCACTAGAGAGCTCATAGTACCATATTACCCCACTAGAGAGCGTATAGTACCATGTTACCCCACTAGAGAGCTCATAGTACCATATTACCCCACTAGAGAGCTCATAGTACCATATTACCCCACTAGAGAGCTCATAGTACCATGTTACCCCACTAGAGAGATCATAGTACCATATTACCCCACTAGAGAGCTCATAGTACCATATTACCCCACTAGAGAGCTCATAGTACCATATTACCCCACTAGAGAGCTCACAGTACCATATTACCCCACTAGAGAGCTTATAGTACCATATTACCCCACTATAGAGCTCATAGTACCATATTACCCCACTAGAGAGTTCATAGTACCATATTACTCCACTAGAGAACGTATAGTACCATATTACCCCACTAGAGAGCTTATAGTACCATATTACCCCACTAGAGAGTTCATAGTACCATGTTACCCCACTAGAGAGCTCATAGTACCATATTACCCCACTAGAGAGCTTATAGTACCATATTACCCCACTAGAGAGTTCATAGTACCATGTTACCCCACTAGAGAGCTCATAGTACCATACTACCCCACTAGAGAGCTCATAGTACCATATTACCCCACTAGAGAGCTCATAGTACCATATTACCCCACTAGAGAGTTCATAGTACCATGTTACCCCACTAGAGAGCTCATAGTACCATATTACCCCACTAGAGAGTTCATAGTACCATGTTACCCCACTAGAGAGCTCATAGTACCATACTACCCCACTAGAGAGCTCATAGTACCATATTACCCCACTAGAGAACTTATAGTACCATATTACCATATTGCAGATTGCATCTAACTCAAACTTTGTCTGTGTGCCAAGTGTGTAGGAGAACTATGGTGGAAAACATGAAAACGTGAATGGCCAATGTTTGGGTTGTATTTGCTGTGCTCATTCTAATGTGATGAAAACAAAACAATTATTATTTTCCAGTGGTTTTACATTAAGGAAAACTTATAATATGTTCCATTTCAACCAATAGCTCCCCTTAAATGCTTCTCACTGGACCTCTACAAAGCTTCACTCTCACCTGTAGATATATTTAGGTCAGTGACTTGAATGTCGTCAGTGATGTTGATTGGGTAAGAGGTGTTCCTCAGTAGTTCTATGACAGCAGCATCTGTGGTGTTCAGCTCAATAGAGATCAGGTATTCATAGAGGACTGGAGGAGCTGCAGAGACAGAAAGAGGCATTGTGTTTTATTATTTCTGATCTGTGCTGTGATTAATAGGATTTCTGTGGTCTTTACAGTCTTACCTGTTGGTGGTGGAGAGGTTGTTGAATCAGTACAGGGGAAGAAGTCTGTCAGGGATAAGAAAGAGAAACGTTTTTGTTGAATAAGAACTAATGCACAAGCATACAATGGTTTTACTGTGGCCATAAACACGTGTTTTCTCCTCATACACCGTCTCAAAAGAAACGGCTAAGATACAAATGACACTGTATACAAATTGAAAATAATCAGTAATACCCTCTCCATTGTTATCAGAACATGAACAAGATAAGAACTGTCACAGCAATAACTTAATTGTTCAAACTGGCTTTGTTTCTTTTGCCAAACCAGATGTTTGATGGTGAACATCTTACTGAGCTCATCAGCAGGCTGGCAGTATTGTCCATCAGGAGGAACGGTGTTGATGCATCCACATGTGTCCTCAGTGGTGTTGTCACAGGTCCCGTACTGGACACAGTGGTCACATGGCCAACGATACTGGTCCTCACATCTGCACTGGTAACCACCGCTGCTCGGAGAGCAAACTGGAGACCATCATATACATTGTGTAAAACATGTGCATGTGGAACACATTTCAAAGACATACATTTTTTTATTCAAACACAACCTTTTAAAACCTGTAGAATATGTGCAGTTATTGCAAACAAAGTTCAGTCTTTGGTGTTATCTAAAAGACGGTATCAGTCTTAGTGTGATTCGTAAACTCAGAAGACAACAGGTTCTTATTTTTGTAACTTCTTAATTGGTGATACACCATCATATCTTAAGCAGCTTATAGTACCATATTACCCCACTAGAGAGCTCATAGTACCATATTACCCCACTAGAGAGCTTATAGTACCATATTACCCCACTAGAGAGCTCATAGTACCATATTACCCCACTAGAGAGCTCATAGTACCATATTACCCCACTAGAGAGTTCATAGTACCATATTACCCCACTAGAGAGCTCATAGTACCATATTACCCCACTAGAGAGCTCATAGTACCATATTACCCCACTAGAGAGCTCATAGTACCATATTACCCCATTAGAGAGCTCATAGTACCATATTACCCCACTAGAGAGCTCACAGTACCATATTACCCCACTAGAGAGCTTATAGTACCATATTACCCCACTATAGAGCTCATAGTACCATATTACCCCACTAGAGAGTTCATAGTACCATATTACTCCACTAGAGAACGTATAGTACCATATTACCCCACTAGAGAGCTCATAGTACCATATTACCCCACTAGAGAGCTCATAGTACCATATTACCCCACTAGAGAGCTCATAGTACCATATTACCCCACTAGAGAGCTTATAGTACCATATTACCCCACTAGAGAGTTCATAGTACCATGTTACCCCACTAGAGAGCTCATAGTACCATATTACCCCACTAGAGAGCTTATAGTACCATATTACCCCACTAGAGAGTTCATAGTACCATGTTACCCCACTAGAGAGCTCATAGTACCATACTACCCCACTAGAGAGCTCATAGTACCATATTACCCCACTAGAGAGCTCATAGTACCATATTACCCCACTAGAGAGCTTATAGTACCATATTACCCCACTAGAGAGTTCATAGTACCATGTTACCCCACTAGAGAGCTCATAGTACCATATTACCCCACTAGAGAGTTCATAGTACCATGTTACCCCACTAGAGAGCTCATAGTACCATACTACCCCACTAGAGAGCTCATAGTACCATATTACCCCACTAGAGAACTTATAGTACCATATTACCATATTGCAGATTGCATCTAACTCAAACTTTGTCTGTGTGCCAAGTGTGTAGGAGAACTATGGTGGAAAACATGAAAACGTGAATGGCCAATGTTTGGGTTGTATTTGCTGTGCTCATTCTAATGTGATGAAAACAAAACAATTATTATTTTCCAGTGGTTTTACATTAAGGAAAACTTATAATATGTTCCATTTCAACCAATAGCTCCCCTTAAATGCTTCTCACTGGACCTCTACAAAGCTTCACTCTCACCTGTAGATATATTTAGGTCAGTGACTTGAATGTCATCAGTGATGTTGATTGGGTAAGAGGTGTTCCTCAGTAGTTCTATGACAGCAGCATCTGTGGTGTTCAGCTCAATAGAGATCAGGTATTCATAGAGGACTGGAGGAGCTGCAGAGACAGAAAGAGGCATTGTGTTTTATTATTTCTGATCTGTGCTGTGATTAATAGGATTACTGTGGTCTTTACAGTCTTACCTGTTGGTGGTGGAGAGGTTGTTGAATCAGTACAGGGGAAGAAGTCTGTCAGGGATAAGAAAGAGAAACGTTTTTGTTGAATAAGAACTAATGCACAAGCATACAATGGTTTTACTGTGGCCATAAACACGTGTTTTCTCCTCATACACCGTCTCAAAAGAAACGGCTAAGATACAAATGACACTGTATACAAATTGAAAATAATCAGTAATACCCTCTCCATTGTTATCAGAACATGAACAAGATAAGAACTGTCACAACAATAACTTAATTGTTCAAACTGGCTTTGTTTCTTTTGCCAAACCAGATGTTTGATGGTGAACATCTTACTGAGCTCATCAGCAGGCTGGCAGTATTGTCCATCAGGAGGAACGGTGTTGATGCATCCACATGTGTCCTCAGTGGTGTTGTCACAGGTCCCGTACTGGACACAGTGGTCACATGGCCAACGATACTGGTCCTCACATCTGCACTGGTAACCACCGCTGCTCGGAGAGCAAACTGGAGACCATCATATACATTGTGTAAAACATGTGCATGTGGAACACATTTCAAAGACATACATATTTTATATAATTAGAGCTTTGGAAACCTGTAGAATATTTGCAGTTATTGCAAACAAAGTTCAGTGTTTTGTGTTAACTAAAATATGTTTGATGTCACATTCACAAGAGCATCTGAAGCTGCTGAACTCTCCTAACAGCTATGTGTGTTCATTGTGTCACCTGACTTCAAGGATTGATCCGACCTGACTGCAAAGTCAGGTGGTGAAGTGGTAAAGACACAGTATCAGTCTTAGTGGGGTTGGTCAACTCTGAAGACACCAAACGTTTTGTTTTAACTTTTTTTTTAAACTCTGCGAGTCAGAATCTTCATATGATGACGTCATTGAGTTTCGTGATTAGCTGCTGGTGCATTTTGAAGTTAGGAAGCATTTAGCCAATGTTTAAAAAGAAAATACAGTTCTTCGCTATGTGACTGGACCCTCGACAAAAGGTTGGAATCCACCAATACATTCAATGTGTAAAATATGTTAAATACATCACAGGGTGAAAGAAATGTGTATATACTGAATAACGTAAAGGTGCAGTGTGCAAGATGTAGGATTAATATATCATTCCATGTTTTCTAATAGCTCCCCGAAAATGTGGCACACTGGACCATTTGAAATGCGTTAAACTTACCTGTAGTTATATTTAAGTCAGAGACTTGAACATTGGTAGTGATGTTAATTGGGTAACTGATTTCTCTCAGTAGTTTTATGTCAGTATCATCTGTGGTGTTCAGCTCAATAGAAATCATGTATTCATAGACGACTGGAGGAGCTGCAGAGACAGAAAGAGGCATTGTGTTGCATTAAAATATGTAACTAAAAAGTGGAATCCTTGAAGTGAAAATACATTACAGAAAGTATTTCAACAAATGTCATCCAGGAATGAGTTATCCTATCGGTTATTTCTAAATACCTACTGGTAACATTAGCTGTTGGTGTAACAGTTGGCGTTGAATCTGGAAAACCAAAAACATTGTACAACAATGTGTTAATACTGACAATACAACTTATTCAAGTCTGGATTTGTGGTTTATATGCTTAAACAATAACTATACTGGTAAAGATAGCTGTTGGTTGTGATGTCGTGTTCAGAGACATTTCATAACAGTGTGTTACTGCTGACAGTATAAGTCAACAGTATTCTAGCCCGAATCAGTTGCCTTTACAACATTTATATTGCACTTTAAGTGATGGATAGTTTAAATACCAAATACCGTGGTGTAACTACCAGGTTATAAGCATGAAGAACATATTGTTGTTGGTGTTATGGAAACCTTTGTAGTGTTAACATCTGATGCATCAATTGTTGTTGAATCTGAAAAATCTATATAATGTTGAATGTTTAAAGAAAACATATTTAAAGTCAGGAAGGACCTGAATGGTTTCAAGCCAATATTAACCAGAAGAGTGTTGCCAATGCTTAGTATCTAACAACGTCATGGTAACTTGAGTTGGTGTACTTATGTGTGATGTAGTGCTCTGATGTGTTGTAGCATGAGTATTGAGTCTGTATTGACTGTAAGGTTTTACTACATTTGACTTGTACACATATTTCATTATCACTTCATTATCAAGTATGTTAACCTGCAGAATAAAATCATTGGAGACAATAGCTGCCTTGTTATAACAAGGAAGGGTGATGTAAGGATTGTTTAGTAGCACTCATTTATTGGAGACGTTGTAGTGTTTGCAATAGGTGGAGCTGAAAAGAACATTGTGTGTTAATGTGTTAATACTGACAATAACAATTATTCAAGTCTGGATTTGTTGTTTCTATGCTTAAACAATATTTTTCCAACACTTACTCGTTGCAGTTGTTGTAGACGTTGGGGGTACTGCTGTTGTGGAATCTGAAAAGATGATTTTATAAGCAAGTATATTTAACAGAAAAGTGGAATCCTTGAAGTGAAAATATATTACAGAAAGTATTTCAACAAATGTCATCCAGGAATGAGTTATCCTATCGGATATTTCTAAATACCTACTGGTAACATTAGCTGTTGGTGTAACAGTTGGCGTTGAATCTGGAAAACCAAAGTTTTTAGTGCTCTGATGTGTTGTAGCATGAGTATTGAGTCTGTATTGACTGTAAGGTTTTACTACATTTGACCCGTACACATATTTCACTATCACTTCATTATCAAGTATGTTAACCTGCAGAATAAAATCATTGGAGATAATAGCTGCCTTGTTATAACAAGGAAGGGTGATGTAAGTATTGTTTAGTAGCACTCATTTATTGGCATTGTGGACGTTGTACTGTTCACAATAGATGTAGTAGCTGAAAAGAACATTTTACACACTATGAAACTAATTTGTACCAACATTTTTTTTTTAAATGTCAGAAAAATAGAAAACAAATAAATTGAACAGTCAATTTTTTTTTTTCATTTCAAGATTGTAAAACTAAGAATACATTACATTTGTTGTAGCAACTGTTAAATCTGAATAGACCGTTTTAACAATAATCGTCAGAAAAGTGTCGTCTAATCTTATTTCTAAATACTTGTGTGCTTGTCATAAGTTGAATACTGTCTTCTCAGTCTTACTTGTTGGTGGTGGAGTTGTTGTCTTAGAACACACCGTCAAGTCTGAAAGCAAGAAGAGAGGAGTACTGGTACTGGAATCTCTTTAAGAGCACTGGTATTACTAAAAGGGTTTCTACAATGAGACACATCATATTCTGGGTTGAAAGCAGTAACGACTATGGACCAACTTACTGAGTGGATCAGCAGGCTGGCAGTATTGTCCATCAGGAGGAACGGTGTTGATGCATCCACATGTGTCCTCAGTGGTGTTGTCACAGGTCCCGTACTGGACACAGTGGTCACATGGCCAACGATACTGGTCCTCACATCTGCACTGGTAACCACCGCTGCTCGGAGAGCAAACTGGAGACCATCATATACATTGTGTAAAACATGTGCATGTGGAACACATTTCAAAGACATACATTTTTTTATTCAAACACAACCTTTTAAAACCTGTAGAATATGTGCAGTTATTGCAAACAAAGTTCAGTCTTTGGTGTTATCTAAAAGACGGTATCAGTCTTAGTGTGATTCGTAAACTCAGAAGACAACAGGTTCTTATTTTTGTAACTTCTTAATTGGTGATACACCATCATATCTTAAGCAGCTTATAGTACCATATTACCCCACTAGAGAGCTCATAGTACCATATTACCCCACTAGAGAGCGTATAGTACCATGTTACCCCACTAGAGAGCGTATAGTACCATGTTACCCCACTAGAGAGCGTATAGTACCATATTACCCCACTAGAGAGCTCATAGTACCATATTACCCCACTAGAGAGCTTATAGTACCATATTACCCCACTAGAGAGCTCATAGTACCATATTACCCCACTAGAGAGCGTATAGTACCATATTACCACACTAGAGAGCGTATAGTACCATATTACCCCACTAGAGAGCTCATAGTACCATATTACCCCACTAGAGAGCGTATAGTACCATATTACCCCACTAGAGAGCGTATAGTACCATGTTACCCCACTAGAGAGCGTATAGTACCATATTACCCCACTAGAGAGCTCATAGTACCATATTACCCCACTAGAGAGCTTATAGTACCATATTACCCCACTAGAGAGCTCATAGTACCATATTACCCCACTAGAGAGCTCATAGTACCATATTACCCCACTAGAGAGCTTATAGCACCATATTACCCCACTAGAGAACTCATAGTACCATATTACCCCACTAGAGAATTTATAGTACCATATTACCCCACTAGAGAGCTCATAGTACCATATTACCCCACTAGAGAACTCATAGTACCATATTACCCCACTAGAGAGCTCATAGTACCATATTACCCCACTATAGAGCTCACAGTACCATATTACCCCACTAGAGAGCTCACAGTACCATATTACCCCACTAGAGAGCTCACAGTACCATATTACCCCACTAGAGAGCTTATAGCACCATATTACCCCACTAGAGAGCTCACAGTACCATATTACCCCACTAGAAAGCTCATAGTACCATATTACCCCACTAGAGAGCTCACAGTACCATATTACCCCACTAGAGAGCTCACAGTACCATATTACCCCACTAGAGAGCTCACAGTACCATATTACCCCACTAGAGAGCTTATAGCACCATATTACCCCACTAGAGAGCTCACAGTACCATATTACCCCACTAGAAAGCTCATAGTACCATATTACCCCACTAGAGAGCTCACAGTACCATATTACCCCACTAGAGAACTCATAGTACCATATTACCCCACTAGAGAGCTCATAGTACCATATTACCCCACTAGAGAGTTCATAGTACCATGTTACCCCACTAGAGAGCTCATAGTACCATACTACCCCACTAGAGAGCTCATAGTACCATATTACCCCACTAGAGAACTTATAGTACCATATTACCATATTGCAGATTGCATCTAACTCAAACTTTGTCTGTGTGCCAAGTGTGTAGGAGAACTATGGTGGAAAACATGAAAACGTGAATGGCCAATGTTTGGGTTGTATTTGCTGTGCTCATTCTAATGTGATGAAAACAAAACAATTATTATTTTCCAGTGGTTTTACATTAAGGAAAACTTATAATATGTTCCATTTCAACCAATAGCTCCCCTTAAATGCTTCTCACTGGACCTCTACAAAGCTTCACTCTCACCTGTAGATATATTTAGGTCAGTGACTTGAATGTCATCAGTGATGTTGATTGGGTAAGAGGTGTTCCTCAGTAGTTCTATGACAGCAGCATCTGTGGTGTTCAGCTCAATAGAGATCAGGTATTCATAGAGGACTGGAGGAGCTGCAGAGACAGAAAGAGGCATTGTGTTTTATTATTTCTGATCTGTGCTGTGATTAATAGGATTACTGTGGTCTTTACAGTCTTACCTGTTGGTGGTGGAGAGGTTGTTGAATCAGTACAGCGGAAGAAGTCTGTCAGGGATAAGAAAGAGAAACGTTTTTGTTGAATAAGAACTAATGCACAAGCATACAATGGTTTTACTGTGGCCATAAACACGTGTTTTCTCCTCATACACCGTCTCAAAAGAAACGGCTAAGATACAAATTACACTGAATAGTAATTGAAAATAATCAGTAATACCCTCTCCATTGTTATCAGAACATGAACAAGATAAGAACTGTCACAACAATAACTTCGTATTGTAGTACTCACTGTAATGGTGTACTGACTGGCAGTACTGTCCATCGTTGGGAAAAGCTTTAATGCACCCACACGTGCTGGTTGTATTACCATCACATTTCCCATAGGTGGCACACTTCTCACAAGGCCAAAGGTAGTCATCCTCACATTGGCACTGAATCCCAGAGTCATCACCGCTGCAAACTAAAAGCAAAAGAATAAAACACACCATTCTCTTATAAAAAGGTAAAACAGTTCAAGATTGACAAATTCTAGCATCTCTGTGTCTTTACCTGTCGTGATATTAGCCTCTGAGATGTTTAATTGGGTGCTGACTTCGATGGGGAAAGGTGTGCTGTTCAGGATGCTCCTCAGTGTATCTGCGTCCGGGGTTCTCACCTCGACGAAGATCTGGTATTCATAAAGAATCGGAAGTTCTATTGGAAAAGAGAGTGGAATTAGAAGCTATTTCCTTTGTCATTATCTTTGTTCCAAATCGAGGTCATGTGATGACACCCGAGCTCAGACTGCGAGATGCAGCTGAAAGCCCTGAACCATCTTAATTCTGACTGTTCTCATCTTTTTTTTGCACAAGCGCGTAAACACATTACAGCCACGCTCATATGTGTGTGCGCAGTCTTACGTTAGGCCTTTATATAAGATGAGGCCAAGTTCAGCAAAGAGAGCAGGTTCAAATGACATGAGGCCTCGGATGAACTAACTAAAACAATACTTAAAGATGCCGCGTTTTCCATATCCATCAAAAACATGCATCTGACATGTAAAAGACCACAGTTAATAAAAGCCTCACATGAAGCACACGGTAACCTGTAAAATCACCTGTCTGTGGCTGGCAGTACTCCCCATTGGTGGGGAAACTGTTGATGCAGCGGCATGAGCCTCCCAGGATGCTGTCACAGGCTTCATGCGTGATACAGATTGTGTAGGACCAACCATACTGCTCCTCACACCGGCACTGGAAGCTGGTACCGTTTGAGGAACACACTAAACCAAACCAAACAACACGTGTTAAAATACATGCAGCAGTTTCATAGGTTTGGTTGAACTACGAGGAACACGAGGCGCAGCTTTCCATCAATCATTCATCGGCCGCCGATGTTTGGCCCCTGGATTTGATTAGTTGATCTTTAACTTTAACCGTGTGTGTGTGTGTGTGTGTGTGTGTGTGTGTGTGTGTGTGTGTGTGTGTGTGTGTGTGCACAGGCATTGATAGTTTCCCTTTAGTTTTTGTTGTTGTTGTTGACATATACCCTGTTTTCAGCTAAATTAGCCCTTATATTCATTTTTTATTTTTTTCTGCGAGGAAGAAATAGGCGATACGACTCCTTTTCAACGCCAAGAACGGACCAGAAAACAGGTTCAGTAAACTGGAGAATGCAGCATCGATACCCTTCCAGATAAACTGCATTCTAAACATTCCTTTATGAGAAAAAAAAAAACGCACTTTCGCATTTTCAAACTAAGTAAATTGAAACTAGTGCTGTCATATTAGCGCGTTATTAGCGCGTTATTAGCGCGTTATTAGCGCGTTATTAACGGCGTTAACGCAAACCAATTTTAACGCCGTCAATTTTATTAACGGCGTTAACGCATTTTAATTTTTCTATTTATTTTTTTTCCGCGAGCACCACGCTTGTAGCTTGTAGAGTTGTAGCTCAACCGGAAGCAAAACAATAGGCACGCCGTTTGGCCTTGGAAGCTAGGCTAACGTTACGGTTTGAAATGAATGAATGGTGAGCGCGATACGGCAAAATGAATGATATTCAGTGAACTGAACAGGTGCGCGTGCCAGAAGGAAGAAGAGTGAACACATTGAACACAGCAGGAGAGAACGCAACGTTAGCCAGCTAGCTAAAGCTCCGGTGGAACATTATTAGCTAACGCTACCGTTTTTGAGGAGGTAAATTTTGAGGTGAGGGGACTGACAAGGCAGAAGGTAAAGTGGTCCACCGTTCTATCAATAAGCAGACCTGCCAACCTGTACGCAATCTGCGTAGCGGATACGCATTTTGACGTCAAAGTACGCTGGTAAAAATGAGTCTAAAATTAATTTTAGACTAATTGACCAGCACACATTATATGCAATGCAATATAATGCATGACGAGTATTTAATGACTTATCAATATATAGGTTATATATCAAGGTTGGCAGGTCTGAATAAGGCTAAACTAGAAGTTAACACCAATACAAACATTATTTTTGCAGAATGAGTGTGTTAGGGGAGAAGGATGCAGCCATTGTTAAACAGCTGGATTGAAATGCAGCTGGAACTGGTCGTGGCTAAAACTGGAAGGCAAGGTCTCAATAAAAGGGCAAGAGGTGTCCTTTCATCTAGGAGATGTATTCTCCAAAATCAACAGGCAGGGATTCACCAGATGCATTCTCTGCATCAAAGATATAAATGATGCTAACAAAGGCAGCCATGCTCTCCCTTACCACATTGTGCCTCATATACTGTAAATGTTAGACCAGTGACAGGCTGGCATGAAATGGCTTGCATAATACTTAGTAAGGAGGCCATAATCATGTTTGACTCATGGCTGAAGTTAAGTTTCTCCAGCTCTCCCCAGGTTGGCAAAAAAAGCATCTCAAAATGCATCAGATTGATGCTTTAAAATATGGAATATTTAAATGTTTCTTACGGGGGAGCATGAGGACCCCCTAGAGGGGTAATATCCTTCTCACCTTTTTCACCCCTGACCCGTTTTCATGCCTGGTGCACTCTATCATTTTATTTTGTAAACCCTTGTTTACCTGAAATGTGCAGTGATTTTATTTTGTACCGCCCTGTTTGGCAGTTGTTTTTCAATAAAATAAAGCAAGCCAATCCACTTTTTCATGTTGATTAGAGCATTAAAATGCAAAAAGAAAATTGCGATTAATTGCGATTAATCGCGAGTTAACTATGACATAAATGCGATTAATCGCGATTAAATATTTTAATCGTTTGACAGCACTAATTGAAACCAAAACCAAAAGGCAAAAAAATGACTTAGTTATGTTTAAGCAACCAAAGTCCTTGGTTAGGTTTCGTAAAACATCATGCATCGAATGCTGCAACTCTGTTATGTTGTTCATTCTGGTCACATGACATCTATTGTACTTCTGTCCATCCTGATAGAGGATCCTCCTCTGTTGCTCTCCTGAAGGGTTCTTCCCTTTTCTCCCCGTCATAAGTTATTTTTGGGGAGTTTTCCCTGGACAGAGGATGTCGTATGTGTACAGATTGTAAAGAACTCTGAGGATAATTTGTCATTTGGGCTTTAAATGTAATTGAATTAATTGAATGGTTTGGCTAAAAATAAATAATGTTTTTTATGTGGTTTAACGTTGACTTTTTTATTTCACACAGTGTTGGTGTTTAGTTTGTTTACAGTTTAGAAATATTTGACCAGTGCTTATTAAGTAAACTCCATGCCTCTCGCTGCTTTGGGAAAGGGAAAGTCCCAGTTAGTAACAAGGAAGGAGCGTATTAATAATAGAAACAGTTTAATGGTGCTGCTTTATCACCTCTCCCAGGTATCTGCAGTTAATATGTGAGACAATGCATTGGGCATCAATGCAGAGAGCTAAGGGGCATTCCTGTGAGAAACTGTAATACTATCTCTAACATTAGAAATGTCTTCATGAAAGAGAATAGCAATATGGAATCCATCCGGAGTGGATTGAATGGGTGGTGTCCCTCCGTCAAGGTGCACCGCACACTTTGCTACACATGCGCCGTGATTCACAAGTTGTCCGGCCAGGAAGCTCCAGTCTCACCTGTGGTGATGTTGATGTGCGTGACGTTCACAGTGGGACCCAAGGCCACGGCGAAGGTGCCGCCGTCCAGGAGGCTTTTAAGGTAGCCCACCGTCTCAATGTCGGTAATGTTCAGCTCCACGTCCACGTCGTACTCAATTGGAGCCGACGGCGCTGGAGGAAAAACACACAACCGGGTGATTTAGGGTTCATGTCTCGTTCGGGTTCAGGACCACTTTGCAGGTAATTTAGACAACGGCGGTTTTAGGTCAAACTTGAATTTGTGTTCCTTAGACCTTCAAATATCACACTGAATTTCACGTACTGTTTAAAAGACCCCAGGGCTCATGTGCAATCAGAGTGTTATTCATCAGTGAGACCTTCAAAAGCAAATATCCATCTGGCATTCATTAAATCATCAGACAGGGACATGTTTTAAAGTGCCAGACACATTTCACTGGCATCTGAAAGCTGTCCAACATGGCTGTCTGCTCATATGACAGCAACCCGCTGTAGTTCAATGGAGTGGGAAGCCAGTGAGGAATCGTGTCTTTTTCACTAGTAAAAGCAGTTGGGTCAGTGTACTATAAACCTAACATACATGTATATGTAATATCATTTTCAGGAATTCCTTTATCCTGTTTTTTTTTACATGCTGTGAGTGTCTAGTCTACATGGTCTTTTTTATTATTACCTGCAATACTTTTATAACCATAAAGGGGTAGCAGAGACAAGCCATAGACGGATTACTAAAACATTAGCTCCATATCAACTTTGCCATATAAAATGAATGAAAGGTGACTAGAAAAGTCATGTTGAAACCTTTTCAAAACCAATCACCCCCTAGGGGGGGAGGAATGAGCGATTGTTATATAAAACTGTAAATCATAGCTTGTTTTAAGAAAGGAGAAAAAAAACTGCTGTATTTGGATGTATTGAACACCATAAGTAATATACAAGTAAAATATATGGTTTGGTACATTTGGAAAAAATTAAAATGTCACAGATGTGCGTAAATGTGCTCCAATGTGAGTCCTCACCTGAATGTTCTCTGTTCTAAACCCTCTCTAACTTTGTTCTGCTTCACTTTATCAAAGTCAACCTTTGCAGAGAGAATGTTCACATATTGTGCTATGATTTGGGTTAGAGAATGTTCACATATTGAGCTATGATTTGGGTTAGAGAATGTTCACATATTGTGCTATGATTTGGGTTAGAGAATGTTCACATATTGAGCTATGATTTGGGTTAGAGAATGTTCACATATTGAGCTATGATTTGGGTTAGAGAATGTTCACATATTGAGCTATGATTTGGGTTAGAGAATGTTCACATATTGTGCTATGATTTGGGTTAGAGAATGTTCACATATTGAGCTATGATTTGGGTTAGAGAATGTTCACATATTGTGTATGATTTGGGTTAGAGAATGTTCACATATTGTGTTATGATTTGTGTTAGTGAATGTTCACATATTGTGTTATGATTTGGGTTAGAGAATGTTCACATATTGTGTTATGATTTGGGTTAGAGAATGTTCACATATTGTATTATGATTTGGGTTAGAGAATGTTCACATATTGAGCTATGATTTGGGTTAGAGAATGTTCACATATTGTGCTATGATTTGGGTTAGAGAATGTTCACATATTGTGCTATGATTTGGGTTAGAGAATGTTCACATATTGTGTTATGATTTGGGTTAGAATTGGACCTTACATTTCAAAGAAATAATGTAAGTGATTTTTGTGGACCTGAAACCTTTTCATTTTTTTTCTGTGTGTCATCTTCATTTACTCTTAACCAGTAACATATAGACTGATATTTACACATCTGAACAACATCTCACATGTTCACTTTTTATTATAACACCAAAATTATTCAAATAGTCCTAGTGGTTGCAGAGATACACCCTTTTTAGTTTCGGTATGACATTTTCGAGGAAAGGGCCTAAAAATGGTGTTCTATTGGTTAAAAGCCATCTAATCACCTGGATTTATAGCTTCAAATGAAAAAACATTACATTATACAAACATTAAAGTTGTATTCATGAATCTTCTCATCTAAAAATTTGTTATAAAGCAAATAAGTCTACTTCCCAATATTCATATCATATTCAATCATGTTCATGAACAGCACTCACCATCCCTTTTCTCCCTGGATACAAAGTGTTCTTCTTCGTAGTGCACCTGAGAAAAAAGAGCACACGTTCAGAGAGCTGCTTTGTTATTAATCAAAACCTCTGATCCCATATTTTCCGTTCAGCAGTGGACCTACCGGTGAGACGTGAACTGAGAACCTCCCTGTTTCCAAAACAATAGTTGTCAGTAGAAGGCCTATGATAATCCAGCCATTCTTTGGTATTGCCATTCCTTTTGAGAAAGGGTGGGAAGGACAGAAAAAAAGAATAAGTTACGTAGTTCCATTCAGCTCATTGTCTCACAAATAATAATAATAATAATAATAATAATAATAATAATAATGCATTTCATTTTTAACGCACTTTTCTTTCAAAAGAATCTCAGTGCCACAGAGCCAATATATAGTAAAACAAATGAAAACATACCGTAAAAGCCGGGTTACAAGCCGCTACTACCTTCAGTGGTTGTCGGGGAACTAGCGAGAGCTAGCTGAAGTTAGCGGGGAACTAGCAGCGGCGCTAGCTGGCTACAGCGGGGAACTAGCAGGGACACCCACAGAACGTAGCAGCGGCTTGTAACCAGACTTTCACGGTAGTTAAAACATAGTTAAAGCAACCCATAATAATAATAAATAATAGCTGACAATGAATCAACACAAAGTAAAACATGCCTTCCTGAATAAAAAGGTTTTTAGGCCAGTCTTAAAAGAGTGTCTGAGCTGCCCTCGGGTGGTCAGGGAGCCTGTTCATAGGCGGAACACAGCTCATTGTTTGCATTGTTCAAACAGACAAAGAGATATGGATCTTCAAGCCACCGTACACATGAAAGTCAAGGAAATTATGAATCACTTGAGGGTTTAAAGGTGAGATTGAGAGCACGTCAGCTGTCTCCGCTGAGTGTCGTTCCTTCTGTTAATATATTTCCATATTTAAGTGAGCATGAATCTCGGGTTCTCCCCTGACAATATTGGTGTCGTTATTTCTTTGCTGGAATGCCTGCGTGGGCGGGTCCTTAAAACCGTTGGGAGCATCATTTACGGTAATCCCGATCATGGACAATGAACTGGAAGGGTGTTGTCATTTGTTGCTTTGTTGCATTGGGGATTGGAGCACAAAGCACAGTACGTGCACACCAGAAATGCTGTGGTTGCGTTCTTACTGCTGGAGTTACAGCACGTCCTGACGGCCTGGCTGTTTGGCGTCAACACAAATAGAGCCAGGAAAGACATTAGCTAGACCCCTACATCCTTAGTAGTATCATGTGGGACAAGCTGCCAGGGAGCTGTGATGACTCAGCGAGTATCGGAAACACATGAGCAAAAATATATATACTAATAAATATCAGTAACACTTCCTGGGATGCCTATATGTCTATAAGACCTTATAAATATACGTATAATGCTTTATAATCTGCTTATGGCACCGTATTATTGTAGTAGGGTTACTACACCAATAATCATAACTAAAACAAAAGCATTTCACAATGACTGATAAGATCAAGTATAACAATACTTCATGACTGATGGTGACTCAGATGGTGTGTTCTGTGTGTGTTCGGCAAGGATTTCATAGTGTATCATAATTCCCATAATTGTAAGCATAACAATCTATTTTATGATTATTTATAATCATCTAATAATCATGTCACCCTTGGCAACACAAGCAGGTTCAGGCGTCACTGCTTCCTGGTTTCACCCAAATACCAAGAAACATAAAGCCGCTCTCTGACGTTTAATTTAATGATATTGTGTTCACTTTATTGAAAGCAATCAATGAGCACTTATGGTGATTTATACCACAAAACACACCTTTAAATGAGTTGTCCACTTCCAGGTGACCTTAACTGCACTGGACAGACACGCGTCCGCATGTTGGCTGTGGCTCCGCAAGATCTAGAGTGTCTGGATGGCACAGAATGGTGACCTGTTCATATTGGAAGTGATTGAGAAATGCAGATATTTAGATTAATAACTATTAAAAACAATTTAACCCCTTGTGTATTTTCAAGGGCACACGCTAATTTAAAGTGTCAATATAGTTTTTCTTAGCATTAACATATCATGATGAAGTTAATGTTGATTGGACAATGTAATGGCTGTGGAATAATGCCACCAATGGCATTGAGATTGGTTCCCTGGAAACCAGGAAGCTATCATTGTCATCCCCAGTTACCAAAGAGTAACAATGGTCAGTTACCATCTGGTAAGGTGAAGGGTGGAACAGCCGGAGAAACACAATGAAGTGAGTCCTGTGCAACTCTGTTCTCAAGAAATGTGCTAGCATTAGCTCCAAAAGTATACAACATGCAGATGAGTATCAAACGCTCATTTGCACGTTGGTGTTGTTATCATGCATTTGCATGAAGCTGAGTGTTGCGATGTGATTGATTTAGTCTAAGCCAGATGTCGGAAAGCCGCGGCTCTTCAGCCCTTCTGTTGCGGCTCCCAGAGGCTTTTTAACAAAAAAACATTCAAATACTGTTTTTTTTTTCTGCACAGTGGACAATCTTTCAAAGGGAACCTCCTCTCATATTGGAGTTTGAGGTGCTACTGTGTCAATGAAAATCAAACATCCAGTCACGTCGCTGCCAAGCCTCTTCCCCTGCAGGTGGCTCATCGTGATCCACAGAGCCCCGCCCTCGCTGAACTATTAAATTCTGCATGAACGTATTAATTTGCTTTCACTGCCAACGATGCTGGCTGACCTGTTTGCTTGATATGATCAAACAACAAAATATGTGATCTTGAAAGACTCTTCCAGAACAAACACACAGTATCTGATCAGTATCAAGCTACGGATGAACGAAGAAGAGCGATTTCTCAACTGCTGCAGCAAACTGAGCAAAATAAATATACTTTCAGGAAGTAGATCACGTCTCCAAACTCCAGTACTGCTGCTGGTTGTGTGGCAGCTCGTGAGACACTGAGGCGTCCGCTAGTGAAGACGGATCCGTCCTTCGGTGCTCAAGTCTAAAACTCCAGCGTAGTGAGGACACTCAGTGTACACGTAGCAAGAGATATGCGTTTTAAAATGTAAACGTAGCAGTGTGGACATGGCCTATTTATTTCAAAGATATTTTATTTAAATAATAAGTTATTACATTTAACCCATCCTTAGCATTCTAGGTGCAGTGGGCGGCTTGTGACGCAACTGGGGTTCAGTGTCTAAAGGACACTTAGACATGTGAGGAGGACAGGTATCGAACCTGCCACCTTGTGGTTACGGGTCTACCACTCTACCCCAGGACCCACACATATGGGGAGGAGTCAAAGCCTGCATGTTTCTTTGTTTATTTGACCTCAATGTGTCACGGTCTTGGGTGTTTGTATGTTTCTACTGCTGCTTCGTTCCACGTGAGCTCCGCACCTTTTTTGGAAAAATAAAATCCCAGTCTTTGTTACTACCTCCATCCTGACAGACGAACCGACCACGGGGCAGGAATACACTGGCAAGGTGCAGGTATAGACGCAGGGGGATCCAGTTAGGGGCACAATGAAGCCTACATATCTCAGTGTACTTTGAGTCTCCTCTTCATAAGAGTTTGATATTGTCATAACAGGTAAAATAGCAATACAATGTCAGGAATTGTTCTATAATTTCATAAATACAACAAACTATAGTTTTTGTACATATAATATGACTATATATACAACTTTATGAGCTGTGATATCAAATAGCTTTTGCGGCTCTTTGGATAGTAAAGGTTGCCGACCCCTGGTCTAGACAAGGAATTATAATATCATGTTTTGATGTATTTCTTGCTTTTTCACCGATTGGTCTAAATCCACTTCCAAATCTGTCCTAGGCTATGAGGAAAAGGGAGAGCAATCTGGTCGTCAAGGATGGGAAAATGGTCTTTGGCCACTTTAATGTGCTTGTTTGGCCGAGTGAACGCTGAATGATGACACAAAGACACGGTGTGTTGACAGAGGTGACAGTGACATGTCATTATGAGCACCAGGGAACATTGGTAGGTTCTCAGGTGACAACAGCTCCTTTAAGTACTGCACTGAACAAAGAAGCATGTTGTCCCATGATTTAAAAGTCTGTGAATTAAAAGTCTCTCAAACATCACGTCAAGACGTCCTCAATTCTACATCCACCAATCGGACCAGAACAAAGCCAAACGCAGTGAAAGCTGCTGTAGTTTTATGATGGAAGTTGGCCTTCCTTGGCGGAAAAGGCTGCCGGTGTTTTCAGCTTGCAACAGAGGATCCTGTCCAGAATCGCTCCCTCACTACTCGCTTTATGATAGACGCTGAATAGTTAACTCAATAGAGAGCGCGACATTCAGAGTTCTCACCCTTTCTTGTTGTCATTTTTGAGTCATGTGTAGCAAGTATTGGTGACTTCAACTTTACATTTCCACTCGAGAACTCTGATCTCCGAGTAAGGAAACGGTCCTCAAAGACTGGAGGATACCAACGGACAGCTGGCCAGTGTGTGGAGAGTTGTGCACGGCGCCGACCCAGCCAGACCCCTTTTTGGACTAATACTCTACATTCCGGGATGTGGCAGGCAAAGTGACAGACGTTCACCCCGGGAGCAAAGGACACAAGGAACTAAATCAAGAAGAAACATATCAATTATGGATGACAAGTAGCTCTGCCAGTGTTGCAGTAGGCAGAGGGCTAGACTGTGAGCTGGCTCCTCCAGCCAAAAGCTCCACGGAGCCAAACCAAACATTGCTCCCGTTAATCCCACTCCATAGCATGAGGATCCTTGGACCGTTGTCCGCAAGGACATGAACCAGGCGGCGGGCTACTCTTCACCGCACGGTAACAAAGTGTTCGACAAGTTCTGGATGAGCAAAAGGATGCCATCGCTTAACGTCCCTCATCCTACGTCCCTCTGACTAGTCTCTAATCTGTCTCGTATCCTCGATAATATGATTCTGCATTTGTCTGCAAAAAAATATGCCTTCTCCTCACTTTGCCGATGGATATCAGTCGGATCCGCCAGGTTGCATATCTGGCTCAAAAGATCCAACGGACTTCAGTTATTCTCTGAAGCCTTATCAATCCATAGAATCAACCATCAGGTCTTATCAAACGCTTTCCCGAGTCATGTTGATATGACCCAGCGCATTAGCACAAAGGGGAAATGTTTTCATGCGCTCCACAAAATTAACTCCTTGCCGTTGTAGTCATAGTTATTTTACTACACTGTTTTTGTAATAATTACACTTTCACAGAGAATAAAAGAGAACTGAAAATACTAGTATAAATGGCATTAAAATGACACGGTTATTTCTGCTAAATTAATAATTGGTCAAAACTATGAAAAGAACTGCACACTTAATGATAACATATTAACCCGTTGAAAAATGCCACATATCAAAGTATATTTCAGCTTTCAGAAACACATGTTGATCCTTTTAGAATTATTATGATTTATTTTGACCCTCTTTAATGTCAAGGAATAATTGCGTATGATTATTATTTAACTTTGTCAGTGGATTGGTAGCAAGACTAAACCAACAATACTGAATAACTTCCCAGAAAACACAGTAAATGTGCAGCAGGGACACACACACACACACACACACACACACACACACACACACACACACACATTTCCAAAGCTCCGGTTTGTTGAAAAGTCACCGTGGCACAACATTTCTACACAAAGAGGTCACACTGCCTGTAACCAACGCGCCTCAGAGAGATCATTCCTTAACAAAAAGCCTCTTCAATAAAACACATTGTTCACAGACATGTAAATGCAGCTCTTACCATCCTCTCTCTCTCTCGCGCGCTTGTATGTATGTATGTATCCACGCCTGCGTTCAGGGAACACTCGTCAGTACAGGAGCCCGCAGTGGAGTCTGGAGGCTGTCAACAGGCAAGAGCAGCTATGGGAAACATGCTGCAGCTCACTTCCTGAAATATAGTAAGGGACACTTAGTAGCTCAACAGGTTTAATTATTCCCTCAGCTTCCTTGACTGACCTTATCAGCTCTTCTCTGTTTCCCTGTGTGTATGTGTGAGGAATGAAAGATAGATAAGTTAAGAAAATGGTTTTTCAACGAACAGTTCATGAGAGAATATTATTAAAGTGGCATGGGCAGGAAGTTGAAGAGACAGTTAAAGGGTAAGTTGATGACACCAAGCACCAAGGCACAGACAATGAGTCAGGGGTAAGACGCTGGCAGCTAGATTAATAAATCCATTGTGTCAAAGACAGAGCCGGGTTGATGTACAGGGGAATCCCTTTCATTTTGTTTATGTGAATCAACAAAAGGCACAGAGTAGGTGTCCAGGAAGGATTTATGTATCTAGCGAAGCAATTACACCTCAAACTATCAAGGCTGCTAGGAAACCCACAGAGCCGATCCCAAACAGTCTCAACACTTAACTCAACCCTTAACACAAGCCGACCGCAGACGCCCTAACCTTAACGATTCACGTCAAACAAGCTGATCAAGCGTGCGGCCGGGGAAAGCCCGTCTGGAGACTGAAGCTCCAGACGCTGGCTGACACTGGTCCATTCATCCAGGGCATCTTCTGTGTCAAGTGTTTCTTATTGTCTGCAGTCATTAACGTTCCTGTTATCATTTTTCTGTTATCATCACTGTCAGATGTGCATTCCCCCTTGTTTAATGTGACACACAGCATTGCAGGATGGAGAAGTGCCAGGGTCACTACTTTCTTTTGTAGGAATGTTGGAGGTCGATGCATCGTGGACAGGTCAAACAAACACGGGTATTTTCGTGTCCCGAGAAAAACCCAAAATGTTTTCTGACGATGTGCTCTATGCCGTGACCTTGTGTCTGTAGCCTACCTCACACACCTGACTCAATCAGGTCCTGTTGTCCCAACTCAGAACTGGTTCTGGATACCAACCCTTGTTGGTGTCTACAGTATAAACACTGCAGGGCAGCGCCAGTCCTTGGAAGCACCTGTTCCGGTTATTAGGAGGGGTTTGAGAGGTCCACCCATTGAGGAGTTATTAATTGGCCGACATAATAACATAACTATTTAATAATAACAAAAAAAGACGATGACCGATTAATTGCGCATACAAGCCCCACCTTAAAAAAAATATATTCTAATCTATTACAGACTGTACTGGATATCTGGAACTAAACCTCAAACTCAAAGTAAAAAACAAGCCAATGTAAATCTACTTTTGTAATCGCACTGTAAATGAATCATTAATATGAGAATATTCTAAAGTGTGGTTTGCTAGATTACATCGTCGTAATATGTTTTATTTATTCATAATGGGTGAAACCCAGTCAACGATGACTTATGTGAACTCACTTTGTAACCCAAACCATCATCTTTTAAAATCTGTTTTCAATCTTTTCACTTTCCATGAAGTGAACATTCATGGATGTTTATTTTGGAAAGAGACTGTATGTATTCAAATCAATTAAATTAAATTCACAAATCACAAATGATCCTCAGAGTGCTTTACAATCTGTACACATACCACATCCTCTGTCCGTGATCAGGAACTCCATGCATACAGTAAACCAGAGTCATGATGAAGAACTTACAACTACCAAAAAGAACAGCAACAGTGGATACAAGGAATAACAATGATAATAAAAGCAGTAATGGTATTGGCAATAATAATAGTAGCAGTAGGTGTCGGGCAGCGTCCAGACACAACCACGACCTGTGGAAACCTGAGAGGAGAGAAAGCACCAAGACTCCGGGGAATAAGTAGAGTTATAATGTGCATTAGTCATTGGTGCCCTGGCACGTCCAAAATCAGGGATCAACCGCAGTAACCTCCTTCATAAGCATGAGTTATGTCTCAGTCGCTAGTTTCAAGTCTTCTTCAAAACAGCATGATGTTTGTTTAGTAAAGCGTGGTCCCATTTTGAGTCAAACAGACCATGAAGCAGAGTATGCTTTAGCTGCCAGGTGATTGAGCTGCAGGCGGCTGGAGCTCATGGAGCGACGTCAACCTGAAACCACGAGGTCGCCGGTTCGATACCCGGTCTGTTTGAGCAAGACACTGAACCCAGTTGCTCCCCGGGTGCTTCTCATCTATGTAATATGAGGAATTAAAGATAAGATCTGCCACAGCGGTGAGTTGTTTCGTCTAAAACTTTCACAGTTGGGTTTCTGTTAGTTGCAATTGTTTGGTCTCCTAAAAATGTCTTATTCAGCGTTTGGTTGTTCTTAGCTCCACCCTCTTGTGTAACCTCTGTTTACCAAGAAAACAGATAGCGAGAGCGTCAGTGTACTATAATAATAATAACAATCCATTATTAGTCAGGGAATTTTACAAACATCATATTACATATTTTACATACATAAAAGACATTTTAGTTCTCTGTATTTCAACCCAACCTTAGTACTAAGGAGCGCCCGGGGAGACACTGTGTCTTGCTCACGGACACTTTGACATGCGGACTATGAGGGGACCGGGGATCGAGCCGGCGTCCCACCGCTCGGCCCCTGCATGCTTCTGTGCCCGGACACGGTGATTGTTGTGGAAGAAGGAAAACTCCTTAACAGAGCTTTAAGGTCAAAGACTTCAGAATATGGGGCATATTTCTGTGTCTCCAATCCTTTTAACTTCTAAAGTTTCAAATACTTCACATTCTATGTATGATCTCATGAGGCTAACACTGTCATACCCATGTATGTATGTATGTAATGGGTGTTGTGACCCTTAAAAGGTGTTGCATCTGCCCATCGTTACTTCTAATGCCAGAAAGGTCAGCTGACACACTGATAGCTACCATGTAGTCACCTGATTCAGAGAAAACATTTCCTTTTTTAGTACATTCAATAAAGTAATGTAATCAAAGTGTACGTGGTAAATTGTGACTGTAACTTTAATGTAAGCCAATATATTTTAGAGTATTGATAATGCAGTCTGTAATTGAATGAGTGAGATGTGTGAGCATCAGGTTGTGTCAGCATTGGTGAGCAGTGAGCTGCTCTCCTCTACACATCTTTATAAACAGGGTTGTAGATTTGATACGGCTCTCAATTAATGCTCAATGTTGATCTTAGATCTATATTCTGTTTTGAGAGACGCAGCAGCAGGAAAGACCTCATGAGATCTCATGGAGGCTTTTAGCAAAACGCCAAGAATCGTTGAGTTGCGCATGCGCAGCGTAACCTGTTAACGTAACGTAAACATTTCCACGAAAGTACAGCATTTCTCCATGTATTTATTAATGAGGTTTTATGTCTGTGTGCTTTGTACTTTTGTACTATGTAAAGTTCTCATGTTCATGGAGAGAGGTCGTCCTGAAGCCACAAGGTAGCGTTCATCCTGTTCTCTAGTTTCATGTGGAAGTGTCCTTGATGAGACCCTGAAGCCCCAGAGCTTCACAGCAGCTCACTGCTCCTTCATTACTAAGGATGGTAAAATGTGGAGAATAATGTCCCCACTGCGATATTAATAAAGGATTACATAAAAAAAAAAAAAATTTTTTTTTTAATTTTATATATAAAAAAAATATAAAAAATAAAAATATTTTAAGAGGAACTCTTATGTTTGAAGTGATATTGGTTCACTGAAAATAAAAAATACAGTTGAAATATTGTTTTAACTCAAAAGTGCGTCACATCCTGTCAAGCAGCTTCCCCTGCAGGCGTCTGGTCATGACTCACAGAGCCCCGCCCTCAGGAAACTATCAACGGATAAGTCAGGGAGGAAAGTAGAGTTTAATTCTACGTGGACGTATTAATTTTCTTTCACTGCCATCGATGCTGTCTGACCTGTCTGCTGATGTGTGGCGACAAGTTATCAAACAACAAAACATGTGATGTAGAAAGACTCTTCCAGAACAAACACACAGCATCTGATGAACAGCATCAAGCTGCAGAAGAAGAAGAAGAGCGATTCCTCAACTGCTGCAGTAAACTGAGCAAAATCTACTTTCAGGAAGTGGATCACGTCTCCAAACTCCAGTACTGCTGCTGGTTCTGTGGCAGCTCATGAGACACTGAGGCGTCCGCTAGTGAAGACGGATCCGTCCTCCTGTTTGCGATGCTCTAAAAGTCCTGTAGTGAGGACGCTCAGTGTGAACGTAGCAAAAGATATGAGTTTAAAATGAAAACATCGCGTGGGGATTGAATCTGTTACCTTGTGGTTCAAGGACAAACACTCTACCACATGAGCCACACACATAGATAAGACTTAATGTGCCTAGTTATGTTTTTTAATTGATCTCAATGTAGGCCGACACATGACTATTCTTTTTTCACCTCTTGATAAGAGTTTGATATTGTTATAAAAGGTAAAATAGCAATACAATGTCAAGAATTGTCTTTATTCTTGTTCTATAATTTCATAAATACAACAAACTATAGTTTTTGTATATATAATATGACTATATATACAACTTTATAAGCTGTGATATCAAATAGCTTTTTTTGGGTGGAAAAAAGGGCAAAATGGCTCTTTGGATAGGAAAGGTTGCTGACCCCTGGGTTAGGCAATCACTGAACAGAAACATCAGAACCCTGACAGTTCTCATCTTCCAAATTCTGTTCACTTTTCACAACATCTTTGATAGTTATATAGTATGCGGCCTGGAGCTTCGGCTGCCAGTTGAATCCCTTGATGTGCCTGGAGTCTGTTGACCCGACCCTTGGGCAAGGCTTCCAGCCGCTACCTGAACATTGTGTTTGGTCAATCTCAGCAACAGATTCCATGGCTGCACTGCACACAGCAAGAGGAAACCAGCCAGCGTCAAGGCTAGAGAACTCGCTCCGCAGGTTTCACCGCTCTGCTGGTAAGACTCTGAGACTCAACCGCTCACGTGTCCTCCTGCCAACCGGGTAATTTAAAACCAGAACTTAAAAGGTCATTTCAACTGCTCTTCCTTTGGGCTTTGGGCCATGACTTGAGCAGTGGTGGAATCGCTTGTCCAGGTGGGAAAACGCATGGTTTAATTTCCTTTTGACTAAAACTACTCAAGAGAAAGGCATTCCATCAATGTGCTCTGCCAGTGGCCTTGTGCCAGCAGCTGACTTGAATGTCAGGAAGCCAACGTTACGCACACACCTTGGTTCCACAGTTCACGCTCATTTAGTTGGCAGTTCATTAGTTTCTATCCGGGGTATCGCACTACTCGACCTTCCGGGGAAAGCTTATGCCAGGGTGCTGGAAAGCTCTTTACCCCGCAGGACTGCTGGAGGGGTCCTGGGAGTTCGCCCAACCAGTCGACATGTGCTGTGTGGACTCGGAGGAGCCTTTCGAACCATCCAGTTCACCTTTGGTTCAAGTTACTATCAGGGTTGTTTTAACTGGTTATGAAACCGTCACATTTTAATACTGATGCCTCTATATCCTCAACCTGCTGCAAATGTATATGGAAACCCGAAAGAAACATCTTGACCTACCCAGTCTTTGGAACGGACGAGACCATCAGTGAGAAGATGTTCTATTTCTATATAGTTATTCTTCATGCTTGTCACCTGTGCCACGGAGTCTGTGGTGGCCTGTCCCTTGTTCGTGTCCTATTCTGTGCCACGTTACGGGACTCCGTTTCTTGACTCACACGTTAAAATGTTCCAAATAATAACTCTGACGTTGATTCCATTTCCATCTTTCGTGGATTTATTTTCAGTTGAATCGAACAAACAAAATCATAAATCTAACTTCAGTTCTAGCTTAAATTAACGTGAGATCAAACTCACGTTAGACTGTTCCACATAAGAAAATAAAACCTGATATTCGGTCCCGCCCCTTCCTCTTATACCAGCTGATCCTCATCAGATTAATATAAACAATTCACAACAAAAAGCATTATTTCGAATGTGAATATAAGATCCATTCATATGGCAAAGGAACGTCTATAAATCATGCAAATTAATTATATAACATGATTTATAATCAAACAAAATATATGGCTCCAACAGAGTCGGATTCCGGACAGACTCCAGCAGCGGCCGGCCCAGATGACCGGCCGTCAGAAGCTGTGGCAGGAGGAGGAGCGCTCAGCGTCCGGCAGCAGCAGCTCCTCCAGGAACTGAGCTTCAACTCGCTGCTCCGCCGGTCCCCTCTGGCCGCCGTTTGGGAGCCGCATTGAAGTCGCAAGGAAGGGAGGCGAGGGAACCAGGACTGAGTGAGGCAGACAGTCAGACCCTGCTGCAGTAAAATGACCCATTTTCAAATTTCTTAAATCTAAAAGAAAAGTTCCTCCTAGTGGCTTTAAGTTTGCTTTGAGTCATTCTCATTTCTATTTCTTGAAGTCATCAGGGCTGAAGGTACAGAAAGTGTCCAAATGTTGCTGATGTGGCTCTCAAAAGTACGATCACCATCAAGTCACACGACTTCCAACTTGAACTCTCCAGTGACAGACAGACTAAAGAAGCGCACCAATGATAAGAATCCCCATTTTTTATTTAGATTGTCATTATTGTAGATTTAAATCGTCAAACTCAAAAGGTACAGAGCCACGTTTGACAGTTCATTTAGTCAGCGAAACCTGCTGGCTTGCTTGATCGTGCATGGGGAATCACTGGAATTCATTCACTGGAGTAGATTATGTAACACGGTTATGCGTCATTGTAATGAGTTTTAGTTCTAAGGAGCAAACAAGAATAACAAGACACCTCAAACAGAACATGTTTTCTTTTGCCTGAGGAAATGATCCTTCAGTGACTCCTCCGTCTACTGTCAATGTGCCAGAGCGCATGTTGATCAATCCAGTATGACAAGTCATTGTTATGCTCAAGCTATACTGCAGATTTTACAGCTGAGTTGGTGTCCAGTATGGATATGGATGGATGACTGTGAACAAAGATACATACAGCTGCAGCATAAGATATGGCATTGTGCTTTTATTGCACTGCAGGTGCACAGACACGTCTTCAGCCCACGTCATGAAAAACATGTTCACAATGGCAGTGGCGTTTTGACATCCAGACAAGTTAGCAAGCTTCAAACATTGAATTAAAATGTGCTGTACTTGTTTGTCACTGCCATTTCAAAACACGATAAACACATCCATGTTTGAGGTTTGGTACGTGATCACGGATACATTTTTAGTTGGAAGCATCTAAAGCCTCGGTAAATATAGTTGCCATTTTGAACATTTTGACCTATTGACCTCCATTCATTAATAGTTGATAGAAACATTTTTCGAGGCGGAAGGTGCATACATTGGACATGGGACGTTAGACGAGACAAACAACAATCGACAATCAACGACAGCAACAGTGCAATGGGTATTAAATAAGTGTAAGATAAGATAAGATAAAGTGCTCAGACCTTTGGATCTAGTGACATGTTTGCACACTGCTGTTTTTATTCAGTACTTACACACAGTGTGAATAAAAGTGAAGTAATCTTTGTTAATTTATGTACTGTTATCTGTTGTCTTAATCTTCTTATCGCACTACTAGCTAGCTATACGAACATTGCTCACATGTTTAACACGCTATTACTTTAGCTAGGGTGACCAGACGTCCTCTTTTCCCCGGACATGTCCTCTTTTCGAGACCTACAAAAAGCGTCCGGCAGGGATTCCAAAAACGTCCGGGATTTTGCTACGTCCTGGAAAATAGTTATTACCCCCTTACAAGTTTTGGAAATGGTATCTCCCTCACGTTCCACCTTCTTGCGCAAGCTCTGACTGTAGAGAGAACTGTCATTGGTCGACCGATCTCAACGTAAATGTAAGTTCACGGCATGCTACACACTACTGCTACCCCCCCCCCGCGACGAAGTGTCCTCTTTTTCACAAACTCAAATCTGGTCACCCTACTTTAGCGCAGTGGTCCTCAACTGGTCTGGCTCCAGGACCCACCATCACCCTGAATGACAAGCCGTGACCCAAATCGAGGAACATTCTCAACTTCTCCAATGTATGTAATGAAAAGATGGTGCAGTTTGAACCTGAGATAGTACAGAATATGTATGCTAACACAAAAACAAGTTTAATAACCAAAACGAGCAGCTGGTGGCGATGATAGAGAGGGAACTATTCCCTTTACACTCAA
This sequence comes from Myoxocephalus aenaeus, assembly GCA_038501785.1. Taxonomy (NCBI): domain Eukaryota; kingdom Metazoa; phylum Chordata; class Actinopteri; order Perciformes; family Cottidae; genus Myoxocephalus; species Myoxocephalus aenaeus. Next base: position 898,027 of record JBAMJR010000092.1, read on the forward strand.
TTAGCTGCATTTTAATTAAAAAACTAAAACTGCATCTTCAGGACACGACGTATTACAACATATATAACAATTCAGAATCTTCAGCCTTTTTTAAACAGACTCAACAGCTTTCATGCACAAACAGTCCAACAACTAAGAAGTAGTTTCAAAAAGACTGAAATGACCTAACTTTAACTGAGAACACACACTCACCAAATCTATGACCAACACTTTACTGTGGAACACGTCACTGTGTTGAGGACCAGCTTTTCCACTAACCCAAAATAAATTAAACAAAAGTGGAATTCAAAAGGATTCATATATACAACATTAACTTCTCTTGTGATTACCTCATCAGTAAATACTGAAAAACATTGTGCTTTACAGAAAATTAAGCAGCACTCAATTCTCCTCCCAACCCCAGAGTGTTTTCCTGTCATGCAGGCAGCGCCATCAGTTGTCAATGTTATATTCAGTAGGCTGTTTCATTTAATTATCCTAAAAACCCAGAGTCTCCCCATATCAGGATGGTTTGACCCAACCTGGCCCACGCTGCTGGAAACATGGAGGGAAGTGCAAAACCAGTTGAAACCAGAGCCGGCAAAATAACGACACTCCGCTGCATAAAAAGTCCTTTCAAAATAAAACCACAGGATGAAAAAAAAAAAGAAGAGATTTTTTGCTTTTTTTTTTTTTTCAGGCAAAGGCCTGCGACCCACTGAAAACGGGTCCTCAACTGGGTCCCCTAACCCACTAGTGGGTCGCGACCCACCAGTTGAGAATCACTGCTTTAGCGCTTCAATTTATATGCAAACAACAACAGGAAAGTGTCCAATGTCTGTACTTTAATATCAATCAGGTATCTGAAAAATTCAGTGAGATGATTTACACCAGGGGTGTCCAGTCCGGCCCGTGGGATAATTGTTAAAAACAAACAGCAGCTTTTGTCGTGACATGTACCCGCAACGTTGAACACATAACATAAACCATATGGCTCCCAAGTACAATACAGAATCCCTTTCATCAGCCAACTGGCTTTGCTTCTCAGTACATTTCTTTCTGACTAAAAACCAACAGGGTCATCCAGAACGTTCTCATTCGCAGGGCGATAAATACCAATACTTTATCTCGCCCCTGGACGTCTGATAAAGGCGCATGGTAACGACCCCTACTGTCTGATACGAAGCTTTGTCACGCCCTTTGATGTCTGACACTGACACATTGTTACAACCCCAGACGACTGACACAGACGCTTAGTCATTGAGACATTCAGGGCCTTCAAGTACAATATACGTTTTCATATGAATTCACAGTGTTAACAATGCACTGGGCCACACAGTGTGATAGATAGTGACGACAAAGCATCAGCATGTGACTTCCTGGGATTGAGTTTGTGTTGAAACGTCTAGCTGTACCCAGATCAGTGTATATTGTGTTAAACCCTCATCCTACCAGCATGTTTGACATGCCTGGAATATACTGCTGGTATCCAGTAAGAAACAACTATCATTGCAAAAGTGTTAACTCATTTGTTCTTGAAAAATGATTATGTAATTTATGTCATAAACATGTATTGAATATGTTTGGAAAGTTCAGGCAATCTGTGCCTGTCACGGTCCCTCCTCCATGACACCTGCATGGCGATGTGTTTTAGTGTTGTCTGTCTGGTCTGTCCTCTTCCCCCCTCTCTTGTGCTCCAGCTCTAAACAGTAGCAGACATGTTTGCATGTCTATACTTGTTGATGGTTTGTTGCCTTATACTGCGTTCCAAACAACTGGGAACTTGAAAATCAATTAAAAGCCAATTAAAAAAAAATAAAACCTGACTTGTCAGTTTGCTTCCATTGTTGTCTTTGATGTCAACAACAATGGTAGCGCACGTTGTTAATTATTAACCGTCAACTAAATACATCCTATCATTTAGTAAAACCAGTTCTGTAAATTGATGTCAAACCGTGTCGCCATGTTATTTGGTCGCCGGTTACGGTTAACGGCCTCTGGCGGCTATCCTCTCCGCGCAAATGTGTTTTGGATTTAATTGCGAGATAAACGAAAGAAACATCAGTTTGTCACAAGTCCTTCAGCTTTTGTTGTCTAATCTCCAGCCAGCCACCAACTCACAATCCATGTGGGTTCCGCTGTGAAGCGTAACCGTCTCCTGCATCGCTGCCCGTCTCTTTCTAAGTGACGGGCAGAGTGACCATACTCTCTTTGACTGGAGTCCCCCAGGGGAATGTATTGGGATACATTGGTATTTTTGAAAAAGCACTAATTATAACAGAAACAATGATATAAAGTCATGAAAAATTGGAATGATAGAAAAATAGCACTGTAATGAAACATGCTATATCAATGAATTGCCATTGCCATAGATCCTGACATTGTTTGTGTTTTATATGTCCCTCTGCTTTAAAAAGAGTGATTCACTGGGTGTGTTGAGGAATGCAAAATATTTGATATGATGCACATACATAAAGTTATGACTAGGAATGAGGAAGAGAAGGAAAGAGGGAAAGGAAAACATGTAGGTAGAACATTATGTGTGAGTGCATTCCATTTGGCTGATGCCCACTGTGCTTTTTTTGGAGGGGGTTTTGGCTGTATTTTCATTATTAGTTTCTACTGTGCACCACAGCTATGGAGGACCGGAAATGACTTAAGTATAAATAAATAAATGCAGGAATAAATACAGGAATAAATAAATAAATGCTTAAATAAATGTATAAATAAATAAATACAGGAATAAATAAATACATGTTTAAATACATGTATAAATAAATACAGGAATAAATAAATAAATGCTTAAATAAATGTATAAATAAATAAATACAGGAATAAATAAATACATGTTTAAATACATGTATAAATAAATACAGGAATAAATAAATAAATGCTTAAATAAATGTATAAATAAATAAATAAATACAGGAATATATAAATATAAGTTATACCTAAACAGGACATCATTAAATAAATCTATTTCTACATTTCTGTATTTCTTCATTTATTTATGCCTGTATTCATGTGTCCACACATATTTCTTCATTTATTTATTTATGTATTTCTGTGTCCTTGTATGCAAATGAGCTGGGCGGTCCGAACCTCATTGTTAAACAGGATTGGTCAGTAGGGGAGCCAGACAGAAGCAACCGATCCCTTCACATGGCCCCTGTAGAAGTCTAAAAGCTGTCTAGGCCAGGTGACCATATCCATAACACCAAAAAGGACACTATGCAGTATTTTGTGAGGCTGTGAATAATTGCACAGGAGGGGTGCAGTTTGACTTTATTAAGTGTGAAGAGAGATGTGAGCCCTTTTTACTGTAATTGATCTCCTTGGAGCATACCCTGCTTTATCAACTAATTAATATGTATTTTTATTTTTGTATATGTATATGTAATATACATCTTATATATGTAATATATTATTAATATGTACTTATTAATTGTAATTAACAAAGAATTAATATGTATTTTTGTATGTATTGTAATGTTGTATTGTTTATGTATTGTAATAAAACACCGCTGTAGTTCAAAGTAAAAGTTAAATTAAAACATTAAGTTATGAATCTTAACCTTTCCCTCCGTTAAACTGATGTAACGTTACTGTGAATAAATAATAAAATAATAAAGATTGCTCGTTAGATCCTCAAAACAGAATTATATCTCATGTTTAACCGCTAGCCAGCGGATCATTTCAAAAAAAAGTCCAGCCGGGATCAGGCTGCTCTCGGCGGGCAGCAGAGCTGACGGCCCGGTGCCAGTGGCGCCCCTAGGCTAAAGCCCCGGATGTTTTTTAATTAGCCCCGAATATTAATAAAAATAAAAAATCAAAAAATCAAATACGTCATTCACCCAAAACAGCGGCGTCAGGCAGCAGGCGCACTTGCAGTGTGCGCCAGTGTGCGCCCCTATGATACAAGGCGTCATTTTAGTTTCTCTTTCCTATAAACAGGTCTGCACCTCGTTCTGTTATTAAACTAAACGGACGCATGTTGTTATCTTATCCACACACAGCTTGTCATTCCTGTCTCTACATGGTTTAACACTTCTCCTCTGCTCTGCATCGCGCGATGCGCACAGACACGTGCGCGCGCACACACACACACACACACACACACACACACACACACACACACAGGTGAGCGCTGAGCACACAGCAGCGGACAGAGAGCGTAGAAAAATATGTCGCGTGAAAAGCAGACCTATATCTGAGTTTTAAACGCTCCCAGTGAAGATGCAACAGCAGAACAACCAGAGCAGCTCTCTGAACACAGAGCAGCTCTCTGAACACAGAGCGGCTCTCTGATCACAGAGCGGCTCTCTGAACACAGAGCAGCTCTCTGATCACAGAGCAGCTCTCTGATCACAGAGCAGCTCTCTGAACACAGAGCAGCTCTCTGATCACAGAGCAGCTCTCTGAACACAGAGCAGCTCTCTGATCACAGAGCAGCTCTCTGAACACAGAGCGGCTCTCTGATCACAGAGCGGCTCTCTGATCACAGAGCGGCTCTCTGAACACAGAGCGGCTCTCTGAACACAGAGCGGCTCTCTGATCACAGAGCTGCTCTCTGAACACAGAGCAGCTCTCTGATCACAGAGCAGCTCTCTGATCACAGAGCAGCTCTCTGAACACAGAGCGGCTCTCTGATCACAGAGCAGCTCTCTGATCACAGAGCGGCTCTCTGATCACAGAGCAGCTCTCTGAACACAGAGCAGCTCTCTGAACACAGAGCAGCTCTCTGAACACAGAGCAGCTCTCTGAACACAGAGCAGCTCTCTGAACACAGAGCAGCTCTCCTGCTCAGGTGAAAGAGACAAAGTGCTCGTGTCTTCTACCAACAATGAGCTGCTGGCTTCACATATTACAGAAGTACAAAGTACACGGACATAAAACTAAGTCATTAATAAATACATGGAGAAAAGCTGTACTTTCAGGTAAATGTTTACGTTATAGTTAACAGGTCACGCTGCTCATGAGCGACTCGACTCTTGTCTCTTTGCCAGAAGTCTCCGTCGTCCTTTCTGCTGCTGCGTCTCAAAACAGAAAACAGATCTCAGATCAACGCTGAACATGAATTGTATTAAATCTACAACCCGTTCATAAAGATGTGTAGAGGCTCACTGCTCCACTGATACTGATGCAACCTGATGCTCACATCTCTCATTCTGTTTTGTTTGGCAAAAAAAATAAAAAAGCTTATTGTTTTCCACAATGAGATATTTAGTAGTAACTAAATATTAGTATTTTTTTTGCACAGATATAACTTTATGTTCATTGTTCTAAGTGATTGCAATTAAAACATTAAACAAATTGTCTGATGGAGCAATCTGATTTACTTGAAAGTGATTGCAATTTTCTTTATTCTGTTATTTATAAAAGCACAGATGGAGTCACAAAAAGTTTGAGAACCACTACTTTAAGTGTTTGTGTCGGTGGAGCACTATTAGCATTATTAGCATCTTATGTCTAAATATTATGTTAAAGAGTATGTTATGTTAAATAATGTTAAAGAATAAATGCATATGAGTATGTAAAGAGCATTAAATGTATTGAGGGAAGTTTGTGAACATTGCTAGCCTATTTGGTATTAACTGGTAACCATGAAATGCCTCAATTCAATTCAGTCCAGAAGAGCAGGTACCTGTAGGGTATGTGGAGAGTGTTTCTATGTCTACACATGTCGCTGCTTCACTCTTCTGGGCTAAACCCCAGATGTGTCAACATCCTAGAGACGCCCCGGCCCGGTGCTGCGGAGCTCACGGTCCCTCAGCAGGAACTCAACACGTCGGCGTATCTTTTTAAGAAGGCTGAATCTTGATTAACCGACAACAGATTTGATGCTTAAACAACTAACTCCTCGCCTGAAAACATCCTAAAAGTACATGTTGTGACTCAACAACTGTAGTATTCAGAGAACTCAACGTTCAGTTGTGAGTTTCCTCATCAAGTACAGAGAAGAACGCGTATTGAGAAACGGCTGCTGGAGACATCTTAACGCTGATTGGCCAAGACTCATCAAAGATCTTCTATTATGAAGATCACGACCACTCCAACCTCAGAAACGCTGGCCGGCCAGTTCACATATTTTGATTTCAAAACGGCGAATTTTGGCGTAAGGTGACAAGTTTGCAGGTCTGCAAAAAGGAGGACAAATACGCGTCCGGCTTGATGCTGCGCTGGACGCCGGACAGGGCGTTGAAAATCAGGACTTCTGCTAACGGTTAGCTGAGCTTCAACAACATGTGAAGGCAGAAGTAGTAGAGCACAACATACCAGGAGCATCACACTCCTGTGACCAATCAGGCTTTAGACAGAGGTTAGGACCGCCCAGCTCATTTGCATACAAGGACACAGAAATACAAGGCATAAATAAATGTATAAATACGTGTGGACACATAAATACAGGCATAAATAAATGAATAAATACAGAAATGTAGAAATAGATTTATTTAATGATGTCCTGTTTAGGTATAACTTATATTTATATATTCCTGTATTTATTTATTTATAATTAAGTCATTTCCGGTCCTCCATACACATCCACTTTGTATTTGCATGTTTGTTTTTTAAACTGCATTTCATCGTGGGTATTTCCATGCTGAACACCTTGTTGTCACACATCCACCACATCATAGATAGTTTTCATCCCACCTGCCTGTTTTCTAACTCGCATGTCATTCCCTCATCGGTCCCTCACTGTTTCAGCCTTTGCACTTGATCCCTTCCAGATGGTCTTGTGCCGAGCTCTCCAGCGTTAGCCCATACTACTACTACTACTACTACTAATCCTCATCCTTATTCTGATCTGTCCTATCTGGATTATCTGCCTGCCCCTTTTATGGATTTGTTTGCCAGTGTGACGGATCTGCCGGTATTGACCCTGCCTGAACTTTAGTAAATCAAACTGTGCATTTGAATCTGTCCCTGTGTTGTGCGTTTGGGTTCCTGAGCGCGGGTAATAGTACCTGTTACACCTGTATGGAGGATATTTGGAGCCACCATTGCACATCCAGCATAAAACATTAGGATGCTACAGTGTAGTACATCTTGCAATGCTGCTGTAGCTTAGCTTGCTACTTTTCTCAGTGTGTGGATATGTAATACAGAGTAGCAGGTAGCTTAGCTCGCTACACTTTTTAAGTAGCTTGTTTTCATTTTTAAAGAGCTGTTTCAGGTTTATCTCACATACGACAATCTGAGGCCGTGGCCACGCGACTATGTTTCCATTTTAAAACTCTTAACTTTTCCACGTTCACACTGAGTGTCCGCAGCACGCCGGAGTTGTAGAGCGCCGAAAACTGAGGAGTTTGGAGACGCTCCCGAGGACTGAGGGGTTACGTCCTCGTGAGCAAACGGAAGAGTTTGGAAACGATGACGTAGACACGTTCACTACTTGATTGTGTCTTAGCAGGCACGAGGTGTCCTCCCCTGATTCGTCACGCCGCGATCACATGACTGAGCGACGGTCCAAGCGAAGACATCTCTGGCCCCTCTATTCGGCGTTGCCGTTCTTCCTCTGCAGTATTTTCTGCAACTAAACCATCTGCAGCGTGTAGAACGTCTACTTCCTGTTCACACCGTCAAGCACACGCCCCGTGCACGTGAATGGTCATGTGATGTGCGTGACCAAAGGATTGCCGTGTGGACGCAGACCCTTTGTTTCAAAACTCCATTTTAAATCGTAGTAGTGTGGATGTAGCCTGAATCAACAACCACACACACAGTTATGACAAATGCGTTGAGCTTTAATTGGTTGAATTTAAGAGGTTACATAGTAGTAAACATACTGGTTACACACGTTAATGAAATCATCCACTCGTGCCACATGTGCGTTTCACACCTCACCATCATCCCGTCAGACTTCCGTAGAAGATAAGAAAGAAAAGAAAGAAAGCAGTTTAAGTCTCCACAGCATCGTGGAGAGCAAGCTCACACATTCTCATCATCATCATCATCATCATCATCATCATCATCATCATCATCATCATCATCAACATCCCACAATCCTCAGCAACACAACCTTCATTCTCCTTCGCTCTGTGTGGAATACTTGAAATAGTCCTTAGGACCGCCTGCGTCAGGCCAACCGGTGAGAGTTCCTCCAGCACCACGGAGCTTCCAGAGTACCTGGCTTGGTGAAAACAGAGTCCATCATGTCGCTGCTCTCATGCAAAGTCCTCTCCGGAAGTCCATGAGTTTTTTTTTTTTTTTTTGGTGGTGCTTTTCCGTTTTTATTTATTTTAAGAACTTGGAACTTGGAAGAAACTGAAAGAGCACATTATGTCTACCTCATTTCAATCAAGTTACACAAGTAGACTTCAAGTATGGAGTAATGCATAACTTACATCAGGTCATCGTCATCAAGCCAAGCGGTGGGGGAGCCAAAACACCAGGTACCATGAAGTCAAAAGTATAACAAAAAGGTGCTACGATACCATAATCAAACTAAATGTAGAAAAATGACAACACAATTTAAATGTTAGGCAACGGCATTTCAGAATAAAAGACGATGAAAATGAAGGAAAAATACAGTCAGCCTCTCTAGAAAATATAATTAGTGCATTATTGTTAGATTTTAATATCCACCACATAGAGCATGTAGCATGAAGAAAGAAATCACTGTTCTATTGTTTTGACTAGAGCACTGAAACACTCAGACAGCCATACATGGAGCTCCCAAACGGACCAAGAACCCGTTATCAACGCTACATGTGTTGAGGCAAACGAGGCTAGCTAGCAGAGATGTGCGTACTGGTAGATTTATTCTATACTGTCGTTGAGTCCAACAGCGACAGAGTTTCCAAAGCGACGTATCTAAACCGTTTCTAGATATATTACTTTGGTTCCAGAGAAGCAAAGGCAGTGGCGGTAAATACTGCTCCCTTCATGTTCAGTCCACTGATAGTTTGAGACCCTTTTGTCCAAAAGCATAAAGTTCAAAGGCAAAGCCATAAATCATAATATTAGATTAGGTGAATATTACTCCACTAATGTAATATGGGATTACTTTGACGTTTTATCCCGTATGAGATATGGCTTCGGTTCCAGAGCAGCAGGTCAGCCCTCGACTCTGACACTGCCCCCTGCTGGTCTGGTAGCTCACCAGCTCAAATGACCCACAGAGGATCTTCTCCAGGTACAGGCAACTAGACGGGGTAGAATAACAAAAAAAATGAGGGGCTGAGAAAAGGAACCAGCTCCTCCAAATCATACCTGGGCAAAATGTCTGTGAATGTGGTCTACAAGACTCCTAAACCCTGAACACCCTAAGAATAATACCAGTGTCATTTAGAGCTATAGCTTGTCTGTGTGTAGTTGCCTTACTTGCAATCATTTAGCAATACCCACCATGTTAAATACATGTTTTGTTTCGACCACTGAAATCACGTTAAAGGCAGGGGAAGCCAGGACGACCCTAACCGGTATGACCCTTTAACGGTGAAGGCTTTGGCCAGTTGAGATATAGAAACTAAGTTTGGAAGCTCTTAAGCCTCATTGTTCTGGTCAAAATACTCTCCAACCACCTTAACAAGGCTGTACTTACATATAAGTACTTCCTGGTGTGACACTTTAATCACGTTGAGCCTGTGTCTTGGCAGAGGGTGGAGGTGTTTTTGAAGGAATAGCGTGTACACACAAGACAACTGAAGAGGAGGGTAAAGTACCAGTAAAGATGTGAAAGAGCCATTGAGGGGAATTGATCGCCACCTCATCTACAACACGTAGCTCCACTCATGTGACCATGTGAAATGTCAGACTCGGTCCGGTCCGAGTCATCCCTCCTTGTTTCGCTCCTGTGCCGATTCTCATCCGCGGGGTTTCTCCCTCCTCGCTCGCGCTACAGCAGGTCGGGGAGGTGGCTGTAGACCGAGTCCAGCAGCGTCTGGCTGGCCTCCTGACTCTTGACCCCCGCGATCTCAAACAGCTGGTCCAGCCGGTCCTCGGCGGCCGGGATCTCCTCGATGACGTGCAGCTCCTCCGGGTTCAGGATGTGCAACATGTCGTCGAAGATGGGCTGCAGGTCGCACGGGTCCAGACGCACCTGCCGGAGCACGGTGTCTTTCTTCTCTGGAGGGGAAATAAAGGGGTTATGGGGAATAAAGCTCTTCTAATCAATATACTGCTTATATTAACAATGGATCAAACGACTATGTCAGAATCTGAATCAGAACCAGAACCATTTATTGCCATGTATGTTTTCACATACAAGGAATGTGTCCTGGCGGAGGTGCATAACATTTAACGGTAAACAAAGTGCAATGATGGGAGGAATATTTACAATTAAATCTACTATTCTACAGTAGAATACAACATTTAAATAAAGTGCACAGACAACAGATGACAGAAGGTGACAAGTGTATTTAAATATGAGGTATGAGGTACGTCTATGTGACATTTTTGCATTTTACCACTCATTATTTTTGTTTTGATTCATTCTCACAACTCTCATTATCGCCGCCAGGAGAATTTCAGTATTCGTCCGTGTGTATATGTGTGTCTGTCTATGGCTAACCTCGAGTAATAGCCCGAAACCCATCAGCCTAATATGGTTTGCGCTCATGTATGACTGTATGCTCAAGGACCTCTCGTGGTAGCAGTGATTCACAATTTAAAAAACTGCCTGCCTTGCAACCCTTCCTTCATTCAGACTTCACAGAAGTGGTCGCTGCACAGATCTGCGCTCCACTGCTTTTCTAGTTGTCACTGTTTTCAGATGCAACAGGCAGGTGTTTTCATCAGGAAAGCTCAAGGGAAACCTTCCAGACGGCTATCAGCTCACTTGTTGCTGAGCAATGTGGAGAATGTAGCTGCTGGAGAGCCAGATGTGTATCTTGTTTAGTTTGCAAAAAACTAAAACAGAGGCGAGTGAATATTGCCTCCAAAATGCAGGTATTGGCAAATTTGAAGCTTTGAAGCTCTGGTCACACCAGCATTTAAAAAACCACGTTGGGGCTAAATCAACCCAGATGTAGTCCATCTGAACAGTGGCTCTGCCTGCCTGGCCCAAAGCAGCCGCCGCTAACAGCGCGACCTTCTGACGGACGGAGAGGAGGATGCTACGTAGCTTGTTAGCTTTGCCTCACCACTTTGTCGGAGCACAAACTGCTCTCGTTAGCTGACAGCGATGAGGCAGGAGTGGATGGTACAATGCATCTTTAGAATAGTCTGAGTGAACTGCTGACGAGCGGGATAACTGCTAGCTAGCAAACAGTTAAGAAATGTGTACAAAGTTCATCATGAGTGTCAGTAGCTAATAGTAGTCATTAATCCGTCCCAATAAACCCAGTCAACTGCACAGACCTATCAAGGTAAAACTTGTATGAAACATCACATAACTGTTGCTGATCCAACATTAGACTCGAGGAAAGGCAGAACATTGAATTGTATTCAGCAACACCCAGAGTGAACACATGAGGGCAGTCAGCCTCCACACAGCATGTTTGAGCTGCTGCCGCAGAGCTTTAACCTCAATGAGTGTCTGAGTCATCTGCTGTGAAGACGTGAACACGTCTCTCCTCTAGAACAATCATGTGTCTTGGCGGGTCGGGTCATGTGGGAGTGAGGGTCCAAAAACAGCCCCTTGACATGCTAACAGTGTTTGACACCTGAAGCATTTAAGTAGGGTGACCAGATTTGAGTTTGTGAAAAAGAGGACACTTCGTTCCGGAGGGGGGGGGGGGGGGGGGGGGGTAGCAGTAGTGTATAGCGTGCCGTGAACTTACATTTACGTTGAGATCGGTCGACCAATGACAGTTCTCTCTACAGTCAGAGCTTGCGCAAGAAGGTGGAACGTGAGGGAGATACCATTTCCAAAACTTATAAGGGGGTAATAACTATTTTCTCGGACGTAGCAAAATCCCGGACGTTTTTGGAATCCCTGCCGGACGCTTTTTTTAGGTCTCGAAAAAAGGACATGTCCGGGAAAAAGAGGACGTCTGGTCACCCTACTTTAAGAGCACACTGGTCGCCTGCCAAAATGGCTGCCAGAGTTAAGAAATGGAAATGCAACAGCTGCATTAAGCAAGAGGTTGATGTGAAAACACAAGCAACCCTCAGATGAACCCTGTCAGTCCTCACTCAGGGAAGACGCATGGAACTTATCCTGAATCATCTTATCCTGAATCATCTTATCCTGAATCATCTTATCCTGAATCATCTTATCCTGGATCATCTTTTCCTGAATCATCTTTTCCTGAATCATCTTATCCTGAATCATCTTATCCTGAATCATCTTATCCTGAATCATCTTTTCCTGAATCATCTTATCCTGAATCATCTTATCCTGAATCATCTTTTCCTGAATCATCTTATCCTGAATCATCTTATCCTGAATCATCTTATCCTGAATCATCTTATCCTGGATCATCTTTTCCTGAATCATCTTATCCTGAATCATCTTATCCTGAATCATCTTTTTGAACACAGACTTTCCCCAGCTTTAAAATATTTGAAATCCTGAAATTAAACGAACTTCAAAATAAACTTCTAATGTAGGTATTTTGTTTTTAGGTTTACTTTGATTAGTAGGTCTACATTAACTTTCTGGTTTCAAATGAGCGCTCCATGCTCGACACTCACATTCTTTAAGCTACGCCGGTTGATCTGACAGTCTACTACAGCGGACGGGTTTACATTGGAGTTCAAAGCCTCATTGATGGCCCTTCACGAGAGTTATGATCTCAGTTATGATTGCAGTCATGGTTGATGAAGGTAAACCCGCTCACCTTTGGTAATGAAGGAGCCGTTCCTGCTGAGGGCGGAGTCTTTGCTGGAGGTGGAGTCACAGCGAAGCAGGGGCTCTGATTCGTCGGGGAAGAAGCCCTTGGTGCGGTCCACCGGCGACGGCTCCACGCCCAGGCCGCTGCCGCCGCCGACGCTGCCGCCGCCGAGGCTGCTGGGAGACTCCAGCGGCCTGTGGGCGGGACTTAAGCTTTGGCTTACATTCACTGAGGTCATCAGCTGGTTGATGTCAAACTGTAGATGGAAACAGAAAGATGGGAGGAGCGTTAGCAACACTCAGAAACACCGGCTGGTGTTTCCACTTCATTGTTCCGTCTCTCTCTGTCCTCGTTCTTTGTTGCATCCTCACATCCTCATTCCTTTGACAAGGATGTCCTTTTTCTTTTCACACGAATACAAAATCATTCTTCCTCTTCTGATTGCATAACCTTGTATCGTCTTTTGCAATCAGCACCAGTTATCAAGACGATGATACACGCTTTATTTTGGCGGTGTGCCGTGTCCAGGAAGCAGATTTGGGGACAAATTCAGTGTTTTACAAGTGACAAGTAAGTCCCAAGTCAAGACCAGCTAGTCTGGAGTTAAGTCCCAAGTCAAGACCAGCTAGTCTGGAGTCAAGTCCCAAGTCAAGACCAGCTAGTCTGGAGTCAAGTCCCAAGTCAGGACCAGCTAATCTGGAGTCAAGTCCCAAGTCAGGACCAGCTAGTCTGGAGTTAAGTCCCAAGTCAAGACCAGCTAGTCTGGAGTTAAGTCCCAAGTCAGGACCAGCTAGTCTGGAGTTAAGTCCCAAGTCAGGACCAGCTAGTCTGGAGTTAAGTCCCAAGTCAAGACCAGCTAGTCTGGAGTCAAGTCCCAAGTCAAGACCAGCTAGTCTGGAGTCAAGTCCCAAGTCAGGACCAGCTAGTCTGGAGTCAAGTCCCAAGTCAAGACCAGCTAGTCTGGAGTCAAGTCCCAAGTCAAGACCAGCTAGTCTGGAGTTAAGTCCCAAGTCAAGACCAGCTAGTCTGGAGTTAAGTCCCAAGTCAGGACCAGCTAGTCTGGAGTCAAGTCCCAAGTCAAGACCAGCTAGTCTGGAGTTAAGTCCCAAGTCAGGACCAGCTAGTCTGGAGTTAAGTCCCAAGTCAAGACCAGCTAGTCTGGAGTCAAGTCCCAAGTCAAGACCAGCTAGTCTGGAGTCAAGTCCCAAGTCAGGACCAGCTAGTCTGGAGTTAAGTCCCAAGTCAGGACCAGCTAGTCTGGAGTCAAGTCCCAAGTCAAGACCAGCTAGTCTGGAGTTAAGTCCCAAGTCAAGACCAGCTAGTCTGGAGTCAAGTCCCAAGTCAGGACCAGCTAGTCTGGAGTCAAGTCCCAAGTCAGGACCAGCTAGTCTGGAGTTAAGTCCCAAGTCAGGACCAGCTAGTCTGGAGTCAAGTCCCAAGTCAAGACCAGCTAGTCTCAAGTCAAGTCCCAAGTCAGGACCAGCTAGTCTGGAGTCAAGTCCCAAGTCAAGACCAGCTAGTCTCAAGTCAAGTCCCAAGTCAGGACCAGCTAGTCTGGAGTCAAGTCCCAAGTCAGGACCAGCTAGTCTGGAGTTAAGTCCCAAGTCAGGACCAGCTAGTCTGGAGTCAAGTCCCAAGTCAAGACCAGCTAGTCTGGAGTTAAGTCCCAAGTCAAGACCAGCTAGTCTGGAGTCAAGTCCCAAGTCAGGACCAGCTAGTCTGGAGTCAAGTCCCAAGTCAGGACCAGCTAGTCTGGAGTTAAGTCCCAAGTCAGGACCAGCTAGTCTGGAGTCAAGTCCCAAGTCAAGACCAGCTAGTCTCAAGTCAAGTCCCAAGTCAGGACCAGCTAGTCTGGAGTCAAGTCCCAAGTCAGGACCAGCTAGTCTCAAGTCAAGTCCCAAGTCAGGACCAGCTAGTCTGGAGTCAAGTCCCAAGTCAGGACCAGCTAGTCTCAAGTCAAGTCCCAAGTCAAGACCAGCTAGTCTCAAGTCAAGTCCCAAGTCAGGACCAGCTAGTCTGGAGTCAAGTCCCAAGTCAGGACCAGCTAGTCTCAAGTCAAGTCCCAAGTCAGGACCAGCTAGTCTGGAGTTAAGTCCCAAGTCAGGACCAGCTAGTCTCAAGTCAAGTCCCAAGTCAGGACCAGCTAGTCTGGAGTTAAGTCCCAAGTCAGGACCAGCTAGTCTGGAGTCAAGTCCCAAGTCCAGATGCAAGTCTCAAGTCCCTAAACTTTCGAGTTAAAACAAGTCATAATGCGCTCTTGGTAATGCCATTTTAATGACTGAATAATAATATATTCATTTTACAAACAACATAAATGCTTTTTTAAATTGTTTATTAATTTGCTAAAACAAGTGTGACTGAACACAATCACCATTAAAAAAGACTCGTCATCCTTTCTTCTTCATCTCATTTCAAAAAATATATTTTTTAATTTCCTTTCTATCTGTTTAGCTCCACATCCTGTCATGATTGTGTACTCTGTCTATTCTTCTCCTCCATCATTCTCCTCTGTTCCCTCTCTTCTCTCCCTTTGTCCCATTTTGTTTCAGTTTATCTGTCTATCGCTCCATCTGCCGCTCTCTCTCTCTCTCTCTCTCTCTCTCTCGGTAATGAACCTGTGGTCTGAACCAGTAGCGACTGGTTTGCGGGTGAGATCATGAGAGCACGTCTTGTTTCCCAGTCTGGCCTGAAGGTCGCAGCAGCAGCAGCAGAGGTCATCTCACTCGCTGCAAACACTGGAAACGGAACCAACAAAGACAAACAAGTGTTTATCTCTCATGCTGAGAAATCCATGTCCGTGCTGTGGTGGATTCACTCTGTTGCGATGGCGTTCTGCCGGATGAATGAGCTCCAGCAGGACGTGACGCAGAAGCAGCAGTTCTCTTCCTGTATTGCGTAACGTCGCGGTCACCGGGCTGCAGCGTGACAGCGTCTGTGATCCTAACAGATCCAACCGGCTGCGTCCAGCTCACAAAGACCTGCAGACATGCATGCATGCACAGACACCGACCTTCACATGGCCGCACATGGAACTGCAGCAACTGTGTGTTGTTTTGTCCAACTACACAACCTGATGTTCAACTTTGTGGCACAGATTCCAACTTTGTGGTTGGTTGTTTGACTGAGTGTGTTTGCACCTTTCTCCAGTTCAGAATATCCGTCTGCCCAGTATAACTCTGCCCAGTTCCTCTTGACTACCAGAGACTATAGCCGAGCTGACCCTGCTACCGCCACTACGGCTGGATCAGGAGCTGTGGTGCACCCCATCAAGCAAAAAGACCAGTTTAAACACCAATATGTATTGAATACAGACGTAACGAGCAGGTCAAAAAGAGTGTCGCACTGCACAGCTCTCCAGCGCTTGCAGTGATTGGCTGCGAGCAAAAGCATACAAATTGTAATTTATTTTCTAACCCCGGGCACCACCGGATCAATTGCAGGTATTGTTTGACTTGAGCAGAAATAATAGTCGATGTAAAAGTTTTACAATAAGGTTTCTGTCACGCTCCAATTGGCCTGCGAACGACACCACAATGTGTACGTCCTTTAGCGTGCAATAACAGCGACATATTGCGAATATTTCGCAACTCTTTTGGTGTGAACACGGCATGAGCCAGTGGTTCTGAAACTTTTTCTGTCACGCCCCACTTTGGAGGAATAACAAAATGGTCCAACTTTTTGTGACTCCTCCATCTGTGCTTTTTCAAATAATAGAATAAAGAAAATGTAAATCCCTTTCAAGTAAACCAGATTGCTCCATCAGACAAAAACTGTGTTAGAACAATGCAAATAAAGTTCTATCTGTGCAAAAAAATAACTAATATTTGGCAAAAAAAGTGCCTATTGTGGCTGCAAACAACCTGTTTTACACTGAATATATTTTCAAGATAATAACAATAACGTTCAACTTGTGCAAAACAGAATGAGTGAGATGTGTGAGCATCACGTTGTATCAGTATTAGTGTCTGCAGTGAGCTGCTTTCCTCTACACATCTTTTTATTTTGAGAACCACTGCTTTAAGCCCAGCCATGATGCTTTTCCTAAACTGGTGGTTTTGTTGCCGAAACTCAGTTGCGGCAGATTCACGGTAACAGCGAGGCATACAGTGCAGAAAGCCTGAAAGGCATCCTCAAAGTCCTGCTATTTATGCGCCTTCCCATACGCGATGCAATCATTGCCATAAAGTAGATCCACCGCCAATGACAAACATTATGAAAGGCTCTTCCCCGCTCAGTTCTGCCCACCCAGGTAGACACTCTGCGTACGTCTGCCTCTCTGTCTGAGGGCCTCTCGCACCGCATGGTCTGGTTTCCTCGCGCTGGCAGCCTCCAGCCTCCAGCCTCCAGCTTTCAGCCTCCAGCCTCCAGCCACCAGCCTCCAGCCTCCAGCTTTCAGCCTCCAGCCTCCAGCCTCCACCTTTCAGCCTCAAGCCTTCAGCCTTCAGTCTTCAGCCTTCAGCCTCCAGCTTTCAGCCTCCAGCCTCTAGCCACCAGCCTCCAGCCTCCAGCCTCCAGCCTCCAGCCTCCAGCCTCTAGCCACCAGCCTCCAGCCTCCAGCCTCCAGCCTCTAGCCTCCAGCCTCCAGCCTCCAGCCTTCAGCCTCAAGCCTTCAGCCTCCAGCCTCCAGCCTCCAGCCTATAGCCTCCAGCTTCTAGCCTCTATCCTCCAGCTTCTAGCCTCTAGCCACCAGCATCCAGCCTCCAGCCTCCAGCCTTCAGCCTCCAGCTTCTAGCCACCAGCATCCAGCCTCTAGCCTCCAGCCTCTAGCCTCTAGCCTCTAGCCTCCAGCCTCCAGCCTCCAGCCTCTAGCCTCCAGCCTCTAGCCTCCAGCCTCTAGCCCCTAGCCTCCAGCCTCCAGCCTCCAGCCTCCAGCCTCCAGCCTCTAGCCCCTAGCCTCCAGCCTCTAGCCCCTAGCCTCCAGCCTCTAGCCTCCAGCCTCCAGCCTCCAGCCTTCAGCCTCCAGCTTCTAGCCACCAGCATCCAGCCTCCAGCCTCCAGCCCCTAGCCTCCAGCCTCCAGCCTCTAGCCCCTAGCCTCCCCTAGCCGTCACTGCGACGAAGAACCGCTGTTCCAGAAAGCTCCCAGGCTGCTGTGTGTGTGTGTGTGTGTGTGTGTGTGTGTGTGTGTGTGTGTGTGTGTGTGTGTGTGTGTGTGTGTGTGTGTGTGTGTGTGAGTGAGTGAGTGAGAAAAAGGATCAGGGTGAGTTGCTGACTGCTCCTGTCAGCACAACACAATGCCCTGCTGGGACAGGGACTTAAACACACACACACACACACACACACACACACACACACTCGGCCCACAGCCCAACACTCAGTGCACCCACACGTACAAACTGAGCCAGCCTCACTGTTAGAGTTAGCAGAGTGCTGCAGAGTGAAGAGCACAGGGGGCAGACAGACACACACACACACACGCACACGCACACGCACACACACACACACACACACACACACACACACACACACACACACACACGCACACACACACACACACACACACACACACACACACACACACACACACACACACACTGGAGATGTGTTGAATAATGAGATTTTTTTCACTCAGGTGTAATTACTACACAATTAAGTAAGACTGTAAGACAGGAACTCCTCATCAACCCTGCGGTTAGAGAACCTATGATGTCACGGTACATTCAGCCTGGACCACTAATTCATCAATGACATTTAAGTACATCTTCAGGCGGATAAGCCCGCTCCCAGCCTGCATTAACGCGTACTAAAATGTCAAACATAATCACAAACACGTGCAGATAATCTCTCTGAATTACTTTAAAAGTAATCAATGTAGTTTCTGGGAAGTTGTGTTTGTCCTGTTCTCCAGAAAGTAATGGATGTGGTTTCATTTGATCCTCTTATGGGGCTCTTTATGGAAGGGACTGAACGGCGTCTAATAGGACCTGAGTCATAAACACCCAATTATGGAAGAAATTGCACTTGATTGTGCATCATTGTGGCAGGAAGGGATAATGACTGCGTTGTAGTTTGTTGTGAATTGCCCTCTCAGAGAAGGAAGGAGAAAGAGGAGGAGGTTTATGACTTCCTGGCAGTCTGTGTGTCCTGTGAATAATGTGCTCCTTGAAAATAAAACTCACTTCCTAGTTCCACCCTCTCGTGTCACTTTTAGTCCACGGTGACTAGTTTGGCGGTTTTTGGCCGTCGCCATCTTGGTTTTTGACCATCGACATCTTGGTTTTTAGCCCTTGCCATCTTGGTTTTTAGTCATCGCAACGTTGGTTTTTGGTCGTTGCCATCTCGAATTTGGTCGTTGCCATCTTGGTTTTTGGTCGGCGCCATCTTGGTTTTTGATCATCGCCATCTTTGTTTTTGGCCCTTGCCATCTTGGTTTTTAGTTGTCGCAATCTTGGTTTTTGGCTGTCGCCATCTTGGTTTTTGGCCGTCGCCATCTTGGTTTTTGGCCGTCGCCATCTTGGTTTTTGGCTGTCGCCATCTTGGTTTTTGGCTGTTGCCATCTTGGTTTTTGACCATCAACATCTTGGTTTTTGACTATTGCCATCTTGGTTTTTGACCATTGCCATCTTGGTTTTTAGTCATCGCAACGTTGGTTTTTGGTCGTCGCCATCTTGGTTTTTGGTCGTTGCCATCTTGGATTTGGTCGTTGCCATCTTGGTTTTTGGTCGTCGCCATCGTGGTTGGCAGTGAGAAGGATCATAAAGGAAGCATTGGCCTATTCGCATCAACAGCAAATATGATATTTTCTATAGCTGGTCTATTATTTCTTCACCCTTTCGACTCTTTTTCTGACTTTTTTTTTAAAGAATTACACGGACAATCTTGACTTTTCGTTGTTGTTACTGAACCGAAAATAATACCATGTTTCCCCTCCGCTGATTCATTGTTTTTCACTCCTCCCCCAGGACAGCAGCTCGACCTGCTGCAGTCTCCAACATGATGCATTCATTACCCACACTCAGAAGACTTATGGAAGTGAAACAGCATGGCTGCTCTTTAATCACTTGTACATACTTGATCACGCCAAAAAAGCAAGCAGGCAGCTATTAAACATGTATTTATCGCAACAATAAAGTGTGTATTTTTTTACTTTACAAAAAGTAAACTATAATCTCAAATTATTTGTATACAGAGACTACGATTAGTCAACTTCCTGTTAAGAACTTAGAATACGTTTGGTTGCTTTCCAAGTGTAGAATGAGACTTCTTGTCAGTGCTGCTAGTACTGGGTAAATATTTCTATACAGGTCGGTATAAATGTGGTGGCGCACATACTCAAGGTTTTATTTTTGATCCGTCTGTGGAGTAACTTCCTCAGCAGCTGCCTCACAGTTCCCAGTGAGAGGCAACAGACAAGAGAGTGAATAGAAAGGGAATCACTCCTATCACTCTACGGTCTGCAGCAGCAGAGATGAAAATAGAAACAACCACCAGCCATCTGACACTCAGTTGTTCCAATGGGAATACCATCGATACAGTGAATTTTTGGTTTTCCTACTGTGTGAAATGATGGTACCAAGGACTTAATTGGTACAGAGTCCAGATTGATTAGAACAGTTGTAGCAGTCCCTAAGTACTTGCTGTAATTAAAATGTTCCCAATGGGGAAATTCCCTCCCCTTCCTGTGGACCACCATGGGACCTGATTTCGGGAAAATTAATTGTACGCCAGTAAATGGTGTGAGACAAATAATTTGTTTAATC
Source organism: Myoxocephalus aenaeus (assembly GCA_038501785.1). Classification (NCBI taxonomy): domain Eukaryota; kingdom Metazoa; phylum Chordata; class Actinopteri; order Perciformes; family Cottidae; genus Myoxocephalus; species Myoxocephalus aenaeus. The sequence goes on from JBAMJR010000092.1 coordinate 918,427, forward strand.
ACCATTTGAATATGCGCCATGATGTACACATATGTGGTTTGTCAATTTAAAAGATACATTTGCGCTGTGAAAATACGTAATTAGAAAGACTTGGCACCCAAAAGTCGTTCATCTCTAGCTGACATTTGTGCGTGGGATGTCGCTAAGTTAGCTAGCTATCTAGCAAACCAAGCTAACGACCGCGTTGGCGTTGTTGCAAAACCAAAGATGTAGTTCAATGAGCAGTTTCACAACAAACTACGACTTTCTTGACTTGGAAAATGACCTTTTGAATTGACAAATATCAATATGTATATTAAAGATCACCTTTCATCTGAGTTACCTGTACTAGGACGTTAGGGCTACTAATGCAAGAGTCTGTGCTTGTGCATTAATGCCCTACTTTTATTTTGTTTCATGGTTTATTTGACCTGGCCTTATATTATAATTGAAGAGGCAGTCTCTCATTGTGAAGTCACTTGTGGGATTTGTTTTCCAAAGTAAATATGCCTGTGTTTAGGAACCGGTTCACAGGATACGTCCTGATTGGCTGATCTGGGGAATCAGTGCCCTCTTACAGTCATACCAATAACCTCCTGCACAGTCGTACTGCCATCAGTACGACTGTGCAGGAGGAGTTTTCAGTTTGCCTACTGTTAACCCTCCTGTTATGTTCCGGGTCAAATTGACCCGTTTCAAAGTTTGAACAGCTAGGAAAAATATTTTAAAGTCTTTTCCTGCTTGACTTAATTGGTGTAATCAACGTAAAAAAAAAATTATCATGTATTTGTAACCCCCCCTGCAGGTTTATATTACAGAGATGATGTTTGGGTCAATTTGACCCAGCAGTGAAAGTGGAGGCTATAAGGGTCAAGTTTAGATCATTTCTTTCTTTGAAAATGTGAGATAGTCTTTCTTACTCCCTCCTACCATGTTTCACCACACACACACACACACACACACACACACACACACACACACACACACACACACACCTGTTCGCAGCCCCATATATGAAGTTGTACACATTTCAAACTTCAAACAAAAAAGCAGGTGTTTGTTATGGGAACCATCTCTTTCCTGCTTCATGTGCCCATCCCCCCACGTGAACCACACCTTCCAGACTAAACAATGCTTATCTTCTCACTTTCCCCCTAAATACACCTGGAACATTAAAGTAAGGGTTTCTTTCATGTCGCTCCTAATAAATACGGTTCTATAGGATTTCTAATAGACTGACACACACATTTCATCCCAATCTCAGACGCAGAATCTCTTTCTAACTACCCTCCTGTGCGAGAAATACAGATACTATTTTGATAGGAACCTTTTTTTTTCCCGCGGGAAAACTCCGCCCACACTTAGCAGGAGAGGTGAAACATACAAAGTGTTGCTTAGAAGTTCTACCAACTTTACAGTCTGCAGATACATACAACTCAGCAGCTTCCTGTAGGCAACATGAGCAACAGGAACAAAAGGATGAGGCCCTGGAGGCTCTGGAGCACATCCTGCATCATGACAGTGAAGTAGAGGAGTAAATGTCTGAAGATGAAGACCATCTTGAGGTCAACACTATAAATAAACATAAATAAAGTTTACTTTCAATACAAATCCTTATGACTCATTTGGCTTGATGTTGAGTGAGGGGGTCAAATGACCCTGAACAGCAGAGGTCATCTCTATTTATCTACATCACCCCATGACAAAAAAAAATCAAAATGCAAATCAAATTTAGGAAAAAATACATGTTATGGTAGAGTAATGAAGGTATATCTAGGTTTTTCCAATGCATCTAAAACATTGTTTGAACATGTATTTTTCATTCAAACGAGTGAGTTATCCTGATTGAACTCTGATCTATGGAGGGGTGAATAACTCCATTCCACTAAAAACTGATTGAATTGTTATTAATGGTGTTGGTGATGAGGTACAAACTATATGTATTAGGATCTTTTGGTTTCTGACAACTTTTGGATGATTAAAAATGCACCGGGTCACATTGACCCAGGAACATCATTGCAGTACCTAAGAAACGAACATAACAGGAGGGTTACATTAGGTCAATAACCATACAAGCTCTTAACTAAATAAAGCATGGCCACCTAAACATTGCGTCCATTCGTACTGCAATAGTCCAATGGGTCATTCCAAAACCACGGGAACATCTGATGCTAGATTAGCCTTCGCTCCTCTGGGAAGGCTTTTCCATCAGATGTTATGTGTGTTCCAATTCAAAGGTGTTGGCTGAGGGTTGAGGTCAACGTCTTCCACGCCAAACTGGGAAAACCAATTTTCGATGATCTACTCATTATTAAGCTGCGATGAAAGGACAAATTACAACAGATGACTAAAGAGCTGAGACACTGAGATGTCTAGAGTTTTGTTTTTTTAAACAATGCTGTGACTGTGCAGCACTGACCTTGGACAACGCAGTCAAGGACACCAAGCTATGAATCACTGGGAGTTAATAGAGAGAAGGAAGCAGTAAGTAGATGGTGATGAAGGAGTCGGTGTATCACTTGTTTATGGCTTTCATTTTATTAATATGGTTTGGACACTTACCACTCACAATGGGTTGGGGGGAAAAAGAGCCTGATCAAGCGACATCTATTATGTCATTCCGCCCTCTGTATCATGTGAAAACACATTGAAATAATGTGATCAAAAGGTTTAGTCAAATATATAAAGCCATGCATTCAGAGTGAAACCTAACAGTTTACGTGTTACACTGTGTTATTATCTCCGCCAGAGGATCATGCGATAGTGTGTGCGTGTGTGAGTGAGTGAATGTGCACAACTATCAGTCTGTCCACGGCTAACCTCGCATTCTGCTGCAGCCAACAGTATTATATTTTAGGTGGCCAGTTATGGCCCCATGCTCAAGGACCCCTCGTGGTTGCGGCGACTCCCACTTTCTCAAAATATCTTTTTTATTACCTGTTTTTAAACTGCCATCCATTGCTTGCTGACTCCTCCCTCACTCTTAACGGTAGCTGTGCTAGCACAGCAGAGATAGTGTGTTTGGATAACCGTGCACACGCTCAATGGACCAAATGGACCACAAGAAGATATAATGAATACAAATCTAAATGTAGTATAGCTCAATATACAGACTAATAGCAGGAACCAGGTTCAAATGTCCCATTGGGCTGTCCATTCTGTCCTCAAACAGACATAAAGTCACACCACTTCCTCCCTCACGTTCTCACTCATCCCAACACGCATTTTCCATAACTCTGTAGTTTTTCTGTAGAGTGTTTAATCACTGCTTTAACATCAAATCATTCTCCCAAAGTGAACCGTTGCTTTAAAGTGAGGAATGCAGCTAAACCACAGGGACTGGCTCCAGCGGGACGCGCAGCTTTCCTCACAGATTACATTTCAGTTGGAGGGAGATGCAAAGAACAGCGTGTACCACAGCTTGTGCCAGAGATGTTGACGGAGCTGAAGATGGAAACGATGTGTACATAGGAAAAGGTCAGAGATGTTTCCCTGCTGCCCTTCTAATAAAACCTGGTTCAAACCGGTCTCGCCCACACGTCCGTCCGGCCTACCTGTGGGTTGTCCTCCATGACGCAGCGGATCTTCTCCACCACGTCGATGCGGCGATGTCTGTGCAGGGCATTGATCAGCTTGGCCAGGTTGGCGTCGGCGTCCCGGATGGTCCAGTGCTGCAGCGCGGCGTACGCCCGCTCGTGATCCGACGAGTAGCCGTTTGAGAAGGCGGCCACCTCCCGCTCCGTGGCGTTGGCCAGCGACTGGTAGATGTCTATCCACTGGGTGCCCACCTGGGCCGCCACCAGCTTCAGGATGTCCACCCCTGAGCAGAGGAAGACAAGTTAGAGAATGCAAGCGTAAAAACAGGGTGTGAAAATCGCCCTGCGCCTATTATCAGACAAAAAACAACAACATATTATCTCCGGAACCACATCGTTGTTTAACTTCATTTAAATTGCTACAATACCACAACCCTTGTGAGAAGAAACATCTGCTGTGAAACATCATTAAAGTAACCGTTAAGTTTAAGTATTTACGTGAACTCCATTTTTGAACCGAACGACACAGTTCTTTGACAGAAACTCCTTCGAACACCCAGATGCTGTGTTCTAGTATGATTTATGTTGCAGATTCTGATTCTTTAGGTCCTACTCTTTCCAAAAAGGTGTGTTATTAGTATGTGGGCTGTTGTTAGGGCACCATAATACAGTTTGAAAAACTCGGGGACCGCTCAAGGAGGCATTTTTGGGAAATCTTGCTCATATCGTGCTGGATGTTCATAGTTATGATCAAAATATATTTTAAAAGTGATTTTTTTTGCAGATATACATTTTATTCCCAAGACTTTCCTGAACAAATACATACAATAAACACAAGTATTGGAATTAATTTGGAGTTCCTACGACGACTCAAACACAGGGGAAAAGAAAGAAAAGTCTGGGACCAAAACTGGTTCCTCCGTGCTTAAAGGGTTAAGGTTGACTACACACTGCTGCCCTAAGGCAGGGTTTTCAAATGGAAACGCCCACTCAGCCTTTAGCAAAAAAGCAGTGACGCAGGTTATCAAGGAAGACAACAGCAGAACACTATATTGTAGCCGCCTGAAACAAGGCCCACCTAAACCAGATTCAATATTAGTTTACGTGTAAGCGAGATTTAGAATAGTGTCTTTATCCTGCTGTCAAACAGCCCTATCCAACGGGGAGCTGAAGCTGTGATCTCTGCTCTCTTCAAAGCCACAAGACTCCATTGACAAAAGCAGTAATGTACCAGGAGAGTTGCTGGTTTACCGCTGCCTCTCGATCGGTTAGTTTATTTGTGCTTGGTGTGACTTTCGGATCCAAACTACAGCAGTACATTGCTTAGTTTCCTTGCCGGTGCATTGACTAGAAGCATGAATACATACATGTAGCAGCTTCTCCATGCGTAAACCTACGTCGCGTCACTGGGAAATTACAGAACGATTACAAATTCTGACAACCACCCCCATAAAATGAATAAATAACACATAAACATGCCCTTTAAAGTTTGAAAGAAGGGCTTGTGATCATTTGTTGACCCACTATTCAGTATTTATATTCTGGATTTCCTCTTCATTGAAGAACGTAGCTGTCAGCTGTGCCAACTAACAGGATGCAGCAGCAAACAATTGCCTCATTTCTAACTAATGGAGCCCTCATGCTATGCGCCACACAATACACCATTGTTCTCTTTCTGTCAATTACACTGAACTTCTATATGGTGTGCGTCTGGAATTACACTGTCTCAGCTTGTGCAACTAGTATGTCATGTTTTATTGTGAACACAATTATGACCTCCATCTCTAAATGAGTCTGGCCCTCAAGCAACCTTACATGTGTAATTAGAAGTTCTTCTACAGAACATGAATAGTCCTGCAGTCGGTACACTTTCCTTTGACTCTTGGGAGGCAGAATGTGCACACCGGTCAACTGAGGGCATGCGCTTGTAGACAGTAAACTTATAAACGGAAAACCTGCATTACAAACAGGGGCCACAGAGCATGAAGCACGTTGGTGTGGTCGGAAGACTAGAAAAGCAATATACAGTGCATGTACCATTGGCAGAGGCCACACAGTTACATCTGGGAGATGGTGGAGAATGACCAATTCTAAAAGTTACGATATGGCATCTAACATGAAAGTTAGTACGTATATTCATGGTGCCCAGAGGATGGTCCCTCTGACTTTGGTGACTTTTCCTCTCGTGCCAGCATGAGATAAACCTTTTGTTTTGAGTCAAAAGTTTTAACAACTATCGGATGGATTGCCATGAAATATGACGAATACATTGTTCCCCTCTGGATGATTTGTACGTATGTCTTCATGGTCGGATGCGAGGGGTCGATTGTACTGTTGCTTCTTATATGGTGGTGTAGCGTATGCAATATGGTAATTGGGGGTTGTGATGGGCTTCAGTACGTGATGGTTTGTCTTTATATTCTTTGTTACTGCTGAGTACATCGCCGCAGAGTTGAATTTGTTTTTTGGTGAGATTATACCAAATGTCTCATACGGAGACTTTGATCCGATTGGCTGCATACATCACCGCTTGTTTTTGAGTTGTGTTGTACGACGCCTTGCAGCCAATTCATCTCCAGAGGAGGGGCTTGTAATCATTCAGTCACACAATACAGCAGTGATGGTTGCAGACACACCTGGCCGAGATCTGAGTGCACCTTTCTTTTATCATTACAACGGAGGCTGCTATTGTTCGGACAAAATGTCATGAGTCCAAGACAGATTCTCCTGTGGAGACAATACAGTATATTTTATCGCACTTGCACTCATCTGTTTCATCTGCTGCCATGATGAGGTCACAATAAACGCAGACGCAGTGGAAATGTGTCATAACGAGATACGATGAAGGAAAATGCCTCTTCGCAGAGAAACGAGTCAAATTCTGTGCAGAAGAGCAAGTGGATCCTCTTCGGGGTGTCCAACTAAGTCCTGAGGCCAGCAGCTCAAAGAACTCACTGCAACAGATCCCCGGCTGAACCAACACCGGGTTACGCAACATGTTATTAGGCTTTGATCCACCTGGATCCGCTGAGGCAGTCTCTTACTTCAGTATGGAGGCACACACCTGCTGGCTGGGTGGAAGTAGCAAACACACAGAGTCATTCATCTTGAAGACAGACAGGCTGAACCACTGAAGCTCTGATTCCCAAAAGTATTCGTGATTACACCAAAATAGGTCATGTTATTTGGGGAGTTGACAGCGATGTTATGTTCAGATTGTAAAGCCCTCCGAGGCAAATTTGTATTTGGGAGTTTTTGATCTAATCAAAATAAACTGAAATGAATTGAATGTTGGGTCGATCACAACGGAGAATCAATCCAGTCTCAAACGTATTAGAATTGTTTGTTGGTTAATTGAAGCTCGCACCACAGTCTTCCAAGGAAAACCAGTTTACAAACGGCTCACATGGAAGTGCTTTTGTTGCATAACCGGTCCAGGAGGTTCAGAGCAGACTCGCAAAACAAATACTGGACTTGTTGACACTTGCTGTAATTCATCTGGTGCTCATACCTGAGATAATATAACATGGACACCAGGAGAGACTGCATTTAGCACTTGAAGAATCTAGCATAGCTATCTTATGTTCGCTAACCTTAACACACTTATGAGGTTAGTACAAGTTATCTGCTGGTTAACGTTACAGGTTGTATTGGGTAGCATGGCTTCAACCTACAGTGGCATGTAAACACTATGTATTGATATTTTTTGGGGGGTATCTCATTACTGGTGTAAGTTGCCATGGAAATACTGCGCAATTTTACCAAGTTATTGATGCAGAATGTGTTGGAAAGGACTTTTCTGTTCATCTCACTGCAAGTGTGTCACAGTAAATTCAAGCATCTCAAATACCTTCACACTTGCGATTCACAATCTCTCGTGACACACGCTCACACACACACACACACACACACACACACACACACACACACACACACACACACACACACACACCCTGATTAGTCTGCAGCAGCTCTCCCACCTCAGACTCTCTGCTCCACTTCCTCGCTGACTGTTCCGTGACTCGACAATAACTTGGCTGGAAATATAAATGCTGACTCATGTGTTTGTCAAGCAAAAATATCTCGCCTCGGTAGTTGTGTGTGACGCAGAAAAAGGCTCTGCTGATACGCGTGTATGCGTAAGCCGTGTTATTGTTGTATGACCCTCGTAAAGTACTGTCGCACACGTTTTTTATGTGATTGGTTAATGCCTTTATTCACAGGAGGAAAGCTCAGAAGAGTGGTCAATTTGTTTAATTATGTTCTGCTTCTGTAAGTTCTGTAAGCCTTGTGCGTCGGTATCGGGTCGATCCCTGATTAATGTCTGCTGGGGCAAAACATGCAAAGTGCATGAATCCAGGATGATTCAGAGAGATTACATGGATGTAAGCCAGTGGTGGTAATTCATGACTTGACAGACACACACTGGCTGTACGTGAATATATATATATATATATATATATATATATATATATATATATATATATATATATATATATAACACAGCGAAGCCAGCAGAGGAGACGGATACATGTGAAGCCTGCACACATGCGTACACAGACCAGGGGCGCGTCCAGGACTTTGGGGACATTGAGGGACGGCTAAGAAAACATTGGGCCCAATGTGCAGGCTCTTGGGGGTCATAGATGTCTATAAGAAGTGGGCGACTGTGACGTCCCCATTGGTTTGTGGACTGTCGTTTTAAAGCCTCCAGTTCGGCATTTTCTCCGTTTAGTTGTTTTACGACAAGAGAGGAAGGAGCTAAGTACAAATGAAGACATGTTCAGGCCACCAAAAATACAATTAGTTACAATTAACTTTCATGAACTGAAAACACACTGTGAAAGGAGTTAAAGTTATGAGACGAAAACACGGACAACTCCCAGACCGCACAACGCCGTGGTACTGACCTGTCAATCACCTTTAGCCCCGCCCTAAAGCGTCCCCTGCTTTATGGTCTGTTTGACTCTAAATGACCATAATTTACTAAATGAACATCATGCTGTATTGAAGAAGACTTGAAACTAGAGATTGAGACATAAACTCATGTTTACAATGTTTACTGAGGGAATTCACCCTCACCCTGGAAGTAAATTACCCAAAACCAGACACCCGATCTTTACCGGACCCTTTTAAGGAGTTCAGTCCGACTTCATTTGCAAAGTGTCCTCACTAAAAAATTGCTTAAAAACTCAAAGGTGAAGAAGAACACACACACACACACACACACACACACACACACACACACACACACACACACACACACACACACACTCCCCTCCTCCAGCTCAAGAGTAATGAACTCTCATGAATCCTGGAGGGACCCAGAGGACTGGCGTGCCGGCCTTCTTGGCCCGCAGCCGGTCGACCCTCATCCACGTTGCTCTGCATGCCTCACTGCTGCCGCCGCTAGCGGACCACATTTAAATGACCTATATAAGTCTCGTGATGACTCAGCGCGTCGGCCTGCGGATGTGTCTGGGTGTTTTCATGGGGAATTATCCGTGTTTGTTAGTGTGTGCACGCCTCAGCGTAGAGAGAACTGTCAAACAGCTGCTGGTCGCTGGTGTTCATCCAGACCAACGTGTTTTATCACTGTGCTATGAAGCATGGCGCCGCTGCCTGCTAGCTCATGACACATGACACAGCTTCAGGACTAGCTGTCCTGAAGCTGTCATTTCAGCACACGGCACATAATGAGTCACATTTTGTTGACATTTGTTGTGTTGGGAAGTAGCACCAAAGTGTCGTGTCCTCGTGAGTTGAAAATGACTCCTCTTGTTGTCGGTCTAGGTGATAGGGACTTCTGTTGTGACACCACTTGATTAGCGTTTCTCCATCTGTCCAGTAAAGCTAAAGAGTAAAGTGTCTGTTGTTGTGTTTGCTGCACCAAACACAGGGAAGCAGTAGTTCTTTACTTCTGTGGCAAAGTAACGATCAGACGTTGGTCGTTCAGAAGGGGGGTAAGCGCTCAAACAGCTTCTCAGTGGACACGTGTCTTTTGGAGATAAGTGGCACAGAACAACAGTTATTCATTATCTTTAAAGCCAGGGTTGGTAATCTGCTTCAAAAACATTTGTTGAATTTTTTTCATTTCATACTGACAGCAATGAATGGATCTGACAAAAAAACTAAAGAAAATGTCGGGGCTCGCTTGGCAAATCGCTTCACTTGATGTCCGAGCTCCTCGCCAGCCCTCAGGGTCTCTGTGCCCTCGCCACAGATCGACAGGAAATTAAGTCTCAAACTGTTCTGTGCCGCCCAACAGAAAGAGAATATTCATTCAATATTTGCTCCCAAGCTTGAAGAAAAAAGAATGTAACCTTTCAGTGAGGAAGGTTTTGTTTTGGAACAATGCGGTTCAGGACTTTGGATCAGTTTGGCAACGCTTGCCATTTAAGATCTGCATGTTTTCAAACTGCATTTAGAGGGACAAAAAAATATCTTTTCTTAGGATAAGAATTTAGCTTTTACATAGCCGTCACAATTTACGGCAGTTAGGGATCCTGAATGTCATGCACCCGATCCGAAATTCTAAATATTTCAGTGTTTATATACTGAAACATAATGATCAAAAGGCTACTCAAACAGTATAATGACGCGTAACATTTCCTGGACCATGTATCTCTGGAGAGGCCAACAGGAGGCGCGGGGCTGTCGGTGGTCATGCCGATCACAAACAGGAGGTCTGGTGTCGGCCTCCATTCTAAACTTAGACACGGGCATGACAGGGCGCATGCCGACTGAAGAATGGCATTCACAGTTGTAGTTAGGATTTCATTACTTAAAGATAGGATAGGACACATTGGTGAGAGAGGAAACATCCCATCTTGCTGACTACAAAGACGGAGCATTCTGAACACGTCTAACTCTCTTCTGTTTATTTATAGCAGCAGCAGTGGCTTATGGGTGCTGCAGCATAAGTGTTCCCACAATCACATTTTCTCATATGTATGATGTGTTGGAACACAGATGACTGACAGCCATATTATACTGAGGTTGGATCCAACCAGTGGCCTCTCTCTCACACTCAGCGTCTTGTTATTGTGTGCAACATGATGTAAAGCAGGGTGCCGTGTGCGTCAGCACCCAAACGCCCTTCTGTTTATCACATCACACAGTCCTCTCACGTTCCTTCCACTGTTCAGAAACACACAACGTTAAATTGGTGAAACGTGTGTGTGGCTTTGTGGGATCACAACAAGTGCGGTATACCTCCAACCAGGCGGACCGTGCTCTTCACGATCAAACCCGGGCTGAAGCCAGAGCAGGCGGCCTCGGCCCACCCTGGTACGGCACAGCGCAGTATATTCTAACATGTGGCGCCCCGCTGGGCTTGGATGTGGAACTCGGCATTATTAAGGGTGTGGATGTTTAACGAGGGAGGACGGTGGGCAGGTAGAACGTTGTTTTCCTTCATGTTTTCCTCCACGGTCTGAACTGACTTTGGCAATATATGTTGTGAATAGTACGCCTGGTGACCACACCAAGCTCCAGGACTAATAAAGGGATTTCTAATCTAATCTCTAATCTCAACCTGAGGTTCTCTCAAAGGACCATTAGGGGTTCAAACTGCATTTTCCAAAGGAGACCATATGGTCTTCAACACTGCCATTGGATCAAGTCAATTCACTGAGTTGTGGAAATCAACTTTTTAAACCTGAAATAAAAGATAGAATTTCATGTCATTGCTGTATCTTTATCTTCTATTAATGAGAATTCAAGGCTAATCGGAACCAAATTCCAGCTATGTACACCTTTACTTACTATTTAACTTCTAGGTTTTCATTTCGGACAATCCAAAACTTTTTCTCAGCCGATTCTCGAATGTCTTATTCCCCAGTGTGTCTGAATACACCAACAACAAGAGCTATCAAAGCAGTTCCTTCTTGCAATTGCATTACCAAGCCACCAAAAGTAAATTTGACCAAAAAATAAGGCAGATAAAATGTGTACTATATTGGATTCTAATCGCATACTGAGATGTAAAACCGCCAGTATGGTGCATTCAAGGTTCCTTTAGCTTCGGGACAATCTGTTTATACTGATTCTGTTCTTGCGGTCAGAGCTTCTTCTTGGCTGCGTCTTATTGCCTCCTCGTTCTCGATCCAAAAAACGTGTGTTGCATGTCTTTGCGGTCTTTGACGAGATAAATAAATGGGCCCTCTTTTGGACCGCCTCTCCCTGAAGGCATTGAATCCAGCCTACTTCTTCCCCTCTGCACACCTGGCCAACCACTGCGTAAAGTGGGCCTCATCGTCTGTCGTCTGGCAAAATAGCTACAGATCAACACTGTAAGTCACAACGTGGCACAGCTGTAAACCTGTTGATCAGGGGACCCTTTTATATCAGGAAATCAAGAAAAAATCATGGTATAAATCCCCCCCCTAAAAAAACATGTTAGGTATCAAATTAAACATAAAAATCAGGGCTACAATAATATATAATCCCCATGTACAACCTCTAAACACAATTCAAACAATAAATAGGATTAGGGGTTAGGGTTAGGGTGTGGGCTTAAAGGGTTAAGGACAAAATAATGTTGGGACAACGTATAAAAGCAAGGTCAGCTTACTGTAGCCTCAAGCTAACCTTTATACAACATTTTTGTGATTCCCTTTTGCTTAATTTGACTTCTGTGCCCTTGTTTCATAAACAAAAAGGTTGTTCAGATCTTGCGCAATAACCATCTGGCCCGTGGCCCTGGAAAGCCCTGTTTGGCCGAGCTGTGGAGGAGTAGCACTTTTCACTACATCCTGACTTCCTCAGAGCAAACGCCAAGTGCTGTATGTGTGTGATCTGTGCTTTGACGTTTCCCTTTCTTTCTGTTCCTTTATTGCCTGAGAGTTTTAACTGCTCTAGTAAAGGGGCATTACAACCTTCAAGGGGAGCCAGCCACGCACCTTGGAAGGATTAAGAAGCTGTTTAGTTTTATGCTCCAGAGAGTAAACAGCGGTGTAAAATGGCTATTTGAGTTGCATGTGCAGACATACATCTCCACGTAAATGTATTCACATGGGCGCAGAATTACTCATCCAATCAGGAGCCCAACAAACAAACACACTTAAAAATGTACAAAGGTCAGTTTAAAAATCTGTCTTTAAATGCCATCAGGGCGTCATTACTGATCCTCACACAGCAATGGGTTTCAGCTCGACATGTTTTCACTATTATTGACCCATAGTGGAAGCATGAAGGTAAAAATACTGTGAGTGTTCCCCAGGAAATATCGTCTGGGTTCCACATCTCTCTCAACGACAACACTACTAAGAACGAGGTGATGAGCACGAGCGTCGTTATCTCTGTCGGTGTATTTGAGCTGTGGGTCTAAGCTCATTATTAGTAAAAAAAAGTATTGTGTCGATCTAATTTAAAGGAAATCTGTTCTGTCTGACTTTGAAAACCACTATTTCAATCTCCTACAAACAGTCAACATTGGTTTCTTTTAACGATGCCCAATGTCTTTCTCTAACCATAACAGTTCAACAGCCCAAGCTTAACCAAACTGTAACTGTAGTGGTAGCATATGCAATACATTTATAATAAATACATGGTTTTTGTGCCGGGCATAAGCAACTTTGGAAGGCAATGACAATGGACCTACTCTGTCCAGAGTAGAAGCCAATAGGCCTCCTTCTCCTCACCTATCAAGCCTTAGCTGGTGATGCACCATCATATCTTAAAGAGCTTATAGTGCCATATTACCCCACCAGAGCGTTACGCTCACTGAATGCAGGGTTACTTGTGGTTCCCAGAGTCTTAAAAAGTAGGTTGGGGGCTAGAGCTTTCAGTTATCGGGCTCCTCTTCTGTGGAATCAGCTTCCACTTTCAGTCCGGGGGGCAGGCTTAAGACTTAAGACTTAGACTTAAGACTTTCCTTTCCTTTTTCCTTTTCAGGCTTATAGTTAGGGCTGGCTCAGGTTTGCCCTGGTCCAGCCCCTAGATATGCTGCTATAGGCCTAGACTGCTGGGGGACATCTTAGGATACACTGAGCTCCTCTTCTCTTCCTCTTTCGCTTCTCTTCCTCTTTCACTCCTCCTCTCCTCTTCTTTCTCTCCATCTGGATAAACTATTGTCTCTTCAATGCACATTACTAACTCTACTTTCTTTTTCCATGGATTCATGGCTGCCTGGAACCGGTCCTGCCCCGGGTCCTGCCGCCCCCCCCCCCTGCCATGGATCCATGGCTGCCTGGAACCGGTCCTGCCCCGGGCCCTTTCCCGGGTCCTGCCCCGGGTCCTGCCCCCGGTCCTGCCCCCGGTCCTGCCCATGCCAGGTTTCTTCCCTTTTTTCCCTGTGAAAGGGTTTTTACTATCTTTCTAGGGGAGTTTTTCCTGGTCCGATGTGAGGTCCCGGGACAGGGATGTTATGTGTACAGATTGTAAAGCCCTCCGAGGCAAACTTGTATTTGGGATGTTGGGCTATATAAAATAAACTGAATTGAATTGAATTGTTGGCAATGTTGAGACACAATTCAGATGATTTGGTTGATCCTGCCAATTATCCCACTTATGGTTTGATAACTTCGATTATATCTTTGATTATCTGCATCTTTTTTTTCTCAGAAAATAATGTTGCTTTAAGTTTTTGGGTCAAACAAAGTTGATAGGAGACCCATTTTAATTCCAGCAAACCATTAAAGGAGCATTGATGGCTACCTTGTGATTTACCACAGCGTTGTCTGTGTTTTCATCTTTGAACTTGAACCCTTTCACAGTGTGTTTAACGTTCATGAATAGTAACTGTTCCATTTAGTTTGCCTAAAAATGCCTCATCCAGCATTTGTTTGTCAACCCTCTGTTGTCACTTCCGGTTGCAAAGAAACAAGATGGCGACGTCCAAAATGCCGAACTCGTGGCTCCAAACAAGTCCACAAACCAATGGGTGATGTCATGATGAATGCCACTTCTTATACACAGTCTATGATTATCACATTGCAAAATTGCACATACAGACGAATTATCCATCATTCAATTGACGTTTCTTTCAACCTTATTCACTGTCTTTCCGGCTCTGTTTTGGTCTCCATCAACCTCTGGCTCTTTATCTGCTAATTGCTGCTAAATGCTCCATTATGTTCACCGGCTAGTTGTTAAATTTATCCATCAGCTGTTTGATTCTGGGTGGGAAGCGTACCGTCGGTATACTATTGGTTTCATTACTAGAGAATAGCTTCATGAGAGAAGTGAGAGTGAACCGAAACATTAAAGTTATGGGCCGTGAAACCAAAACATTGAGCTGAGAGATGCTAAAACGCTATGTGGAGCTGAGAGGAACTGCGCAGTTGAATTACAATTCTCTGTGGGTTGTCCCATTTCAAATATAGTCAATTCATCCACTGTTAAGATAAGAATAATAATCAGTGCAGCTTTCAGGGAAATCATTTCTTCAGGCGTTTGCATTTAACATACAGTAACTTGAGATATGCAGTTCGTGGGTTGGTGAAAACCTGCACTTTATCTCTTATGGCGTCAAACTAATGTCTTCAAATTTACTTGTGTCTTTTTACATCCATACCTCTCTTTGTCAGGCATCTTCAGTATCTGGGCTGACAAGGGCTGCTAGGTAACGGCAAGGAAACCCCAGTGTGGTGAGTCAGCAACGGTACAATACAACATTTCCCTCTGTCGAACTCCCAACTCCCACCTCCTACATAAACGCACACCACCGTCGCACCATCTCACTCTCTGTTCGTTTCCCTCTGTCCATATATCTCTCTTTGTCGTCCTGTAAGAGACGCGCTTGACCCACTAATGTGCCTTGCCAACCAAACAACAACCCTGATGCAGCTGAAACCAGATTATTCCAGTTCTCTGTGGCCAGGCAGAGGGAGCAGAGAGAGGGTGGCGGGTGGCTCGGCTTTAACAAACACACACAAACACACACACATACACACACGCACACACACACATACAGAGTTTCAAAGCGGAGCGTCGAGTGTCTCAGGCAGGAGGTGTCCCCTGGGTTTGGGTCTTTCTCTCTGATCGAAATCAAGACCTCAGCTGTGGGGCAAAATGTACTCTACCTGTTGAAAGCCACAGTGTCAACACACGGACGTGAAAGAGGAGTGTGTGTCTGGGGGGGTGTAACACTAGCAATATAGAGAGAAGAGAAATAAAAAATGTCCAAATCAAGCATCAGACAAAGGAAGTTAAATATGGCAAATTGAGGATGTAAGAAAGCTGGAGACAGGAAGAGGTCAAAAATAAAGCTTAGTGCGTGAAACACAAGAGTAAGAAACAACAAGAACAAAACGGGAAGAGAAAATGTGCGGAAATAAAGGTACCAAAGGAAGAGAGGAGCAACTAAGAACAAGGAGTTAAAACAAGAGAGGTGAGGGGAAGAAATAGGAACCAAGATGAAATTGGAGAACCGAGAGCAGCGATGCAAGCTGAGTGTGTGCGTTGGGGTGGGATGGTAGTGACAGCAGGGTGGTACTACAACAGGTCACGTCCTTGCTTGTGTAACCGCTGCTCTCCCGCCATGAGCTGCGGGGCACAATTGATTTGATCATAAACCCACAGTGGCTCGATCGCATCAACCAATGGTCCGACACGGCAGAACAAAGTGCGTCACCACACCCGACTGGGCCCATGTTATGTAGGATGTAGGCCGTGTAGAACCACCAGTCCTGAGATTACAAAACATCCTGGCAGGGTTCTGCTACGGCATCTGCCTTGCATATTAATGTTGACATTGTTAAAAACATGATTAGGAGGTTTGATTATTGACATTTAAAAAAAATATTGAGGGAATGATCATGTTTATCCAGTATGTAAAGTTGTCGATGAAACACATTCTCACTCGTGAGATTTGGTTGAATTCAGGTAAGCGGTCTTGTAGAGAGGAAGAGGAAGAACGCATTGGCTACTGGTTTGGAACCGATCGGCTATCGTCTGACGACAATTTTTCTTTTCAATAGCTTAGAATTGGCTTGTTAACTGGCCAATGGTGCAACAATCCGGTCATACACGTGGTCTCTCAACTGTAAACCCTCAGCTGAACCCTCATCAGACTCTTCGCCAATGGATACCGAGTTGAGCCAAATCTAACTCACTGCCCTAAGTATACTTGAGTCTGGAAGGGAAAGTATAGAATCCTCTACATATTGGATGAGCACAGCTTCATATGTCACTCCATTGAGAAAACAAGCTTCGAATGACTGATTGAGTCTTGAGACTTTGAATCTCTCCTCTTCTCGAGGCTTTTCACCAACGCTGCCTCATGCACTCTTTCATTGAATCACTCTTGTGGAAATCAAAGATACAGCCGGCTTACCCTGTCCGTTGGAGTAGTAGATCCACTTCTCTTTGACCTGCGTTCGAGGTGCAGTTGCTTTCTTCTGAATTGCCTTCTCGATGATGCTGCTCGGGTCCTGCATGGGGCCTTTCTTCAGCACGCGAGAGGCTCCGCTTCACGCTGCAGATCACGATCACCACCAGCACCAGCAGGAGCAGCAGCACTATCATCCACGGGAGGTGCTCGTTGATGTCAAAGTGATCGTGGTGCTCGGCCTCGGGGACCCCCTGCGAGTGGGCCTGTAGTAGCTGGAGACCCCACTTCCACCACCTCCGCTCCCCTGCCCGGCCCACCTTGCTAACGCCAACCCTGACGACCTCGACGCCCTCCAGACCCTCCACCGCCCTCTGGTTGGGGCCTGGCACAGGGTCAGAGTTGGGTTGCCCGCGTGGTTGCTCGAGGTCCATGAGTTGCTTGTGAGTTGGGAGCTGTGAACTCCGCGGTGGATCGCGATTTGGTGGGGTGGGGAGTGCCAGGCCGGCTGAGGAGCAGCCCCTCTGCATGGTGGCCTTCCTCACCCGAGTTTCCCCTCAGCTGAATGGCTGCTGACTGGCTGTAGGCGCCCTGTGAGGAGAGACAGAGGGATCGATGGAGACGAAGATAGAGGAAGAGAGATGAGAGAGAACAGAGAGAGAGCCAAGAGACAAGATAGTGGAGAGGTATGATATGACGAGAGAGAGAGAGAGAGAGAGAGAGAGAGAGAGAGAGAGGAGAGAGCGAGAGAGGAGAGAGAGAGGGGAGAGAGAGAGAGGAAGCGAGAGAGGGAGAGAGAGAGGAGAGAGGGATGAGAGAGAGAGAGAGAGAGAGAGAGAGAGAGAGAGGGAGAGAGAGAGAGAGAGATGAGAGAGAGAGAGAGAAGAGAGAGAGAGAGAGAGGATATTAAATTAACTTACATCAGAGATTTGCTGAACCCAGGACGATGAAAATAGACGGCGTCACGAGAGGGAATCCTAATGCTTAAATGCATGCAGGCAATCTGGACCTTAAACAGAACGAAGAATAACCTCCCCCCTGTGATCTCAGTCATCTGCTGACATCCTCCATCCTCGGGTGTCCACCCAGTGCATACCAAAACTGAAGCCCAACATTGTTTGAGGCAATAATCAAGCGGACGTTCACTTCTTGATAGTGGTGTATGAGAAGGCGATGACCGTAGCGCTCTATAGATGGACATTTAGTGGACTTGAACATTTTGGACCATATGTATGCTGGCAGCCCTGCTGCTGTCCAGGCAAGAGATGACCGATGCCTGGACAAGGAATTGAGTTGCATCTGTCATCTGTACAGTATGCAACTTGCTCATTACAAGTGTTTTGGTTGTCAATCGTCAGGTTTCTATCCAAATGTTGGGCAGCGTTTGAACCGAATTTCTGAAAATGGGTAAAAAGAAAATCCCACTACTTGTTTTGCAAATATTAGGAGTACTTCAAGATAAACAGCAGGTGGTATTCTCCAGTCAGGCGCAATTCAACCATTGTAGAAGAAAATGGCAGAAAAAAAACATGTAGAAAAACAGATTGAAATTTGGTTGGTTTTGGTTTCTTTCATGCATTTATTTGAATAAATAATTATTGATGTATTCCATAAACAAAGTGCAATCCACCAGTACTGCTTCCACTATGCTGTGGCACAACTGTGCTCCACCTCGTTATCTCACAGCAGATGAGCCCATTGATTAAGGTCAAACGAGGGCAATTGTAATCAGATATAGGCTTCCAGTGCAGGAATAATTTGAAGAAAAAAGAAGAAAAGATTGGGATGGGCTAACTATTTACAGCCGAACAAATCTGTTGACATGGGAAAAGTGCAATTAGGATTGTCCCAACAGCAGGGTCAGTGCTTCTCAGACACGGGAACAAACTGTCATGGTCAGTCGATATGAGTGCGTCATTAATCACTATTGATTATTATTGTGGCCACCATCACCTCCCTTTGCTGTGTGTCCTGCTGCTAATGGGATTGGTGTTGTGTAATGGCATCAACTCATGAATGGGCTGCGGATTGTTTTTAGGATTGTCACTTGGACGGCTGGTAATCCCTCTCATCCTTTTATCAGCAGACAGGTACACAGAAACAGGTCTAATCCCCAAATTAGGGTTGATGTTTTTACTGGCAGCAAGACGTCAACTTCTTCCAGTAATACACTAATGCCAGTGATGTCACAAGAACTAATTCTTAGAGAGAGAACCTTTAACACGTCATTTAGTCTTTAACAAGGTTTTAACAGATTTGAATATTTCTTAAAAATTCTGCACTTTTCTATCAACATACTTTGGGAATAAATATTTGAAGGATTCCATTCTCTGGTTTGAAGAAAACCCTTTAGTTTCCTTCCCTTCTGCCATCATCAATGTGTCATTGTTTTCCAGGGACTGGTACTACCTCCTATTCTTGGGCCCATTTTAAATATATTTAAACATTCACAGCAAAATCCCTAGTGGACATGTGTGGTTGCTAGGAACCGTGAATTACATAAAGAGAAGTTGGTGAATACAACTCGTTTTCTGCCCCTTTTCCACCCTCTCCACTGACAGTGGAAGACAGGTGAAGAAAATAACAGTCATGAGTGCGTAATACCCAGTAATACCCGTAATGCCCACCCTCGCTCTCCCTCTGACGGCACAGACGGGGTGAGAAGCCATCGATCCCATGCCAGCACAAACAGTAGTGACAGTGTTATAGGTGTGGGGGTGCATGTAGGGAGGTTTACTGGTATTCAAGAGTTGATTCTGAGAAATGACTGACTGAGACAAGACGTAAGAGGGATGCCGAGGGAGGGAGGGAGGACAGAGAACAAGAAAGCCCAAAGGGAAAGGGGATCTACAAGTAAGGAGGGAGGGAGTAGGAAAAAGGAGGGTGAATGAGGAAGACATAGTAACATTCCGGAGGCAGGGAGCTGCCACCAGTTTGTTTCCATGCCTACGATTGTTCTTCGTTTTAGGATTCTCACAGTGTCCTGGATGTCATTTTTGCTGCGACAGGCTATTTGAGTAATAATGCTTCCACTCTGTTCAGCTAAGCTGGGCGGATCCTGACTTCCAGCCCTGTACTAAATGCATATTTCCTCATCACATCAAAACGCTTAACCATCAATGCCAATGAAATGAAGGAGGAACGTACATCCATACTAGTACATACTCTTTCTAGCCTAAATCAACAAGGCAGAGCCTAAGTAGACGTCACTCCACTTTTTGATGAGCTATCTTAACCCTAGAACACTAATGTTAAAAATAGTCACACTATCACTAACGTCGGGTATATTTCACCCGATATAATGTACCTGATCAAATATACTTCTCATCAAAATGTATTAAAATACAACAATACCTAGAAAGATGTTAGTGTTCTAGTGTTAAAGACGTTAGTGTTCTAGGGTTAAAGACGTTAGTGTTCTAGGGTTAAAGACGTTAGTGTTCTAGAGTTTAAAGACGTTAGTGATCTAGGGTTAAAGATGTTAGTGTTCTAGGGTTAAAGATGTTAGTGTTCTAGGGTTAAAGACGTTAGTGATCTAGGGTTAAAGATGTTAGTGTTCTAGGGTTAAAGACGATAGTGTTCTAGGGTTAAAGACGTTAGTGTTCTAGGGTTAAAGATGTTAGTGTTCTAGGGTTAAATATGTTAGTGTTCTAGGGTTAAAGACGTTAGTGTTCTAGGGTTAAAGACATTAGTGTTCTAGGGTTAAAGATGTTAGTGTTCTAGAGTTAAAGACGTTAGTGTTCTACGGTTAAAACCCATCTCAAACTTCTTTTGCTATTTCCAATCAAGACAGTCTTTGCATTCAATCAGTGTCCCTCACCTTTACGTGCAGGTCCTTTCAGGGATGATGATGGAGTGGATGAAGAAGTCATGGGTTCCTGTACAAGAACAGCCTGTGCAGGCCCCAGTAGGGTGGTTGTGGAGACAGGCGAAGATGAAGAGGAAGAGGGGGCTGCAGAAGGGGCTCCACAGAGATTATCTGTCTCTTTAGTCCCCGCCGTGAGCAGCACCAGCCCCTGAGCGTGGCAGTCCGTGTAGGTCGGGCACTTCAGCGCACTCGAGTCCACGTCTGAGAAAGTCCCTTTGGTGCACGGCTTACAGAACACGTCCTCTGTTTCACTGCCCCGCCTCTTCACCCTGGTCCCTGGCGGGCACAGCGAGTGCGGCTTACACTCCGCGCCACCATTCCCCGACAAAAAGCTGTCGGGCGGACATTTGCAGACCCGGTCCTGGGTGGGCGTGCAGGCGGCTTTCTCAACGAAGCCCGCGGCACATGGAGTTCGACAGGGGTGGCATTTCTGCATCCCGTTCTCGCCCCGCGTGAAGGTGCCTTCAGGGCAGCGGCTGCACTCCCTCACGGTCGTCCGGGTGCAGTGGACGGACACATGGGTGCCTGCCGGGCACTTGTCACAGACCAGCTGGGTGCCCGAGTCGGGGTCGGTGTGCTGATAGTGGCGGGGTGAGAGGATGGACTGGTCAGCTGGGCTGGTTGTTGTCAAAACCCGAGCTGAGATCTCAACCATCACTGTACATAAGAGCTGAGAGGAGAAGAGAGCATGGAAGGGAAAGAGACATTTAAAAAATGGCAATAGTGTTTAGATAGCAGAATATCTCTATGCAATGTGACTGAAGCTCCATTAGGCCTGGGTATCATTTTACGATGCCAGCACCCTTAAAGTGATACCGATACCAATGGAGTACCTTTACTTTCTACTTCATTCGATACCCTTCATGTGAATGGAGGCATTCGGTCGCGAATGATCAGACGCCACAGGCGTCTACCCTAGACAACCTTTCGACCCTTTTGGTGGCGTCGCAGCGTGCCGAACTGCCGACTCTGTCAAATACACAGCACTCAACTTCACCACACTATGATGCATCTTGTTGTTGAAGCTGCCAGCAGACCAATCGCATGTCGCATTAAAACAGGAAACGCCCTGCAGTGATTGGCTGCAAGCTAAACCATACGGATGCACCATACGGTCTTTTGTGGGTACGAAAGGGATCGAATGCAGATATTGATTATGGGTTATTATCGTCGATACCTTGACGGTGTCGAGTCCCACTACCCAGCCCAGAGCCCCATGTTCCATAATACCTACAATACCCTCACTAAAATACACCCAACAAGTTTATATGTCAAACATGTTCGCAAGCAGTTGCCTATTTACACAGAGCAACATAAGCATCCATGTGAAGTCATGTTTCTGGCCATCTGGTCAATGCAAGTTCAAAATGTACTCTCCGAGCCAAGTTAATGTGCCAAAAGACCAAAATCAAGCAAATTTCAAGAAAAAGTGTTGGTTATCTTGTGTAAAATGTTAAAATTCTAGCAAGACTGCGGGCAGTAAAGCAAGTGCATGCATCTCCCGTTACGATCACAATAACCCGTAATCCAAAATAAACCAAAAGCAGAAATCCCATTGGATTGCCAAAGGGACCAACATTAGTAGTAATCCTCATTCATCAGTAAACGCAGATTGAATAACAAGCTGCCCACAAGTTGTTCAGATACTGCGTCTAGTTCTTGATCAAAGGGTTGGACAGATGGCTGGAGTGATGGAACAGACAGATGGACAGCTGGCCGGACCCAAAGCGCCCACCCAACTGAGACTCCTTCTCACTCTTGTTTGCCCACGTTTGGATTTGTATGCTGATCAGGTCACGAACCTCATCAGCCCTAGGGTCCCCCTATAGGGGCACCCTAGGGCTTCTTCAGGTGTTCTACAGCTCATATGACCTTGATATGAATACCAGCCCCTATTGTCTTTGATCTCTAAAGAATCAGCAACACCTTGCCTTTAAACAAATAAAATGAAAAAAATATTTTTTATGTTTTTATACATTTTTACAATATATTTATATATTAATTATATTTATCTGCATAAATATGATCAAAAGTCAAGAGTCTGATCAAAAAATGACTTCTCGGTCGCTCCCTGGGTTTTTTTAATTGTATTTTTGGTGCCTTCCCATCATGCCCCAGAGTAATACTGCACCTCTTTAGAAAGATTAAGACCTAAAGCAGCAATAATAATCACAATAAACACAAGCAATGACATAGCCTTTCCAGTCCAAAAATCATGTTTTTCGGTTCAGAAATAAAGAAATGAGCATTTTTTTACCTAAATCTTGGTCGCACCATGAGCTACATGTACTTCAAATGACCGTCTCTTTCCTCGTGTGTCATCTGACGCGCTTTCAGATGCGTTTGTGGTACAATGAGATCGCAGGACCTCGAAACATTGAGACAAATTCAAGAAAAAACAGTCGTTGCTTTCTCGCAGCTCGCGACGTCAATACTTTACAAACAGTAAAGTCCCACTACTGGAAGATTCGTACAGTCTCTACGGTTACAGCCGTGTTACTTTGAGCCGTTGTTGAGGAGCTTATGGAATTACGTAATTATAAAAATCTAAGTTTTTTTTTTTATGTAGTCCATCGTTTCTCTTCCCACAAGGGTTTACAGTACTTTAGCCATTTAAATGTATTAGATCAGACCTGTGGTTGATGATCTAGAAGCGTTTGAGTTTTTTAAAACTCACTTCCTCATTTACGAAAAATCTGTAAAAAAAAAAAAAGCTCTGGGCGGAAGAGCACATGCAATTCAAAAACACTGATTCCAGACCAGCAGTGAGCCAGACTTAAGCAGTTTTCTCATTGTAGAATTTGGGATGAAACATCACGGGCCAGGCGGACAGAGATGAGTGTGTTTTGGGTAACGTGGATTCTGGAAAGCCCAATTTACGGTGCGTCCATTAACGTTCCCAATGCATGAGTCTGAGGAGATTTGGGGGGGAAATACCCATTTAGTCCAGCCTCATTTCATGTGTGTGTGTGTGTGTGTGTGTGTGTGTGTGTGTGTGTGTGTGTGTGTGTGTGTGTGTGTGTGTGTGTGTGTTTTCAGGCTCCCCTCTCACCTCTGCTGGGAAGCTGACAGCTCACTGGGTTTAGGGGAATAATCCACACATGTCTCAAATGTACACCACACACACACACACACACACACACACACACACACACACACACACACACACACACACACACACACACACACACACACACACAAAGTGACTGAGTCATGTCAGGATGTCAGGGCAATAACTTCAGGCAGCCTCCTCTCCAATACTGCTGGAGGGCTGATCTAAGTCTGACCGCAGGCTGAATATAGGAAGTGGGCGTCGCCAACCGTTGGCCTTGAGTTTAGAATCGCGAAAAATAATGTGTAAAAACGACAAAAAAATTGAAAGGCTGTCCTTTAACTTCATGGTCATCTATAGTGTTAACTTGCATAAAAACACAATTCAAATCATTAGAGATGTATGATTGTATTTTCATTTAAATGTTTAGTAGGATTAATGACAGGAAGTTAAACAGCTCATGAATACTCTAATATCTATTTTATGTTACAGTGAAAACAACTGGATTTGAGTTTCTCGCTAAAAACAGAATTTTCCAAGATGATATCTGAATCGTAATAACTCATTTACCTTCGGCCAATAACATGTTTCATTGATTTAGAACTGGAGCGCTCCACGATGTAACTCAATGCCACCTCCGTTAGCGTAAGCTGTTAGCTCTGTTCTTTAGCCTCTGTGCACGACTGTTGGACAGCTTTGGAATCAGAGGAACCGGTTCTCATCCCTGCCTCACGTGGACTCACGGAGAGAATTTACGACTCTCGGACTGCCGGATCCGACACGGCAAACGACAAAGCTCTGCTGGGTTTGAAGTGATGCACCGAGGGGAGAATTCATCGGATGACGCACATGAATGTTGGTCGTGAACAGAAGCGTTTGTTTTCCGGTCGCCCAGTGCAGCGCCCGGCATCATGTTTCCTTCAGAAGGGCAGAGGTTAGGAGGCCCGTAAACCGGCCGGATGCGAACACAATCCACCGCGGAGAAAATTGAGATTGATGAGCGTTTTTGTTTTTTCCCGAGACATCAAGGAGGATAACGGGACACAAAGAGACTTTTCCCACACGCTTCACGTCGCCAAACAATCAAAGGAAGACCAACGGGTTGTGTAATTGGTGCTACTAAGCAGAAAGCAGTCCATTCTTTGGCCGCTCCGCTGCCCTCTGGTCGGGCTCTTTGTGCTCCCAGCACCCTCCTCCGTAGCCATCGTCCCGCCACGCTGCTCATAACTCTGCACGCCGTGTGAATGAACGCATTGAGTGCTGCTGACGCGGCGTCGCCGGGACGCTGGAGGGGAGCGCATGGCGGAGAATGGGAACAATGGACGGTCCCCTCTCTCCCGCTCCTTCGTAGAGGTCCTGAACTAGCGCCGACGCTACCGCACCGCAGGAGCACCGCTCACTCGTCCGTGCTAAACAAACTCGTTTGTGTTAGACAGGAACGTTGGGACGGCTTCGTACGGGACCCTCGTGCGTTTTGAGCCAGACGCCGTGGTGCAGATTTAGTTTACCAGCGTTTTGTTTGCGACGTGATTCGTTGTAAATAAATCTACGTGGATTGAACTTCACGTTCTGTGTCCTGTGGGGAATCCATGCTGAAGTCGTCTGAGAGACCCGTGGAGTCTCAACGCAGTCAGATAAGTAGATAGGTTCAAGTTGATTCAGTATCGGTGTTAGAGATTAGTCATCCTCAATTAAGAAATAATTGCACAACAAGCTGAATAAGTCATTAGTTAGGTAAACACTGTCTTATGCACACTGAGACTGAAGCGGCAAAACTGGAATTCCTGGTTCATATTATTATTTACACAAGTGCTTTTCCTGCTGAGAGAGACTGCATCAGATGGAGCGACTGTGAGGGAAAACATCAGGTCTGAGTTAGTAAAGGAAAAGATTTGACCCGCCAAGAGTTAGATGAGAAGAATGATAACACTTACATGTCTGTATGGTTAGCTTAGCTTAGCATTAAGACTGGTAGCACGGAAAACGGCTCGCCTGGCAATGACAACAACAACAAAATAATCTTCCCACAAACACCTAAATCTCACCAATTATGATCTCTGCCGGGAGATTATGTGAGATTATGTGTACGCTCGTGTGTGTGTGTGTGTGTGTGTGTGTGTGTGTGTGTGTGTGTGTGTGTGTGTGTGTGTGTGTGTGTGTGTGTGTGTGTCTGTGTGTGTGTGTGTGTGTGTGTGTGTGTCTGTCTAAAGCTGTCAGGGGCCCCGCAAAACAATTAGCTATAAACGATAAAATGCTGCTGTGTCATTAAAACCAATAAAACAAACATATTGAGCCCATTACTCCCAGTAGCTGTGGTCTGATATGTGCAGCAGCAAGTTCATTCTTTTTTACTTGAATTACTTGAAAATTATAAATGCTGTCAAGTTGAGTTCAATTGACTGCAATTAGAATCAAATGGTCCCGAGTGCAACGCTGACCCCTCGCTAAACAAGCTTTTCATTGTATAGAATAACTGTCTGTTATCTGTGCATATGACAGTAAAACATCTTGAAACATCTTGAATCTAGCTGACCTCTAGCTGACCTCTAGCTGACCTCTAGCTGACCTCTAGCTAACCTCTAGCCGCTAGCCTGCGCTCGGAGACACAGTGGGGAACACAGTCAGTGTGTGTTTGGCTAACAGCTAACAGCTAACAGCTAAGCTAACAGCTAACAGAACAAGCAGTACTAAAAGAGGACATGGCTTTGACACGACGACGTGGGCAGACAGCTAATAAGCCCATTGGTGTCTTTGCGGGGTCGGGTGGGGTGTAAGGGTGGGTGGGGTGTAAGGGGGGGTGTAAGGGGAGGTGGGGTGTAAGGGTGGGTGGGGTGTAAGGGGGGGTGTAAGGGGAGGTGGGGTGTAAGGGTGGGTGGGGTGTAAGGGGAGGTGTAAGGGGAGGTGGGGTGTAAGGGTGGGTGGGGTGTAAGGGGGGGTGTAAGGGGAGGTGGGGTGTAAGGGTCGGTGGGGTGTAAGGGGGGGTGTAAGGGGAGGTGGGGTGTAAGGGTGGGTGGGGTGTAAGGGGAGGTGGGGTGTAAGGGTGGGTGGGG
This sequence comes from Myoxocephalus aenaeus, assembly GCA_038501785.1. NCBI lineage: Eukaryota > Metazoa > Chordata > Actinopteri > Perciformes > Cottidae > Myoxocephalus > Myoxocephalus aenaeus. The sequence continues at coordinate 945,185 of JBAMJR010000092.1, forward strand.
AGTAAGGGGGGGTGTAAGGGGAGGTGGGGTGTAAGGGGAGGTGGGGTGTAAGGGCGTTAGCCAATGGTGGGTTAGCATTCATTCAATCACAAGCTGATGAAGATCTGCGCTCTGCTGAGTGCACTGTTCTAGTGTTTCTTCCTTTTATTTGTGGTTTTTCTCCACAGTCTGCAGTGGAGTTAAATTAGTTGTTGACACTGCTGTTATTTTCATGTTAGCAACGGTAACCAAGAACCCCACTCTCTGCAACCCCGCACATGGATGTCCATTATTAACCAGAGATATTATTAGAATGAAACGCTCCCTTACTCTGCATTTGTATATGCAATGCTACACATCTGTTCTCCCCTTCACTGAACTGCAGCAGCGCTGCTCCACCCTGTGGGGAGCAGACTGGCGAAGGAGAGGAGTCACTGCGCCGCTTCATGCAGCGTGTCGGGGGAGATGCAGTCGGACCGAGGCTCACATGTTGAGCTTCATGCAGCGTGTCGGGGGAGATGCAGCCGGACCGAGGCTCACATGTTGAGCTTCATGCAGCGTGTCGGGGGAGATGCAGTCGGACCGAGGCTCACATGTTGAGCTTCATGCAGCGTGTCGGGGGAGATGCAGCCGGACCGAGGCTCACATGTTGAGCTTCATGCAGCGTGTCGGGGGAGATGCAGTCAGACCGAGGCTCACATGTTGAGCTTCATGCAGCGTGTCGGGGGAGATGCAGTCAGACCGAGGCTCACATGTTGAGCTTCATGCAGCGTGTCGGGGGAGATGCAGCCGGACCGAGGCTCACATGTTGAGCTTCATGCAGCGTGTCGGGGGAGATGCAGCCGGACCGAGGCTCACATGTTGAGCTTCATGCAGCGTGTCGGGGGAGATGCAGTCAGACCGAGGCTCACATGTTGAGCTTCATGCAGTGTGTCGGGGGAGATGCAGTCAGACCGAGGCTCACATGTTGAGCTTCATGCAGCGTGTCGGGGGAGATGCAGCCGGACCGAGGCTCACATGTTGAGTCTCTCCTGTCGCCGCTGCATTAGCGAAATGAAACGCCAACAAAGACACTAAAAAGCAGAAGATGGAAACAAAGTGCAGCGCTGGCATTTTGTCAGAACAGAACTGCTAACACACACACACACACACACACACACACACACACACACACACAGTGGGGGCTGCCAGCCTCCCTCTTATGATGCCAACTCTGCCTCTGTCTTGCCGCACTGCCTCTCAACGACATCATCTGCCAACCAGACGGCCGGCGGCGAGGCGGCGGCCCGAGAGCCGGCGCCGTCCCTCTCCGTCCCACGCCGACGTCTGCACGTCCCCGCCTCCGCTGCATTGATTTGGGAACATTATTTCTTCTTTCGTGCGTCTCTTTTCCGCGTTATTGGAAGCGCAGTGACCCTTGACCTCTTTGGGGTCTGAGTTAAATGACGATAAAAAGGTTTTGAATGATGGTTAAAGGTTTTATCGGCTTTGATTCACTTCTGAATCACTTAAAACAAACACAAGCATGTTGATGACTGTAAAACCTTTTACAATCACTCACAATAGTGTTGACTGTCCTTTAAGCCGAAACCCGAACAAGAGCGAAGCAATGAGGTGAAAAACAAACGTATTTTTGAACGGCGCTCTGTCTGACACATCATGTTGTGATGGTAAACACCATAACGTCTATATAAGGAGTTGATGTCGTCACAGAGTTTGTCGTTCCACGACGTTAGTGAGGAGAGATCCAGGAGGATCAGCTCTTGTTTACATCCAGAGGCAGCGCTGCACCACTGCAGAGCACTGATCCTGTGCAACACACACACACACACACACACACACACACCCTGTCATCCGACCCCCCAGACTGCAGCCACAGGCCGTCCGGAGGCGCGCCCAGGACCGCGTCTGCTCGACGGGTCAGATCTGTTTTCAGGTGACAGACGGGCTGGACCTGAACCCCGCCTCTCCTTTGGGTTCCACCTCCCCGTCTGGTCGGCGTGTGAGCGCAGCGGCTGCACCGGCATCATGTCCTCAGCTCGTTTTGAGCGGCGCTACAGAGGCTCAGAGGAGGATCAGGTCGTCTCTGGTGGATTGTGCAAAAACATCTGCGACGTCACCCATACGTTTTCTGGGGAACAACATACATCCTTATTTACCTTTTTAAAGCTTGTTTAATGCTTTTTAAATGTTTTTGGAGAGGTTCCCACTACACCCGTCTTCTATCACAGCAAATGCTGCTTTTAGTCCATAAAAGTGTTCACGTTCACCTCCCAGGAGTGTTTATGAGTTCAGTCATCAAAACTGCTGAATCATGACTTTATTTGTGTCTGCTCTGTTGTATTGTCCCTCCTGCCATCTGCTCCTGTAGACGTGCCCAACACACACACACACACACACACACACACACACACACACACACACACACACGTGTGTGAGACGCGCTGCACCGCAGAGCCGGAAGCAGACTGAGGCTCCATGTTGTGCTTCTTTACAGAGACGGTGCAGTCACTGTACAGAGACAATACAGCGCCTGTGTAGTCTGCTGTGTGTGTGTGTGTGTGTGTGTGTGTGTGTGTGTGTGTGTGTGTGTTGGACCATGTAGTTGCATAATGGGGTGTGTGTGCATACAAACATTGGAGTGTGGGTGGGATGTTTGTGTATCTGTGTGTGGCAGAAGACATTAACTGTAATTACAATGCATTTAAAGAAACACACACACACACAAGCACACACAGACAGACACAGACACAGACAGACACAACCGACAAACACACAGACACACACATACACAGACACACACACATACACATACACAGACATAGACACACACACACACACACATGTGATTATTAATGGTGGAACACACATGTTGGTTCTGCTGAGAACACACATGTTGGTTCTGTTGAGAACACACATGTTGGTTCTGCTGAGAACACACATGTTGGTTCTGCTGAGAACACACATGTAGAGTCTGTTGAGAACACACATGTAGAGTCTGCTGAGAACACACATGTAGAGTCTGCTGAGAACACACATGTAGAGTCTGCTGAGAACACACATGTTGGTTCTGCTGAGAACACACATGTAGAGTCTGCTGAGAACACACATGTTGGTTCTGCTGAGAACACACATGTAGAGTCTGCTGAGAACACACATGTAGAGTCTGCTGAGAACACACATGTTGGTTCTGCTGAGAACACACATGTAGAGTCTGCTGAGAACACACATGTAGAGTCTGCTGAGAACACACATGTAGAGTCTGCTGAGAACACACATGTAGAGTCTGTTGAGAACACACATGTAGAGTCTGCTGAGAACACACATGTAGAGTCTGCTGAGAACACACATGTTGGTTCTGCTGAGAACACACATGTTGGTTCTGCTGAGAACACACATGTTGGTTCTGCTGAGAACACACATGTTGGTTCTGCTGAGAACACACATGTTGCTTCTGCTGAGAACACACATGTTGGTTCTGCTGAGAACACACATGTAGAGTCTGCTGAGAACACACATGTTGGTTCTGTTGAGAACACACATGTAGAGTCTGCTGAGAACACACATGTTGGTTCTGTTGAGAACACACATGTTGGTTCTGTTGAGAACACACATGTTGGTTCTGCTGAGAACACACATGTTGGTTCTGTTGAGAACACACATGTAGAGTCTGCTGAGAACACACATGTTGGTTCTGCTGAGAACACACATGTAGAGTCTGCTGAGAACACACATGTTGGTTCTGCTGAGAACACACATGTAGAGTCTGTTGAGAACACACATGTTGGTTCTGCTGAGAACACACATGTAGAGTCTGTTGAGAACACACATGTAGAGTCTGCTGAGAACACACATGTAGGGTCTGCTGAGAACACACATGTAGAGTCTGCTGAGAACACACATGTAGGGTCTGCTGAGAACACACATGTAGAGTCTGCTGAGAACACACATGTAGAGTCTGTTGAGAACACACATGTTGGTTCTGCTGAGAACACACATGTAGAGTCTGCTGAGAACACACATGTAGGGTCTGCTGAGAACACACATGTAGAGTCTGCTGAGAACACACATGTTGGTTCTGCTGAGAACACACATGTTGGTTCTGCTGAGAACACACATGTTGGTTCTGTTGAGAACACACATGTTGGTTCTGCTGAGAACACACATGTTGGTTCTGCTGAGAACACACATGTAGAGTCTGCTGAGAACACACATGTTGGTTCTGCTGAGAACACACATGTAGAGTCTGCTGAGAACACACATGTTGGTTCTGCTGAGAACACACATGTAGAGTCTGCTGAGAACACACATGTTGGTTCTGCTGAGAACACACATGTTGGTTCTGTTGAGAACACACATGTTGGTTCTGCTGAGAACACACATGTTGGTTCTGTTGAGAACACACATGTTGGTTCTGTTGAGAACACACATGTTGGTTCTGCTGAGAACACACATGTTGGTTCTGCTGAGAACACACATGTAGAGTCTGCTGAGAACACACATGTTGGTTCTGCTGAGAACACACATGTAGAGTCTGCTGAGAACACACATGTTGGTTCTGCTGAGAACACACATGTAGAGTCTGCTGAGAACACACATGTTGGTTCTGCTGAGAACACACATGTAGAGTCTGTTGAGAACACACATGTTGGTTCTGCTGAGAACACACATGTAGAGTCTGCTGAGAACACACATGTAGGGTCTGCTGAGAACACACATGTAGAGTCTGCTGAGAACACACATGTTGGTTCTGTTGAGAACACACATGTTGGTTCTGCTGAGAACACACATGTAGAGTCTGCTGAGAACACACATGTTGGTTCTGCTGAGAACACACATGTAGAGTCTGCTGAGAACACACATGTAGAGTCTGTTGAGAACACACATGTTGGTTCTGCTGAGAACACACATGTAGAGTCTGCTGAGAACACACATGTAGAGTCTGCTGAGAACACACATGTTGGTTCTGCTGAGAACACACATGTAGAGTCTGCTGAGAACACACATGTAGAGTCTGCTGAGAACACACATGTAGAGTCTGCTGAGAACACACATGTTGGTTCTGCTGAGAACACACATGTAGAGTCTGCTGAGAACACACATGTAGAGTCTGCTGAGAACACACATGTAGAGTCTGCTGAGAACACACATGTAGAGTCTGCTGAGAACACACATGTAGAGTCTGCTGAGAACACACATGTTGGTTCTGCTGAGAACACACATGTTGGTTCTGCTGAGAACACACATGTTGGTTCTGCTGAGAACACACATGTTGCTTCTGCTGAGAACACACATGTTGGTTTTGCTGAGAACACACATGTTGGTTCTGCTGAGAACACACATGTTGGTTCTGCTGAGAACACACATGTTGGTTCTGCTGAGAACACACATGTAGAGTCTGCTGAGAACACACATGTTGGTTCTGTTGAGAACACACATGTAGAGTCTGCTGAGAACACACATGTTGGTTCTGTTGAGAACACACATGTTGGTTCTGTTGAGAACACACATGTTGGTTCTGCTGAGAACACACATGTTGGTTCTGTTGAGAACACACATGTAGAGTCTGCTGAGAACACACATGTTGGTTCTGTTGAGAACACACATGTAGAGTCTGCTGAGAACACACATGTTGGTTCTGCTGAGAACACACATGTAGAGTCTGCTGAGAACACACATGTTGGTTCTGCTGAGAACACACATGTAGAGTCTGTTGAGAACACACATGTTGGTTCTGCTGAGAACACACATGTAGAGTCTGTTGAGAACACACATGTAGAGTCTGCTGAGAACACACATGTAGGGTCTGCTGAGAACACACATGTAGAGTCTGCTGAGAACACACATGTAGGGTCTGCTGAGAACACACATGTAGAGTCTGCTGAGAACACACATGTAGAGTCTGTTGAGAACACACATGTTGGTTCTGCTGAGAACACACATGTAGAGTCTGCTGAGAACACACATGTAGGGTCTGCTGAGAACACACATGTAGAGTCTGCTGAGAACACACATGTTGGTTCTGCTGAGAACACACATGTTGGTTCTGCTGAGAACACACATGTTGGTTCTGTTGAGAACACACATGTTGGTTCTGCTGAGAACACACATGTTGGTTCTGCTGAGAACACACATGTAGAGTCTGCTGAGAACACACATGTTGGTTCTGCTGAGAACACACATGTAGAGTCTGCTGAGAACACACATGTTGGTTCTGCTGAGAACACACATGTAGAGTCTGCTGAGAACACACATGTTGGTTCTGCTGAGAACACACATGTTGGTTCTGTTGAGAACACACATGTTGGTTCTGCTGAGAACACACATGTTGGTTCTGTTGAGAACACACATGTTGGTTCTGTTGAGAACACACATGTTGGTTCTGCTGAGAACACACATGTTGGTTCTGCTGAGAACACACATGTAGAGTCTGCTGAGAACACACATGTTGGTTCTGCTGAGAACACACATGTAGAGTCTGCTGAGAACACACATGTTGGTTCTGCTGAGAACACACATGTAGAGTCTGCTGAGAACACACATGTTGGTTCTGCTGAGAACACACATGTAGAGTCTGTTGAGAACACACATGTTGGTTCTGCTGAGAACACACATGTAGAGTCTGCTGAGAACACACATGTAGGGTCTGCTGAGAACACACATGTAGAGTCTGCTGAGAACACACATGTTGGTTCTGTTGAGAACACACATGTTGGTTCTGCTGAGAACACACATGTAGAGTCTGCTGAGAACACACATGTTGGTTCTGCTGAGAACACACATGTAGAGTCTGCTGAGAACACACATGTAGAGTCTGCTGAGAACACACATGTTGGTTCTGCTGAGAACACACATGTAGGGTCTGCTGAGAACACACATGTTGGTTCTGTTGAGAACACACATGTAGAGTCTGTTGAGAACACACATGTTGGTTCTGCTGAGAACACACATGTAGAGTCTGCTGAGAACACACATGTTGGTTCTGCTGAGAACACACATGTAGAGTCTGCTGAGAACACACATGTAGAGTCTGCTGAGAACACACATGTAGAGTCTGCTGAGAACACACATGTTGGTTCTGTTGAGAACACACATGTTGGTTCTGTTGAGAACACACATGTAGAGTCTGCTGAGAACACACATGTTGGTTCTGCTGAGAACACACATGTAGAGTCTGCTGAGAACACACATGTAGAGTCTGCTGAGAACACACATGTTGGTTCTGCTGAGAACACACATGTAGAGTCTGCTGAGAACACACATGTAGAGTCTGCTGAGAACACACATGTTGGTTCTGTTGAGAACACACATGTTGGTTCTGCTGAGAACACACATGTAGAGTCTGCTGAGAACACACATGTAGAGTCTGCTGAGAACACACATGTTGGTTCTGCTGAGAACACACATGTTGGTTCTGCTGAGAACACACATGTAGGGTCTGCTGAGAACACACATGTTGGCTCTGCTGAGAACACACATGTTGGTTCTGTTGAGAACACACATGTTGGTTCTGCTGAGAACACACATGTTGGTTCTGCTGAGAACACACATGTTGGTTCTGCTGAGAACACACATGTAGAGTCTGTTGAGAACACACATGTTGGTTCTGCTGAGAACACACATGTAGAGTCTGCTGAGAACACACATGTTGGTTCTGTTGAGAACACACATGTTGGTTCTGCTGAGAACACACATGTTGGTTCTGCTGAGAACACACATGTTGGTTCTGCTGGTGACTGAGCAGAGGAAGGAGGAACTGATCCGTGGAAGCAGAACTCGGCAGAACTTGGTTTCGCGGTTCAGGAGGATTCTGAGTAGCTAGCTAACGCAGTGCGGTAGAATGGTTGAAGCGGGTCTCCTGGTGGAGTCCTGTGTGAGTCGACCCAACCCAGCGTCTGTATCGGGTTAGTTGAAAGCCCATCTCATAGCTCAGTGTTTTTCAACCTTTTAGAGCACATCTTCTACAATAAAAAAACCCGCGGCACACTAACAACCCAAAAAGTTACAAAATGTCACATTGTAGCATAATACAGCATATATGCTAATTATTATGAATGTCACATTGTAGCATAATACAGCATATATGCTAATGATTATGAATGTCACATTGTAGCATAATACAGCATATATGCTAATGATTATGAATGTCACATTGTAGCATAATACAGCATATATGCTAATTATTATGAATGTCACATTGTAGCATAATACAGCATGTATGCTAATTATTATGAATGTCACATTGTAGCATAATACAGCATGTATGCTAATTATTATGAATGTCACATTGTAGCATAATACAGCATGTATGCTAATTATTATGAATGTCACATTGTAGCATAATACAGCATGTATGCTAATTATTATGAATGTCACATTGTAGCATAACACAGCCAATTTCTTTTAGGACGGTGAGGATATGGTAGGTCAGTATTGCGCTCCCTGCTGGCATGGACGAGTATTTAATGACTACAACAGCCACTGTAGTGCAGCTCAGACGCTCAACAATGGAAATTATTAGCGGCAACTAAATCATGTTTTTTGCGCCCAATTAAGTGAAATTGGACATTTTCCCGCGGCACACCTGACCATCTCTCACGGAGCGCCGTCATAAGGACACGCTATCAGACCCCGAGGGGCCACTGGTGTCTGACGCTGGGACTGGGACCAGTCTGACCATTACTTCTTGCCAGTGGTGTATAGTAACGAAGTAGAAATACTTCGTTACTGTACTTAAGTAGTTTTTGGGGATATCTGTACTCTACTTTACTATTTATATTTCTGTTTACTTTTACTTTTACTTCACTACATTTTGCAAAGAAAACTGGTACTTTTACTCCGATACATTTCTCCTGAAACCTTCGTTACTCGCTACAAAATCAAATCTATCTTTAGAAGAAAAAAAACACATCCGGGACTGTGGTGGAACACAGACTCCACCAAGCAGGTTTTGCGAATCACAATATTCTGCATTTTCCCTCTACATCCTCTAGTCCAGCGCTCCCAAACCTTTATGCGTCACGGACCGGTTACGTGAAGACAATATGTTCACGGACCGGGTCCGACCTCGGAGAGACAGGAGACAACGACACCCAACGTGTGTTCGTTATGTCCAGTCTACTCCTAACTAAACCTTTAGTCCAGTCTACTGACTCTACTGCTAACTAAACCTTTAGTCCAGTCTACTGACTCTACTCCTAACTAAACCTTTAGTCCAGTCTACTGACTCTACTGCTAACTAAACCTTTAGTCCAGTCTACTGACTCTACTCCTAACTAAACCTTTAGTCCAGTCTACTGACTCTACTGCTAACTAAACCTTTAGTCCAGTCTACTGACTCTACTGCTAACTAAACCTTTAGTCCAGTCTACTGACTCTACTGCTAACTAAACCTTTAGTCCAGTCTACTGACTCTACTGCTAACTAAACCTTTAGTCCAGTCTACTGACTCTACTCCTAACTAAACCTTTAGTCCAGTCTACTGACTCTACTGCTAACTAAACCTTTAGTCCAGTCTACTGACTCTACTGCTAACTAAACCTTTAGTCCAGTCTACTGACTCTACTGCTAACTAAACCTTTAGTCCAGTCTACTGACTCTACTGCTAACTAAACCTTTAGTCCAGTCTACTGACTCTACTGCTAACTAAACCTTTAGTCCAGTCTACTGACTCTACTGCTAACTAAACCTTTAGTCCAGTCTACTGACTCTACTCCTAACTAAACCTTTAGTCCAGTCTACTGACTCTACTCCTAACTAAACCTTTAGTCCAGTCTACTGACTCTACTCCTAACTAAACCTTTAGTCCAGTCTACTGACTCTACTGCTAACTAAACCTTTAGTCCAGTCTACTGACTCTACTCCTAACTAAACCTTTAGTCCAGTCTACTGACTCTACTGCTAACTAAACCTTTAGTCCAGTCTACTGACTCTACTCCTAACTAAACCTTTAGTCCAGTCTACTGACTCTACTGCTAACTAAACCTTTAGTCCAGTCTACTGACTCTACTGCTAACTAAACCTTTAGTCCAGTCTACTGACTCTACTCCTAACTAAACCTTTAGTCCAGTCTACTGACTCTACTGCTAACTAAACCTTTAGTCCAGTCTACTGACTCTACTGCTAACTAAACCTTTAGTCCAGTCTACTGACTCTACTGCTAACTAAACCTTTAGTCCAGTCTACTGACTCTACTGCTAACTAAACCTTTAGTCCAGTCTACTGACTCTACTCCTAACTAAACCTTTAGTCCAGTCTACTGACTCTACTGCTAACTAAACCTTTAGTCCAGTCTACTGACTCTACTGCTAACTAAACCTTTAGTCCAGTCTACTGACTCTACTGCTAACTAAACCTTTAGTCCAGTCTACTGACTCTACTGCTAACTAAACCGTTAGTCCAGTCTACTGCTAACTAAACCTTTAGTCCAGTCTACTGACTCTACTGCTAACTAAACCTTTAGTCCAGTCTACTGACTCTACTGCTAACTAAACCTTTAGTCCAGTCTACTGACTCTAGTGCTAACTAAACCTTTAGTCCAGTCTACTGACTCTACTGCTAACTAAACCTTTAGTCCAGTCTACTGACTCTACTGCTAACTAAACCTTTAGTCCAGTCTACTGACTCTACTCCTAACTAAACCTTTAGTCCAGTCTACTGACTCTACTGCTAACTAAACCTTTAGTCCAGTCTACTGACTCTACTGCTAACTAAACCTTTAGTCCAGTCTACTGACTCTACTGCTAACTAAACCTTTAGTCCAGTCTACTGACTCTACTGCTAACTAAACCTTTAGTCCAGTCTACTGACTCTACTCCTAACTAAACCTTTAGTCCAGTCTACTGACTCTACTGCTAACTAAACCTTTAGTCCAGTCTACTGACTCTACTGCTAACTAAACCTTTAGTCCAGTCTACTGACTCTACTGCTAACTAAACCTTTAGTCCAGTCTACTGACTCTACTGCTAACTAAACCTTTAGTCCAGTCTACTGACTCTACTGCTAACTAAACCTTTAGTCCAGTCTACTGACTCTACTGCTAACTAAACCTTTAGTCCAGTCTACTGACTCTACTGCTAACTAAACCTTTAGTCCAGTCTACTGACTCTACTCCTAACTAAACCTTTAGTCCAGTCTACTGACTCTACTGCTAACTAAACCTTTAGTCCAGTCTACTGACTCTACTGCTAACTAAACCTTTAGTCCAGTCTACTGACTCTACTGCTAACTAAACCTTTAGTCCAGTCTACTGACTCTACTGCTAACTAAACCGTTAGTCCAGTCTACTGCTAACTAAACCTTTAGTCCAGTCTACTGACTCTACTGCTAACTAAACCTTTAGTCCAGTCTACTGACTCTACTGCTAACTAAACCTTTAGTCCAGTCTACTGACTCTACTGCTAACTAAACCTTTAGTCCAGTCTACTGACTCTACTCCTAACTAAACCTTTAGTCCAGTCTACTGACTCTACTGCTAACTAAACCTTTAGTCCAGTCTACTGACTCTACTGCTAACTAAACCTTTAGTCCAGTCTACTGACTCTACTGCTAACTAAACCTTTAGTCCAGTCTACTGACTCTACTCCTAACTAAACCTTTAGTCCAGTCTACTGCTAACTAAACCTTTAGTCCAGTCTACTACTTAACTTATAACGCGCTGCACAAAGACAGGATGTTGGAATGGAAGCAGGTTTTCATGCTTTTTTGGCGATCTCAGGATACTCTGCCTTGGTTTCCAGATCACCGACAGAGTTGTAAGAGACTTACGTTTCATTTTTAGAGTAACGTAACATCTTGACATGTGTCAAGAGATTCCGTCTGAGGTTACCACAGACGGATGTATGCGGTCATTTTTCACAATAAAACATCTTTCCGGCCTTGATTTTTTTTTAATTTAATTGAAATGTTTCATTCATTCTTTCTGTGGCCCGGTACCAAGAGACCCACAGACCGGTACCAAGAGACCCACAGACAGGTACCAAGAGACCCACAGACCGGTACCAAGAGACCCACAGACCGGTACCAAGAGACCCACGGCGGGCGGAATGAGCATACTTATAACCACACTGTTACAAGTCCTTCATAGTGTCATATTGCTTTTTGGAGAATTATGATGATAAGTTCATAGTAGATGCAAAAGTATACTTAGGTACAATATATTATGTTAAACATAATATATATGGATGGATCCCAGCCAACCCAGTTATTGTATCAACACAACTCCTGGTCCTTGGTCACGGTGGCCACAGCACTTAAAAGAATAAACTTCATAATTCTCAAAATTCTGACCCTTTGCTTTTTTATTAAAAGCATGTACTTGTACTTTTACTTTCAATACTTAAGTACATTTTATATCAGAAAAATACTTTTGATACTTAAGTACAGAAAATATCAGATACTTTAAGACTTTTTACTACAAGTAGTATTTTAATAGGTGACTTTTACTTTGACTGGAGTAATTTTCCAGTAAGGTATCTTTACTTTTACTCAAGTACGGCTTTTGGGTACTTTATACACCACTGGTTCTTGCTGACCTGCATTCCATGTGAAGACCCAGAGACCCGGGGCCTCCCTGACCTGAAGAGCCGGACTAACGCTGCCTTCACCACAAGAGTGGAGAATGATTCACGCCAGGACATTACATGTGGAGTCAATGTACAGACACGAAAAGAGAACTTTCATCTACTTATGTCATCTACTTATGTCATCTACTTTATGTCATCTACTTTATATCATCTACTTTATGTCATCTACTTTATGTCATCTACTTTATTGAATGTACTTTATTTCATCTACTTTATTTAATGTACTTTATTGAATCTACTTTATTTCATCTACTTTATTTCATCTACTTTATTTATTATACTTTATGTCATCTACTTTATTTAATGTACTTTATTGAATCTACTTTATTTAATGTGCTTAATTTAATGTACTTTATTTAATGTACTTTATTGAATCTACTTAATGTAATGTACTTTATTGAATGTACTTTATTGAATCTACTTTATTGAATCTACTTTATGTCATCTACTTTATTTAATGTACTTTATTTCATCTACTTTATTTAATGTACTTTATTTCATCTACTTTATTTATTATACTTTATTTAATGTACTTTATTTAATGTACTTTATTGAATCTACTTTATTTAATGTACTTTATTGAATCTACTTTATTGAATCTACTTTATATCATCTACTTTATTTCATCTACTTTATTTCATCTACTTTATTTCATCTACTTTATTTCGTCTACTTTATTTCATCTACTTTATTTCATCTACTTTATTTCGTCTACTTTATTTCATCTACTTTATTATTTCATCTACTTTATTTCGTCTACTTTATTTCATCTACTTTGACAGAGTGAATGTGACATTTGTCTGCATTTAAAAACGTAAATCTAAACGTATCATCCTGCCTTTAATACCAAAACACTCTCAACCCTCTAAAAGAGAGAGAGAGAGAGACAGAGAGAGAGAGAGAGAGAGAGAGAGGAGAGAGACAGAGAGAGAGAGAGAGAGAGAGAGAGAGAGAGGAGAGAGAGAGAGAGAGAGAGACAGAGAGAGAGAATCAGACGTACGCACACAGAGAGGAGACGAAGGCAGAGTGTGAGGATGAGGATGAGGATGAGGATGAGGATGAGGATGACGCAGCCCATCATCCACTCACAAGTTACACTGATGCTGATAATAACACACACATGTCAGCTCCCTGTAATGAAGCCACGTGATGGACTTCCCTTTCCGCCCCACAGCAGAGGCTCGTTGTGCAGAACAACGGCCCGGCTCTTCATCCTACGGGTGAGCTCATTACTGAAGAGGGTCACCCTCTGGGACTGGAGCTGTCCCTTTAAGAGAGGAGTACTCACCACTGCGGACATCATGCTGGAGCCCCGGGCGCAGGTCTGCGCTGGAGAGACGCTCCTCATCCCTAGATGCTCCTCCTGCTCCTCCTCCTCCTCGTCGTCGTCTTCATCCTCCTCCTCTTCCTCGGCTCGGTGCGGCAGACGGGCTCAGCTGGTCCGGGTCTCCAGGCGGACCGGGTCCGGGCGGAGCGGGATCAGGATCAGGGCTCGGGTCGGAAGGGACGGCGTGTCAGTGGTTCCCATCGCGGGCACGGATCAGGGCGCGCTGCCGCCGCGCGCGCGCCAGGAGAGCAGTGCGTCTCTCTCTCTCTCTCTCTCTCTCTCTCTCTCTCTCTCTCTCTCTCTCTCTCTCTCTCTCTCTCTCTCTCTCTCTCTCTCTCTCTAACTGAGATCTCTCTCTCTCTCTCTCTCTCTCTCTCTCTCTCTCTCTCTCTCTCTCTCTCTCTCTCTCTCTCTAACTGAGATCTCTCTCTCTCTCCCTCTCTCTCTCTCGCGCTGCCGCCTCGCGCGTCAGCTCCGTGAGAGTTTAGTGTCTCTCTCTCTGTTTCTCTCTCCCTCCCTCCCTCTCTCTCTCTCTCCGGCGCTGCGCAGCGCCACACAGCAGTGACGTGTGCACAGAGGGGCGGGGCTTACGGCGCGTCTCGGCCAATCGCAGCTCCGTGAGAGCCGTGCACGTGTGCGGTTGAAGCTCCGTGTGCGTCGGGAGACGGGACGGGACGGGCCGGCGGGGCGGGGCTTGTGGAGCAGGTGAACCCGGGTTCAGAGCCAGGACATCGTGTCCCTGAGACACAACAGGAGGGTTCATGTTACTGAAAGATGAATATAGTGTAAAGTATTCCACCATGTTAGCCCAGCATGTGTTGTTGTGAACAGAGGTGTTAGGAACGTGTGTGTTTATTGTTTATAGAGTTGTACAAACACTTTATACTTTAAATACTCATCAGAATCAAGTCTATTATATATCAACACATCCAACACAGCTTGGTGGCACTCGGCCTCAAACTATGACTCAGAGTGTTTCTAACTGAGCTTCCTTAACAGAAGCACATAGTTAGGTTGAGGAGAAGAGCGTGCTTTACGTTAACGGGACAGGAGACTCCTGACTAAGACTTTATTATACGTTATTGTAGTGGTCTAAACCAAGACTGAGCGATTGTTCTATAAAACTGTAAATCATAGCTTGCTTTATGGGGGGAAAAGTCCCAAACTGCTGTATTTGGATGTATTGAACACCATAAGTAATGTACAAGTGAAATATATGGTTTGGTACATGAAAAAATAAAAATTTCACAGATGTGCTCAAATGCAAATGGAGTCCTCGCCTGAATGTTCTCTGTTCTAAACCCTCTCTAACTTTGTTCTGCTTCACTTTATCAAAGTCAACCTTTGCAGAGAGAATGTTCACATATTGAGCTATGATTTGGGTTAGTGAATGTTCACATATAGTGTTATGATTTGGGTTAGAGAATGTTCACATATTGAGCTATGATTTGGGTTAGAGAATGTTCACATATTGTGTTATGATTTGGGTTAGAGAATGTTCACATATTGAGCTATGATTTGGGTTAGAGAATGTTCACATATTGTGTTATGATTTGGGTTAGTGAATGTTCACATATTGAGCTATGATTTGGGTTAGATAATGTTCACATATTGTGTTATGATTTGGGTTAGAGAATGTTCACATATTGAGCTATGATTTGGGTTAGAGAATGTTCACATATTGAGCTATGATTTGGGTTAGATAATGTTCACATATTGTGTTATGATTTGGGTTAGAGAATGTTCACATATTGTGTTATGATTTGGGTTAGAGAATGTTCACATATTGTGTTATGATTTGGGTTAGAGAATGTTCACATATTGTGCTATGATTTGGGTTAGAGAATGTTCACATATTGAGCTATGATTTGGGTTAGAGAATGTTCACATATTGAGCTATGATTTGGGTTAGAGAATGTTCACATATTGAGCTATGATTTGGGTTAGAGAATGTTCACATATTGTGTTATGATTTGGGTTAGAGAATGTTCACATATTGAGCTATGATTTGGGTTAGAGAATGTTCACATATTGTGCTATGATTTGGGTTAGAGAATGTTCACATATTGTGCTATGATTTGGGTTAGAGAATGTTCACATATTGAGCTATGATTTGGGTTAGATAATGTTCACATATTGTGTTATGATTTGGGTTAGAGAATGTTCACATATTGTGTTATGATTTGGGTTAGAGAATGTTCACATATTGTGTTATGATTTGGGTTAGAGAATGTTCACATATTGTGTTATGATTTGGGTTAGAGAATGTTCACATATTGAGCTATGATTTGGGTTAGAGAATGTTCACATATTGTGTTATGATTTGGGTTAGTGAATGTTCACATATTGAGCTATGATTTGGGTTAGATAATGTTCACATATTGTGTTATGATTTGGGTTAGAGAATGTTCACATATTGAGCTATGATTTGGGTTAGAGAATGTTCACATATTGTGTTATGATTTGGGTTAGATAATGTTCACATATTGTGTTATGATTTGGGTTAGTGAATGTTCACATATTGAGCTATGATTTGGGTTAGATAATGTTCACATATTGTGTTATGATTTGGGTTAGAGAATGTTCACATATTGAGCTATGATTTGGGTTAGAGAATGTTCACATATTGTGTTATGATTTGGGTTAGATAATGTTCACATATTGTGTTATGATTTGGGTTAGAGAATGTTCACATATTGTGTTATGATTTGGGTTAGAGAATGTTCACATATTGTGTTATGATTTGGGTTAGAGAATGTTCACATATTGTGCTATGATTTGGGTTAGAGAATGTTCACATATTGAGCTATGATTTGGGTTAGAGAATGTTCACATATTGAGCTATGATTTGGGTTAGAGAATGTTCACATATTGAGCTATGATTTGGGTTAGAGAATGTTCACATATTGTGTTATGATTTGGGTTAGAGAATGTTCACATATTGAGCTATGATTTGGGTTAGAGAATGTTCACATATTGTGCTATGATTTGGGTTAGAGAATGTTCACATATTGTGCTATGATTTGGGTTAGAGAATGTTCACATATTGAGCTATGATTTGGGTTAGATAATGTTCACATATTGTGTTATGATTTGGGTTAGAGAATGTTCACATATTGTGTTATGATTTGGGTTAGAGAATGTTCACATATTGTGTTATGATTTGGGTTAGAGAATGTTCACATATTGTGTTATGATTTGGGTTAGAGAATGTTCACATATTGAGCTATGATTTGGGTTAGAGAATGTTCACATATTGAGCTATGTGACCAGCGACTCTCAGGAATACATTAATCCTTCATGTCCTCTTTAGCTGCTCTCATGCGGGTAAATAGGAGATTGGGAATGCAGATAACAACGATGGAAAGGCTTTTTGAGCTCGGACATGCTTCCATTACATACCATGACAGTAACCTCGTCAGGCCATTCACTGTGTGTTTGGCTTCTTCTTTTTGTAATTCAAAGTGCAGAGTCATGATCATCAGAATCAGAACCGTTTATTTACCAGGTATGTTTACACGATCGAGGATTTTTTCTTGGCGGAAGGTGCATAACTTTAGACATTAGACGAGACAATCAACGACAACAGTGCAATAGATATTAAATAAAGTGCTCAGACAAACAGATAACATTAATGTAAAGTGTATGTTAAAGTGACATGTTTAAATATGAACAATTGCACAGCTTTTGATGTGGTTTTGAGCCATAAAAGACTAATTGCCCTCAAAAGGTGCGGCATGAAGAACTACCTCCATCTGCTGAATTATTGCGCTGTGATATCTAAATATCTTCTTTCATGGTGTATTATTTACCCTGGTGGGTTACGTTCCAATATATCCAGGGGCTCAGTGGTAGAGCAGGGTCTTCCTTCAATCAGAGGGTCGGTGGTTAGATCAACCCTTGATCAAATCAATTGAGGTGTTTGCAATCATCAAGCGGAACTTTCATTTTGTGTTGATTTGCTGTGTTGTGTTGTTTTGTAGAGATGAAGGGAGGAAACAGGCCACTTTGCTTTGGCCGCTAGAGGAAGTGAGTGGAAGTGAGAGGAAGTGGGTCAGTGACTCAGTGGGATGACGACACAGAACCAGAAAATACGAGTCAGGGCAATCCTTTATATCTGAGCGGGGTGCTTCCTGCAACACGTCCTCAGACTGCAGGTACTGGGTGAAGTGGCCTTTATATATATATATATATATATATATATATATATATATATATATATATATGTATATATATATATATATATGTATATAAATAAAGAGAGAGAGAGGAGAAACATGCTACAGGGAAAAGAGGGTTTGCTCTATGTGTTCTATGTGTGGAGGGAAAAAAGAGAGCAGCGGACTTTTGTCTTTAATCCAACAGCTCAGAGGGCTTCACACACACACACACACACACACACACACACACACACACACACACACACACACACACACACACACACACACACACACACACAGACAAGCTCAAATCCTCTCAGCATGCACGCAGCCGTCTACTACCAGCACTCACAACAGCAACAACAAGCAAAAGTGCAACCTGGCAAACATTTTAATCGCTGCTGTCATCTTTTTTAACAGTCCCTGACGTGAGACCTCAAAAAACAACACACATGATACAAATAACAGCAATATTAATGGTATTATTAATTTAGCAAGTAGAGAATACATATCTAACTATATCTACAACTACACATACATGCATATACAGTATATACATATACACATACATGCATATACAGTATATACATACATATACACATACATGCATATACACATACATGCATATACAGTATATACATATACACATACATGCATATACAGTATATACATACATATACACATACATGCATATACACATACATGCATATACAGTATATACATACATATACACATACATGCATATACACATACATGCATATACAGTATATTCATACATATACACATACATGCATATACAGTATATACATACATATACACATACACCCAAAAAAGAGGGAGAAAAATAAATGTGCACATAAAACATAGAATAAAGTAGTAATCATTTAGAAATAAATACATGAATGGAAATGAAATGAATAAAAATAATGAAAGAAACTCTTTAAAGTAAACACTTTTGTATGAGAAGGGGATTAGTTATGATTCTCGTGGTAGTTGTGGTAACATCACACCTTGGTATAAACGGTCCATTTAGTGGTTGTAGAGTGCAGTAATTATATTCTTTATGAACCTGTTTCATACAACAGGTTCTATATTTCTGTGGCAGAGCCTTGAAATTAAACTTGGTCCTCTCAGCATTTTTGTTTTTTGTTTTTGTCCAAGTCTGTTTTGTCCGTCCATCCATTTCCACTCCATAAATTACTCAAATACCTCCAACGGCCATCAGTTTTTTATTTTTTTAATCAATGTTCACCATGTTTTTATGAATAAAATGTTGCATAAATAAGGCTATTAATGACCAATGAGCAAACCCCTTTGTGTGAGGTGTGTAAGTGCTAAAAGATGTGTTTTGTAAAATCAGACATAGGGTAATAGGGTAAAAAAAAAGGATATTTTCCCATTTACATTATGACAATCATTTTCTGTATTACACGTTTTCTGTGTCATGTTTAAATATGCAAATCAGCAGCTTTTGGTGAATTTGGAAGAAATCTACAGACGCAAATAGACTAAAGTAATACAGCAAAAGCTGTCTTTAAGCAAGATATCCCAAAGCCTCCAACCTTTATTGGCACATTCCTCCTCACAGACTCCTCCTCCTCAGCGACGGCTGTTCAGAAGCAGAACCTTTCTGTCGGGACGGGTTCAAGTCGTTGTGATCCCGTCAACTCTTTTATTGTGACGATGTGACTCGGTGAAGATGGACGCTCCCTCACGCATGTACAGGTAGAAGTCTTTTCGAAGCTGTCAGTCTTTTCGCAATTGAAACAAAAGTTGCCTGACATGACAACTTGTCTCTCACTCCATAACTCTCTAAAAGCTAATACTCCATAAAAGGCCCAATGCCAACATGTCATTCTGACATCAGGACAGCAGGAAGTCTCTACATCTTCCGTCGCAAACTAAAAACACTTATTTTTCGACTACACCTTGAATAATAAAGTAGCACTTTAGTAGCACTTACATGTCTCTTACTGATAATCAAGAAATTGTACTTTCTTGATTCTTGTTGTTCTGAGTTTGTCCTCATGGTTGAATGCACTTATTGTAAGTCGCTTTGGATGAAAGCGTCAGCTACATGAGTGGCGGGCCGTGGATTGTGTGTCTGCACCTGCTATAACAGCTGATTGCGGCGCGAGTTGGAGGCTTCAGCAGCAGCTGTGAGGAGTCTCCTGGTAACCAGGTGTCCGTCACAAGAGCGCCTCAACGGGAGCGTCACGTTAGCATACGCGAGTTGCAGTGTTATGGCCCAGAGAGCATGGGATGGCAGTGTTATGGCCCAGAGTGCATGGGATGGCAGTGTTATGGCCCAGAGTGCATGGGATGGCAGTGTTATGGCCCAGAGAGCATGGGATGGCAGTGGGCCCAGAGTGCATGGGATGGCAGTGGGCCCAGAGAGCATGGGATGGCAGTGTTATGGCCCAGAGTGCATGGGATGGCAGTGTTATGGCCCAGAGAGCATGGGATGGCAGTGGGCCCAGAGAGCATGGGATGGCAGTGTTATGGCCCAGAGTGCATGGGATGGCAGTGTTATGGCCCAGAGTGCATGGGATGGCAGTGTTATGGCCCAGAGTGCATGGGATGGCAGTGGGCCCAGAGAGCATGGGATGGCAGTGTTATGGCCCAGAGTGCATGGGATGGCAGTGGGCCCAGAGTGCATGGGATGGCAGTGTTATGGCCCAGAGTGCATGGGATGGCAGTGTTATGGCCCAGAGTGCATGGGATGGCAGTGTTATGGCCCAGAGTGCATGGGATGGCAGTGTTATGGCCCAGAGTGCATGGGATGGCCGTGTTATGGCCCAGAGTGCATGGGATAGCAGTGTTATGGCCCAGAGTGCATGGGATGGCAGTGTTATGGCCCAGAGAGCATGGGATGGCAGTGTTATGGCCCAGAGTGCATGGGATGGCAGTGTTATGGCCCAGAGTGCATGGGATGGCAGTGTTATGGCCCAGAGAGCATGGGATGGCAGTGTTATGGCCCAGAGTGCATGGGATGGCAGTGTTATGGCCCAGAGTGCATGGGATGGCAGTGTTATGGCCCAGAGTGCATGGGATGGCAGTGTTATGGCCCAGAGAGCATGGGATGGCAGTGTTATGGCCCAGAGAGCATGGGATGGCAGTGGGCCCTGATGCTGTTCGCCTCCCTGCCTGGGGGGGTGCTGTGCTGTGGTTTTGCCATGCTTCGTTTCATTGCAGGTGGCGATATTTAAGAGGTTCCCTCTTAAATATCGTTGTTGTTGTTGTTGTTTTCGTTGATTGTTGATTGTTGATTGTTGTTTGTCTCGTCTTACGTCCCATGTCCATGTCCAATGTATGCACCTTCCGCCTCAAAAAATTCCTCGTTTGTGTGAAAACATTCCTGGCAAATAAACGGTTTCTGATTCTGATTCTGACCTGTGGAGGCCGGCACTCTCTCCTGTCTCTCCAGCTTCCACCCTGGCCACGCTGCACACACTGGTTCTTGGGTGGTGGGGTGAGAAAGGGTGTCGCTAGTTTTAGGGGTGAGAAGCCTTTTTGTTTAACCATGTTTCCTCCTGTTTTCTGGTAGGGAGGTAGGTAAGATACCTGAACTTCAGAATCAGAATCAGAAACTGTTTATTAGCCAGGAATGTTTTCACAAACGAGGAATTTTACGAGGCGGAAGGTGCATACATTGGACATGGACATGGGACGTTAGACGAGACAAACAACAATCAACAATCAACGATAACGATAACAACAGTGCAGTGGGTATTAAATAAGTGTAAGATAAGAAAGTGCTCAGACAACAGATACGTTAATGTGAGTGTACGTTAAAGTGACGAGTGTTTAAGTTAAAGTGTATGTTAGTGGCATGAGTGTTTAAATATGAGGTGTGCAGAGGAGTGAACGGTAAAGAGAAAGAAAGAGAAAATAAATTAAAAAAAGTAAATAAAAATAACTGGGGGTGACAGAGACAGTCAGTGGGGGACCCGGGCCCTGTTGATGAGCCCGACTGCCGACGGGAAGAAACTGTTGGTGTGGCGTGAGGTCTTGGTCCTGATGGACCTCAGCCTCCTGCCAGAGGGAAGGGACTCCAACAGGATATGTCCAGGGTGAGAGGGGTCAGCTGCAATCTTCTTAGCTCGCCTCAGAGTCCTGGAGGCAAACAAGTCCTGGAGGGATGGTAGATTGCAGCCAATCACCTCTCAGCAGAGCGGATGATGCGCTGCAGCCTGGCCTTGTCCTTGGCAGTGGCTGCGGTGTGCCAGACGGTGATGGAGGAGCAGAGGATGGACTCAACGATGGCAGTGTAGAAGTGCACCATCATTTTCATCGGCAGGTTGAACTTCTTCAGCTGCCTCAGGAAGAACTTTTTCTGCTGGGCCTTCTTGGCGATGGAGCTGATGTTCAGTTCCCACTTGAGGTCCTGGGAAATGATGGAGCCCAGGAAGAGGAAGGACTCCACAGCGTCGACGGGGGAGTCACACAGGATGAGAGGGGCGGGTGGGGCTGCGTTCTTTCTGAAGTCCACAACCATCTCCACTGTCTTCAGAGCGTTGAGCTCCAGGTTGTTCTGGCTGCACCAGGTCACCAGGTGGTCAGTCTCCCACCTGTAGGCGGACTCGTCCCCACCAGAGATGAGTCCAATGAGGGTGGTGTCATCCGAGAACTTCAGGAGCTTGACGGACTGGTGACTGGAGGTGCAGCTGTTGGTGTACAGCGAGAAGAGCAGAGGGGAAAGAACGCAGCCTTGGGGGGAACCGGTGCTGGTGGTCCGAGAGCCTGAGACGTGTTTCCCCAGCTTCACGTGCTGCTTCCTGTCAGTCAGGAAGTCTGTGATCCACCTGCAGGTGGAGTCGGCACGTGCAGCTGGGAGAGCTTGTCCTGCAGCAGAGATGGGATGATGGTGTTGAAGGCAGAGCTGAAGTCCACGAACAGGATCCTGGCGTAGGTTCCTGGGGAGTCCAGATGCTGGAGGATGTAGTGGAGGGCCATGTTGACAGCATCGTCTACAGACCTGTTGGCCCTGTAGGCGAACTGCAGAGGGTCCAGGAGTGGGTCAGTCAGGGTTTTGAGGTGGGACAGGACCAGGCGCTCAAAAGACTTCATGACCACAGAGGTCAGGGCGACGGGCCTGTAGTCATTGAGTCCTGTGATCCTGGGTTTCTTGGGGACGGGGATGATGGTGGAGGCCTTGAAGCAGGCTGGCACGTGGCATGTCTCCAGGGAGGTGTTGAAGATCTCAGTGAACACCGGAGACAGCTGATCAGCACAGTGCTTCAGGGTGGAGGGGGACAGAGTCCGGGCCCGCTGCTTTGCGGGGGTTCTGCTTTTTGAAGAGCCTGTTGACGTCCCTCTCCAGAATAGTGAGGGTCGTCACTGGGGAGGCGTGAGCCTCCGATGGGCTGGGGGAGGGGGAGATGATGGTCTGTGGCTGGTTGATGGGCCTGTGGGCCGTGGCATCAGGACTGCTCCATTGTCTTTCAAAGCGACAGTAGAACTCGTTCAGCTCGTCTGCTAGGCGGAGGTCGTTCATGGCGTGGGGTTTTTTAGGCTTGTAGTTGGTGATCTGCCTGAGCCTCTCCAGACAGAACACAGAACACAGACTTTGTGTTGTTACTTTGTGTGGTCTAGGGAAGTTAGGTCACTTCCACAGATTGTTTAGTTTGCTATTTTGGGCCAGCCTCACCCTGAAGATGATGTACGATACGTACTTCACAATAAATAAGCAACTGAGAACTATAAACTGCAGCATTGGTCTTAACCCATAAGAACCCAGACCCTTTTCTCCTTCAAGGACAATTATGGGGGACATAATACAGACTAAATAAACCATGTAGAACACATTTCTGACATTGTTTTCAAACTAGTGTTAAATATTTGTCACATTGGGCTTTGATGGTAAAAACGTGGTATTAATAACTACATAATTACAACATGATTTTATGGTTTATGGTATTTGTTTTAATATGCTTTGGATTGAACAATATAAAATATGTTAGCTACATGTTATTGAATCAGCCAAATTAACTGAGCAGATCATAATTATTTTTTGTATTGTGCATAAATGTCACACTGGGTTCTTCGTGACATTTTTAGGTTAACGTCCCGATGTGACGTATGAGTCACAACGATTTTTATCTGATTTGTTTTATATCAGTTTCTTCAAGAAATGTGCTCACAGCAGGTTCAATACATTAAAGGACATGTTCATTAAGTATTATAATTCTTAAAATGGGTAAATATTACCTTCAACAATGAAAAACAAGCTTTTTAAATTGAGCATTTTCTTCAGATCTGTCACAACCTGGATCAGCCATCTTGGAAAGGTTGTTATGGGAACACAAAATCACATGACCTGTCACATGACCCACCAAGATGTTCAGTAGGCGTCACTTTGGGACTTCATCAGTTAAAATCAAGGATGAAGCTGTTTATGGAACTTTCCACTTAAAGGACCTGTGGCACCTGTGACACTGTGGGTCCTTATGGGCTAATTTGGGCGGTGGGGAGAAGGGCTTATCGTCAATAATGTACAGTACAGTACTGCCTCGAGTACCTTATTGCTTTTATAATACGGTTACCTGCGACATTATGAATAGTAAGTAAATAGTAAGCTGCCTTTCAGCACTAAATAGTTGTCGCCACCAACTAGACCCTAAACAGGATAAGCGGTTGAAGATAGTGGACTTCACTTTACTCTGAGCTCATACGAGTCTGATACGTGAGCGCTACGGTGCACCACCTATCTATCTATTGTATGATCTAAAAGAAATGGTGTGTTTTACCAGGAAAGCTCTTGTGC